>RJWH01000183.1:750000-1080302 GCA_004363575.1 Solenodon paradoxus | reverse complement strand
TAAAATTGTATGATTGTATCAATAGATGCAAAGAAAGCATTTAATGAGGTTCAGTATATGTATGATTTAAAGAAAAAAAAAACCTCAATAAAAGGAGACTATAAGAAACATACCTCAACATAATAATGGCCATAGCTGATAAACCCACAGTTAACATCATACTCATTAATAAAAAATGGAAAGCTTTTTCTCTAAGATCAGGAACAAGACAAGGATGTCCGCTCTTACCATCACTATTCAGCATACTAAGGGAAGTTTTAAACATAGCAATTAGGCCAGAAAAATAAAAGAATTCAAATTGGAAAAGAAGAAATAAAAGTCATTCTTTGAAGAAGATATGATTTTATATATATAGAAAACCCTAAAGGTGCCACAAAAACTAGTAGAAATAATAAGTGGGAGGTTACAAAATCAATATATTAAAATACTGTGTTTTTATACACACAATGAATTAGAAGAAAAAGAATTTAGGGCATGCCCTTGTGACTCACGCAAGTGAAACGACTAGGGTATAGACCATGTGAAATCCAAGGACCTGGGTTTGAGACTGGTGGAGGGACCAAAATAAGCAACTAACTAAATAAAAATGCTTCTATATGTTGCCTTCCTTTTTCTTCTCTCCTTACCTCTCTTCCTTCCTCCCTCTCCCCTTCCCTCTTTAAATTAAAAAAAGAAAAAGAAAAGAAATGGAGAGTTGTATTTCTGTGGTTCAAGCAGCTAAGGTACAGCTATGTAAGGCCTAAGGATCCCAGTTTAGAGACTAAGGGCTGGAGGGTGGAACTACATTAAACTAATAAGCTTCTGCACAGCAAAAAAAAAAACGGTCATTAGTATGAAAAGTTCAGTGGGAGAAGATATTTTACATCATTCAATAAGGGGTTAATATCCAAGATACATAAGGAACTCAAAAACTAAACAAAAAACTCCAAACAACCGAGTTAAAAAATGGCTGTGAGATCTTACTAGACATTTCTCCAAAGAAGATATACAATTGGCCAACGGGCATATGAAAAAAAAATCAATTATTACTAGGAAGTGCAAATCAAAACCATAATCAGATATCACCTTACACCAGTGAGAATGGTCTTTATCAAAAAGATTAAAAGAGGTGTCGGTGAGGATATGCAGGAAAAAAGAAACTTTGTACACTGTTGGTGGGAATGTAAATTGGTGCAGATATTTTGGAAAACAGTATGAAGTTTTCTCAAAAAGGTAAAAGTAGAACTACCTTATGATCCAGTAATTCTACTTCTAGATAACCTATCTGAAGAATATGAAAACAGTAATTTGAGAAGGTATATGCACCATCCTATGTTTATTACAACACTATTTACAATAACCAAGATATGAAAATACCTAAATGGCCATTTATGGCTATTTAAAGATGTCACGCACACCCCCCCCCCCCAGAATATTGTTCAATTATTAAAAGTGATGAAATCTTGTCATTTGGGACAACATGAATGGAATTAGTAGAAATAATGCTAAATGTAATATGTCAAAAGGAGAAAGACAAATATTTCACTTTTATGTGGAATATAAAGAAACAAAGCCAATAAATAGACAAAACAAAGCAAAAACAAGCTTGTGTATTATGACCACAGAACTGAGGTTACCAGAGGGGAAGGATTGGAGGACTGGACCAAAAGGTAGAGGGGGGGGGGTCTGTGGATAGTGGTGGAGAGTTACTAGAACTGTGGTGGTGGGTGTGTTGTTTGACACACTCGAGCAGGTAGGAACTTGCAGTCATAAAAGATACAGAATTGTAAACCAATGTTATTTCAAATGAAAAGAGAAAAAAGTCCGAAAAGAGCAAAGTAAAAGAATGCCATTGTTATCAAACTAAAATTTGGCAAACCTGTCAGGTGACAAATTTCAAAATTCAAATGACTGGGCATCATTAAATAGTGGAATACTTCAATATATCTTTGGTATAGCCTAATGTTAAAAGCTGAGTCTTTAATAAGACCCTCATGATAGTGAAAGGCCACCACACCCTTGAATCTCAAAACAAAAGATCCTTGATAATTCTCTTCTTTCAGCAACACATAGCTTGCTTTACAATTTTTACCATCCTGTCTTCTTCAGAATTTCTCACCTGATGCTGGGTCATGCTCTTAGTTGATATGTCAGTGGTTCTTTATTCTGACTGCATAGGGTCCTTTAAAAAAATACTGATAATGGACCTTAAGTTCAGATATTCTTAAGTGGTCACAGGTGGGACCTAAGTGTTAGGTTAATCCAAAAGTTCCTCAGATGATACTAATGTTACAGTCAGCTGGGAGCGACAGATATGGATGGTGTTTCGTAAGTAGCTTCTATGTTTCAGGCACTTTGGGCAGTTACACAGATGAACAAACTGGTCTGTGCAGTAGTAGTAAAGCTAATTAGGAAAACAGATGGGCAAAATGTGACAACAGTGTGGTAAGTGCTTTTATTTATTCTGTTATTCAACAGATAACTGATCACTTAACAAATGCCAGGGATGGAGTAAAAGTATATTCCACATTTAGTGGGCTACCTGCAATGACCAGGAAAATTTCACAGAGGAGGCATCAGTGAAGCAGGCATTTGGAGGAAACTTTCTTCAAGGTCTTCATCAGATAAGAGAGGGAGGGCCAGCATGGCTACAGAAGGAACGGGGTGTGCTGGGCCTGGAGGAGGGTTTGGCTGGGAGAAGCTAATGATATTGGTGGAGTGCAGATGTGTGTAGCCTTAGAGGCAGACTAAGGTGGTTAGACTTGATTCAGAGTGCATTTACAAGACAGTAAAGGTTTTTAACTTGGAATGCACAAATGGCATGTGGGTGCAGAATACCTGTATTTAAGATAACCCAGACTGTTTATACACAGAGCTATAACTTAATAGCTATCCAATTGGTTTGACTGAGTTATTCCCCATCCTGTCTGCCCTTGACTGGAAGTAACCAGACACTGTGACCTTGTGGGGACACAGTTCCTGGTCAGTGAAGAGAGGATTCTATGTGACAGTTGGAAGCAGGGTGTAGACCATTGTTTTTTAAGTGTCTAATTGAAGGTAAAAAGAATTCATCATGGGCAGAGACCTGGTCTAATCAGTTCAGGATCCCTGCTTGCTGCCTTTTTACTCATTTCCATCAGAAGGACTTGTTAGTTTGTCTGTGAATGTGATACTCCTTATCAGGCTCTTGTCTGACTGGTCTCAGTAAACAAACTCAAAAGATCAAACCCTCAGGTTCCCGTCAGCTCTTGAAGCTCCTTTATGTTCTTCCAAAAATCCTTATTCAAGACACAAGGGCAAATAGGTCAGACTTAGTACTAGGGACTATTGTAACCTTATAAAACATTCCTTTCCAGTTGAGGAAGAAGAGGATTCAACCTAGGTCAATGGTTCTCAGATTAGGTAATAATAAAACTTCAAGTTAACTCCTGGTTAAAAAGTGTAGATTTGGGAGCTCCACTCCAGAACTAATGTATCAGAATGTCAGGAGTTAGGCCAAAGAATCTGCGTTTTAGCACTCATTCTCAGGTCGTTCTGATGCCAGTGAGCTGTGGACTACACTGAGCAAAATAACTATAGCAGTCAGTAGTTCTGGCTGTTGGTGGTCACTGGCAGCTATTTGGGGGGGAGGGAGGAGGACTGGTCAGATGAACGATTTTGAGGTTAACTTCTTAGCTGTTTAGTTCAGCAGACTAGAGATCTACAGATAAGAGAAAGACAATAGAAGAGCCAGGATTTCTCAAAGGAACCTTAGAGGGGAGTGCCAATGGCAAAGCAACGTGCTCCTTGTCATGCTCCTGTTAAGAAAAGCAGCTCAAAAACACATTAACATGTTGGATCAAGATATTTCTCTCATGTTTGCTCTCATGTTCTGAGTGTACTATTACAACTCTTCTGCTGCCCCTCTCCCTTTTTTCTATCCTTGCATCCAACTCTGTGCCTTAGTTCCTTTCTCACCTTGCTGCCAAAAAGCATATAAGTAGTGGGAGATCATACCCTATAGGAACCAACTGTCTTTGAAGTGAAGTATGTATCCTGTAACTCCTGGGGTTACAGGAGTACAAAGTTAGGCAAACAAGACCCATCTCTCTCTTTAAGGTGTCTCTTCACTTCTTGATGCACTGGAAATCCATGTGGCTAACTCATTAGTGGTAACGAGTGGTAGATGTTCATAAATCTTCCACAGTTCATTGGCTGAAGACATCTTAAATGTGGACTTTTGGGCTTTTATTGTCTTTGGTTGCTTCTTTAGCATACTTTAGTTTGAGTGTACAGATTTGGGGGTTTGAAACTTGTTTTTAATTAAGACATGGTTTATTTTTATTGCTAGAGATACAATGCAGTCTGGGGGACTCAAATCTAACAAAATAAAAGTGCATTTGGGCAGACCACAGTGGGAAAATCTAGAACATAAAGGCTAAAGTGTCTGCCAATATTCTTAAATTTACTTAGTAACTTCTTGGAGAATAAAAATCCCAGCACCTGCATTATTAAAAAAAAAAGCACACCTTATAAATGTTCTTTGAAATACCTAAATGAACTAGACTGAATTATGAACTAATGGCTTGTAAAAAGTCACCTTGAACAAGCTACTGAAGACACACACACACGTTAGACTGAGGAAACCCAACCTGCTGTTTGTTTGTTTTATCAGTAATGTAACTCAAAAGTAGCCAACTGGAGGGGCAGCTGGCTGAGCTTTCCCTGTTTTGTTTCCTGGGCTGAGCCGAGAATGCCAAGATTTAATCTAAAGAGGTTGTGTTTTAAAAAACTAACAGCGAAGTAATAAAACACCTATAAAAGGCATTATTAAGGAACCAGTGACAGTTTTGAGTGCAGTATTACAACTCTTCTGCTCCCCCTCTCCCTTTTTTCTATCCTTGCATCCAACTCTGTGCCCTTTGTCTTAGCTCCTTTCTCACCTTGCTGCCAAGAAGCATATTAAGTAGGGGAGATGATACCCTATAGGAACCAACCATCTTTAAAGTGAAGTGTGTGCTGTGGTCTGCATTTGAGGACAAGGCGTGCTGCTAGTTGTGTTTGTCTAAGATAAGAACTGAGATAAGTTGCTGTAACAAAGTACCTACCTAGTTTGTACAGTGGTTTCTAATGGGGAGTAGAAGATGCTGCTGCTGTTAAGTGCCAGTGGCATGAAGATGCTGGAGTCAACCCGGGGAGGAAGCCTGGGGCCTCCTCCCTGTGTCACTCTGGTGGGGCTCAAGATCGCCCTGACTACAGGGCCAGATTTCAGTCAACAGGTGGCTTTCCACCCAGGCCACCAAACCTGAAACTTGGTTCTTTTTACAAAGCCAGTTTATCTCCCCCTCCCAAAGAAATGGCGCCTAAAGGGAAACTTCGTACTCAAACTCTGTAGGAGGCATTTCTTGAGCCCAGTTTTCCTATTTTCTGAAGTCTCCTGAGCCAGCACCCCACCATTCTTCTGGAAGAACGAGAGACACTCTCTTCAATCTGGAGGGCGCTGGGAGGCATGTGGGCAGCGTCAGAGTAGCCTTGCCTGGGCGGCCAGAGGAGCCCCCAGCCTCCCTCCCTCTTGTGGGCCTCAGGAACTCGGGGGGCCCAGGGGAAGCCTGGAAAACTGAACTTCGCCATCAGCCTTCCTCCTAGCGCGGGCTAGAGCACTGGGGGGAAGGGCCCCCCAGCGGTCTTCCCCCGACTCTTCCCGCCCCCCAGCACCTTTGCTTGGGCTACACCTCCCTAGAAAGCACTCAAAACGCAGTTCAGCTAGCCAGCTCCTTGCACGCCGGGAGAGGGCATCTTGAGGGGCAGCCTCCCTCTCCTGCCCGCGTCTGACATCCGTACTCCCACCCAAGGATACCGCTGCCGTGCCCTGTCCGCAGTCGTTGAATGTCACTGCTCCCTCTTCCTTCTGATCAGGGTAGACACAGCTCACGAGGCGTCCCCCACCCCAAAACTGCCGCGATCGCCCGGTGCAAAGCCCGGGCGTAGGAAGAAGTTTGGGGCCCTCAGCGGCGGGAGGGGGGGGCGCGTTGGCGAGGATCGCACCTCTCAGTCCCAGCCTTGGAGGGCACACTCCCCGCCCCAAACGGCCCAGGAGTCCCCATCCTCCCGCGGACACCGGCATCCCCGCCCTACCCCGAGGGCGGCGAGCGGAGCCCCCCAGGGCGGAGGCAGGTACCCCCGGGGCGGGGACTGGGGCGGGCGGGGTCCAGGCTGCGCCCCCGGCCAGGCCGGGCGGGCTGGCTGGCGGCGCGGGGGGAGCGGGGCTGGGCGGCGCTGCCTCGGGCTCTGTGCGCTGCAGCCCGGAGCCGAGGAGGAGGAGGCGGAGGAGGAGAAGGAGGCGGCGGCGGTGGGTCCCGGGCGGGGGGAGCGCGGCGCTGCGGACCCGGGCGGCTGGCAAAGGACGAGGCGGAGGCTGAGGAAGGCAGCGGGGAGACCCGGGCTGCAGCAACAAAGGGCAGCAAGCGATTGGCCGGGCTGCAGGCGAGGTTAGCCGGGGACCGGGGTGGCTAGAGGCAGCGGCGAACGGTGCACGTGCTTGCAGACTCGGGCGAGTGTGGAGCCGGGGGCTGCACGCCCGGCGGGTAGGGGCTTGCTGCCCCTCGGCATGGGATGGTGAGGAGGCTGCAGCGACATCTTTATGCCCGCACCTGGCCTGGGGTTTGCAGGGTAGGGATGTGTGGGGGTAAGGATGCAAACCAGGGGGCGGGCGAGTAGTCGCCCGGGACGGGACGGGAGAGGGTGGAGGAGGGGGCGGGTTGGAACGCTCCAGGCGGCGCGCCCGTCCGCGCGCTCCACTGCGGGAGCTGGTGACTGAGAACCTCGAATTTTAACTTCGCGTGCCCGCCCGCGCGCGCTTGCGCGCGCCCGCCCGCGCCCACCCCTAAATCCTGCGGCCGCCGCCAGCGATCAGCTCTCACACAAACTTTAGCTGCGGGCTAGGGGGTTTGGGGTTGAGTGGGGGAGGGGAGAGGGAAAAGGCCCCTCTGATTGGCATGTCTGCCGCCTATAAGGCCGAGCGACTCTCTTGCCAGTAGACCCAATCCATTTCTAAAGGTAGAGGGGGCGGGTAGGGGGAAGTAGAGGTGGCGCGGTGTCTGCGAGAGAGAAATAGGGCTGAACCAATAGGTGCCTAGAAGAGGCGGGCCCAGAGGTCTGTTGATTGGTACTGCCAGTGGACCCTCCCCCCGGGGTGGTACTGGAGGGGGGGATGATGGGTCGAGGGGTGTGTCCATGCGGAGGCGAGATGACCGGCAGGAACCTGCTCCAATGGGCTGGAGAGTGGTTCGTGTGTGGGTGACGGACAGACCCGTAGGCCAACGGGTGGCCCCAAGTCTCTGCGGTCTTGTCCAATGGAGCAGCGCCGGGGCGGGGCCGCGGCTCGGGTTTAATGAGACTCCATTGGGCTGTAATCAGTGTCATGTCGGATTCATGTCAACGACAACAACAGGGGGACACAAAATGGCGGCGGCTTAGCTCCTACCCCTGGCGGTGGCGGAGGCGACGGCACCTCCTCCAGGCGGCAGCCGCGGCTTCTTTCTCAAGCAGCGACAGCGCCCTCGGCAGGCGCGGTGGCGGTGGCGCGCGGCCAGGTCTGTCACCCAACCCGCGCGTTCCCAGGGGGAGGAGACTGAGCGGGAGGGGGGCGGAAGGCGAGGGGGGGTTGCATCGGGTTTGTGACGCCCCTCCCACAGGCCTCTGCGCAAGGGTCACCGCGGGGCCGCTCGGGGTCAGGCAGCTCCTGAGCGTGACGGTAGGGGGCGGGGGAAAGGGGGGGCGGAGGAGAGACAGACCCCGCCCCCTGGCCGGGCCTCCAGGATAAGGGGCGGGGCTTGATGGTTGGGCGGGGCTATATCTGAGTGGGGCGGAGCTTGGGTGGTCTGAAGGCGGGCACTTGGAAAAGGTTTTCTGAGTGGATACTTCTTGGTAGGATGGTGGTGCGGGTCCAGTATATTTGGAAACGACTGGTGAGGGTGGATTCGAGGGTTAACTGGAGGTGTGCAAGCAGGTGCAGAAGGAAGGGTGCCCTAGAGGCATGTGAAGGCACGTGAAATGCAGAAAGGTGAGATTGCAGTTACCTAGAGGGGAGAGTAAGAATGGGTTTGGGTGTGTTGACTGTGAATTAAGAGTTGAGAAAGTACAGAGTAGATACTGGATTGGGGGAGTATTGGGTAATGTGAGAAGCAGGTACAATTGCTGTGGTGGGAAGGAGGGATCTAGGTGAATCTGCATATTGGGCTAGAAAGGTTTGCTAGCTTTGGAGGTAAATGAAACATTAAAAAACATGGAAGGATGGAATGTAGAAATACTTGGGGAAAGTCTCTAAAAGATAAGATAGAAGAACAGGCTTAAATTTCAAGGGACAGGAGGGAGTCTACTTGGAAAAGTGTTCTGTAGTGGAAAATTTCACAGTGATGGGGGATTCAAGGGATTGGGAAAAGGCAGCAGATGGTGGAACTGGACAATAGCTCTGGGTGAATGTGATTTGGTAGACTGTACCAGGAGCAAGGATGGGGTAAAGAAAGGAGTTCTTTGAGGAGACTGGGTTGTTTGATGGGCTGGATTTCTTGTGTAAAACTTGAACTGGAGTCTAAAAGGTGGGGCTGGAGAGAGAGTGCAGGTTGTCTTGTGTCAGAAAGAGGCTTATGTACTACCTTGGGAGAGAATGTATATTTTTAAATTTGTGAGTATTTTGGTAATGGGCAGAGTGCAGGGAATGGTGGGAGACAGTGGGCAGAGCAGTGGAGGGGTAAGATTACAAATGGCCTCCTATGCTTCCTGAAATTTATTTAATTAAACCTTGCAATTGGGATGTGAGAGTATTTGATAGAGGTTACCAGTGGGTAGTGATAAAGAATTAAATTTCTACAAAGTAGGAAAAAAATCTATGAACCAAGTATTTTCGGGGTGGAAGTAAAGAAATCAGAATGAAGAGTATGTGAAGACTCTAACTTGTATGGACAGGAGTTGAAAATGACAAATGAGTAATAGTTATGTTGGGATAGCCTTAATTCTGCGGTTTTCCAAAAAAGGTGTTTTGTTGTTGTTGTTTTGATATGACTGAGTAAAGTTCATTCTCCCTATCTTGTGTACGGTAGCTTTTCTGGGATATCCTTGCAATAAAACACTAATCTTTTATTCAGAAAGTCACACAGGTATCAGTATGAACTTTCAATTTTTTTTTTTTTAAAGAATGGAAAGAAGGGAGAGGAGGAAGTATTTTAGGGAAGGAAGAAAGGAGGAAGTCCTTTTATCTATTTATTTATTTTGGTTATTCCCCTTGGCAATCATCATCCCCCCCCGCCACAGGAACCTGGGTTCTTGGACTTTTTATTTTCTGTACCCCAGTCATTGGCTTAGTGCCTGAGCCACCAGGGCCCGCTGACTTTTTATGTTTTTTAAGAAAGGAAGGATAATATTGCCTGTTTCAGAAAGGGTTTTTTGTTTTTAATCCCCTTAGTCCTTGGGTTACATGATCTGGACCTTAGCTGCCTCAGCCACCTGAGCCACAAGGGTGTACCAGGATAAGATTCTTAGGTGAACCATCTACATAAGATTGGAGATTGGGGCGGTGAAGTGACGGTTTAAAAAATAGGAGTCAGAGGAAGGTTTTAACATTAAAGGAGGAATTTAGAATGAGCGACTAGTAGTGATGAAATATATGGTCAGTAGAAGTTTCAGCTAGACTGAGTAGAGTGTATGGCTTGTCATTACTGTTAAACTAAATATCTCAGTACTTGTGACAATAAGGTGAGACTTTAGATGCAAGGCATAATGTGAATGAAAGGTAAAATAGGATGAATATTGGAAGGTAGCTGAGGAAATCTGATGAATAATTTTATTACACTTCAGAAACTTTCATGGACTTTAATGTAACAGAAGTCTTAACAGATCTGGCTTTATTAAATGCCAGGATTCCTAAGAGGTGACTTCAGTCTCTTAGAGAGTTCTCTACAATATACCTTCAGTTTTCCACATGCATATGCATGCCTCCATTTGTGTAGAGTGAGAGAAAAGGAAGTCATTTTACGAGGGTAGGGATGTATGGGCTATACTCATCAGTCTTTGCTTGCAGAAATGCATAAATTGGAGTTCTGTGATGAAGGGATATTTCTTTCCTTCAGTACTTTAATTTGCATTTCCAAAGCACCTTTAAGCACCTTTTTTGTAGGTCTACAATCTTCCGCAATTTTTGTGTCATCCATTCTGTTGTTGCTGGATATTTGAGTTATTTCCAGTTTGAAGTAGCTGGAAACAAAGTGCTAGTGGTGTTCCTGTACCTGTTACCTGCTGCACATGTGTGGAAGTTTCTGTAGTATGTATTCCCAGGAGTGGGCTTGCTGGTTCATGAACAAGATAACCGTTTATTCCTGCTTCTGCCTGTTGTCCCAGTGTAATAATATAATATTTCTAATTCTCAAAAGTATCTGGCTTTGGATGATGAATTATATGTTTCCCTTGTCAAAGTATGCTTGTTTTCAACTTTCCTGGCTTAGTGGTCAAACTTTTTCTGAAGGCCTCTACCAGGTTACACTCTATCCAATGATTATTACATTCCCATTACTTCTTGTCCTCTCCAACTCTTTCAGCTTTTAGCTTTTCAAATTATTCGTTCTTGTAAGCTTTGCAATTGCCTGATTAGTAATCAGGTTGGACAGCTTTTCATGTATTTATTGACCATTTGGATTTCCTGATTTGTAAAGTTCCTGTTCAAAACTCTCTCTCTCGCTCTCTCTGTCTCTCTCTCTCTGTGTCTCTCTGTCTCTCTCTCTCTCTCCTCTTTCTCTGTCTCTGTCTCTCTCTGCCTTTTATTGCTATTTAGAAGTTCTTCATTTACTCCAGATACAAATCCTTTGTTGTGTGTATGTTGCAAATGCCCTCTTCCATGCTGTGGCTTGCCTTTTCACTCTTTTTATGGTGTGTTTTAATGAACAGTTCTTAGTTCTAATGGAGTCAAATATATTGGCCTTTTTCTAGTTAGTGCTTTTTGTTTTAAGTCTCTTCCTTTCCTCATGGCAAAAAGGTATTCTCCTATGTAGTATTATCATCTAAAAGCTTTGTTGACCTTAAACAGTGGATGATTATGAGTAAAATACACTCTTCTTGACCCTATCCTCACCATTACAAATATATTTTTGCTTTTCTTCACTGTCTTCTATTCTCTGTCTTGACTTTTGACTCCTCTACAACTATAACTAAGAGCTAGGTACTGACTTCCCTTGTTTCTTAGGAGAAAATGGTCATATAGAGAGAAGTTCAGTCAGATTAGATTTTATAGGTCTCCAGCTATCACCCTTTTTCCTTTTATGATCTAGCATTTTATTATGTTCCTGCTATTTGTGATTGTCCTTGTTTTTTTGTATTTTCTTCTTTCAATTGTCCCTCTTAACAGTTCTGTGAGACAGGGGTCTATTCTCATTTTTATGGATGAGAAAACTGAGACTTAGATTAACATTTCCAATATCCCATGTTTAGGTAATTGACAAAGTGGACTTTTGATTTTTGAACTCTCTAGATAGGTCCCATCACAGCGTACCTTTTTATTGAATATGATTTGAGAAGGCTTTTATTTGATAATAGCCAAAATCAATGAGAATAACTCATTTTTAATGTAGCATGTCTTAATGCATACATAGAATTATTTTGAAACTGGATATAGTTATTGACCTTTCTGTATGTTAGCTAAATATAGTTTGGGAAAACAGTGAACTGTAAGGTATCCTTGAATGGGCAGTGGAGGTTCTGTAAACTCTTGAAATTGTGTATGGATGACTATGCACATGTATTCATTTTAAAAGATCGCTAATATTCTTGATTCTCACAGGAGAACCTTAGTTCTCCTACTGGATACCTACTGGATATGGTTGAAGACACCTCTGATAAAATTAAAGTAGAGTTATGAAGTGATCTGTATTTTTTAAAAGTATCTTTTAAACATCAGATGTCAGATTTTTTAAAATATGTGCTATTTATCATTAAAGCTAACTGGATGACCCTAATTTGTAATTAGGAAGAATTGGATTCTAGGAATGAATAGGAAGTTTTAAAAGCAAAGAAAAAAAACAAAAACAAAAAACCACTCTAAATTTAGTTGATTATTTCTTAAGTGAAAGTGCTTAGTTATATCATCATTGCTAATCAATGTACCCTGGTTCCAAAGGCCTGATGACTCAAATGACTTTTCATCTCGTCTCTTACAATCCTCTGTTTTACAAGGGATCAGATTTCCTGTGAGGTTCCTAACAGTGTGATTAAAGTTTAGAGACTGAAACTATTGAGCACTTAAATGCAGGGATGACTATGTAAACCTAATTCATGAGCTTCACCAGGAGATTTGGGACATGTTTCTGCTAATTTATGATGATGATGTTGAAACTAATCTTTGCTAGGGATTATGTAAGCCATAATAGTTTATTGATGGTTCAGTTATTGTTTGTCGAAGCAGATTTACACAATTATAGTTTAATGACATAAGGATATTGTCAACTAGAAGAGCATGACATGAAAAATTAAAGTTCCAATTAATATAATATGTATTAGTTGAAATGATAATTTTCATGGTGATTTAGCTTCTTAGAAATCCTTGGAAAACATTATTAGCTTATGAATTGAAAACCCTGTTAATGAGTAGTGAGAAAGAACTTAGTATTATTCTAAAGAGATGGTGAATCAAATATTAAGTTCAACTAACATTTATTGAGTGCCTACTTTGCACTTGTTTCTGAGTTAGACTCATAAATAGACTTACCAAAATTTTTAGAGTTGAAACCAGTTGGAGAGGGTGGGGGGGCGGGGGCAACAAGGGAGTGTTCTAACACCCCCATGGGGAAAACCTTCACCCCTTTTGGGGAATTTGGAATTAGTTTATTGGGTTTGTGTTTGCTCAAATCTACTTTTAGCAAACTGTAATGAAAACCAGACAGAATTTCAAACTGGCTAGGACTCAGACATTGTTGCTAAACAATGACAATTCGGGTCAAACTGGGATATATGGCAAGGACCCTCCCTACACATGTAAATATATGATGAACAAGTTTGATGTTTGGAGAGATGAAATACTATTATATCCTTCTAACCTATAGTGGATGGAAATTTGCTAGTGACTCAAACAGTCAACACAATGTGTGTGAATGTGAATGCATGGATATCTGTGCCCTCTGCTATTCCTTATTATGTGTCACTACTCCTGTGATAGCTTCCTATTACTTCATCTCGCCTGTTCACACACCTCAGCCTGGCTTTTGTCACAGCCAACTTCATTTCTTATTTCTCTTTAACACATACCCACACTAGGCATGCACGTGAACTTGGTGTTCCTCGTTTGACAGTTCATTCTTAACTTCTGTACCTTGTAGATTGCCTTCATTTATTCACTGATGCATTCAGTTAACAAATAGATGTTGAACTGCTGTTATGTGGAAGTTGTCCTGAGAAATCTTGGGGGCATATAAAAATATATCAAACATGAATCCTGTCAAGTATTTTATAGTCTGGTAAGAGAGATAAGATCCATACACAAATAAGCATGATTCAGAATAGAAAATGAAGCCAAGTAGGAAGAAGCTAAAAGCTTCCTGTTGGACAAAGAGATGTAGGGTTTCTGAGAAGTGTTGTTTTCATGGACCATGAAAGATTTGAGTTTGGGTTGAGAGATCAGGCAGTTATTCAAGTTCTTCCTTGTCTTTCAAGGACTAGTTTAGGTCTCTCCAAGTGGTTTTGTACCCTCTGCATTCAGTGGTTTTTTCCAGACTTGTTTGATTCTCTGATCAAAGGAACCCATTTGTTCAAGTGAATCTTATGGAGATGCTCAGTAGCTGTAGAACAGTTAAGGTGGATGGAGCACTTTTCTTGGGTTCAGGGGGTTACGGTGGCCCTAATGTTTAACCTATAAGGGGCCCCTGCAGGTGATACTCAGGGCACTTTCTCACAAGAGATCCAAGAAGTCTAGTTTGAAGACTAGTGGAGGTGTGGCATCTGCATTAAAATCTTTCGTGTCCGAGGTCTTGTCTTGACCAAGTCAATTATCAGTTTTCTTGTTGCAAAATGGGGCAGCAATGCTAATGTACAGGATTGTTTTAAGGTTTTACTAATAGTTGGTGTAAATTGGCTAGCGCACAAGTATGTGTCAGAAATGGTCTTTTTATAGTTTAGTGCCTTACAAAAAATTTATTGAGGTGAACTTCACATAATATAAAATTTAAGTATTTTAAAGTGAACAAACAGTTCAGTGACATTTAGTACATTTATAGTGTTGTGTGACTGTGACCTCCATCTAGTTCCAAAACATTTTCATCATTAAGCAGTTTTTTCTCAGTCCTCTCATCCCATTCCCCCAATCTGTATCTTGTCTATGGATTTATCTGTTCTAGATGTTACAAATAAATGGATGATAATGTAACCTTTTGCGTCTGGCTTTTTTTCACATGTTTCTGAGGTTAGTCCACGTGTCTGGATATGCCATATTTTGTTAACCCATTTGCTGTTGATGGACATTTGGGCAGTTCCCACTTTTAGCTATTGTGTATAGTGCTGATACAAACTTGCGTGAATGTTTTTAGTTCTTTGTGCTGTATGCCTAGAAGTGGAATTGCTGGGTCATGTGGTAATTTTATGTTTAATTTATTAAAGAATATCCAAACAGTGTTTCTTAATTGCTTTTTATCCCCACAGTACCTACTATAAGGCTGCAAACACAGAACAGCATCTGACTAAATATTTGATGGTTATTTTTTAATTAGTATTTATAACCTCACCTTCCAATTCACAAATTTTGGGCCTCACACATTGATTTCAGGGGAAATAAATACATTCAGAAATAGAAAGTTAACAAAATCACCATATGGATATTTGATGTTACCAGCAGACATTTATCAATTGAGAATGTTATTTTGAGCAAATGTGTCAATAGTCTGTGCTGGGTGATTGTAGAAAAGAAGTCAAAGTCCCTTCACTTAAGCAGGGTATGTTCTGTTTTAGAAGATTCTGTTAAGTTTTGTGGAGCTCATTCAGTTACATAATAGGCTATGAAAAAAATCCAGGAGTTTATGAAAGTGAGAGACCTAAAAATAACTGTTAGCAAATGAAACTCAGGATGACAAAAGAGTAAACTCTTATTAATCATTTTTTTAACCACTGTTTTTGGCTCATCTGTAATATAACTCGGTTGTTATGACATTGATTTTGAAACAACACACAGCGTTAGTAAAAGCTTAGAGGAAGCGTCACATAATATTTATAATGCAGGATATTTTGACTCTTTTCATGCTGACATGAATATTTCTGAACAGTGTTGATATTTATATAATTCTAATGAAGCCAAAAGCCTCAGTGTTGGACTAAGCATTTCTCTAGATCTGTTTAGAATAGTTGATAATGAATGATGTAAATAACGTTTTATTATAAGGTTGTATGATACAAGCATGTAATTTACTGATATTTTGTAGTTAAAAATAAAATGATTCAAAACCTTAGAAAATAGAATAATTTAATTTGATGTAGCATGAGTCTCCAGAATTAATTTGAAATGATTCACTACCCTTTTTTTTTGATAGCTTTTAGTCCAGGCTTCAAGTTTTTATAGAAGAAAAATGAAAAGAGAATAATGATTTTTAGGGTTGTACTTGAATAGAATGTCCTATCTACATATGAAACAAATTCTAGTGCTATGAAAAAGAGAAATGGTGTGGATAATTCCAAATCAGGAGGAAAAGCATTTCTCTTTGGTTTTTGAATGAATTATGCATTTTTTCCTGTAGATTTGTGTTTCTAGTTAGAGACTGCTTAGAATAAAATTAAATTGGTTTTCAGTCTATTCTCTTAGCTTATACCAATTTAATGTGGGGCCAGTGGGACGTCAGAAACAAACCAGTCTAAGATTAAAAAATTTGTAGTGGATAATATACAAAGTGGATGCTTGTGTTTAGTTGAGAATTGGCTACAGATAAGAGACTTCTGATTTTGTTCCTCTCCTGTGTATGTTTCTTTTTCTTTCCTTTTTTTTTTTTTTTAACACTGATTCTGCTTATAGCAAAGAGCTGCTGAGTTACATCTGCTTCTGCCTAATTAACTCTGTTGGTTGGTGTCAGATGAGAGCTAATTTTGTGATTAAATTGAGGAGTGGGGTGTGTGCCTGTGACTAGGGGAGGGGAGAAGGAAGATCTAAGGTTGCTTGGTTGTTTTGGGTAAGATCAAAATGCAGTGAGTGAATCATTGCATTTTGTTTTAAATTTATTTTTTCCCTTTGAAGTAGAAAAGATCACTACTGTCCTAAAATATGACCTGTGTCAATGCATAGTTATTGTTGTGGAAACTGGTTCATCCTTTTAGAGGCAGTTATTGACCGCATCTCGTTAGTCCAATTGGTGCTTAGTCACTAATGACCTTTGGGACAATAGCGAATGTTGCCTGGGAAAGTTAATACTGACCTTTAAACTACTTTTGGTTATTTTTTTCCCCCTGGGTAAAATCTTACACATGCTTCCCTATTTGACAAATAGTTGGATTTTTTTTCTTCTTTCATGATGGGATTCTTTTTAGATTTTTTCATATACCTGAATTTTTAAATTTGGAGATTAGGTCGACCTTAGCTGTGAGTGACATTTAATTCATTAGGCACTTACTTTGGGTCTTCATTTCTTGTCCTGAATTCCATGTTCTTAAATACCTTTTACTGGTATTAAAGTTAATAAATCATCAAATATATTAAACACATCACAGCTCTTTGTATTGTGCAGTTGCAGAGATCCATAAATGGTTACTGAAATTAGGGATTGTTCTTATGCCCAAACATTTACTTTTTGATTTTTTTTTTTTTTTGACAGATTTGCCTGAAGATCTGGACAATCTTCATTTCTGTTACGGACTGTTAAAACACTTGGAGTTCCAATTCTGGTATTTTCCTTATTATATTTTTAAGATATAAATGTTAGTCTTACTGAAATGTATTGGTATGGATATGAATGATTCTTTTAATTGTAAGGACTGGTAATGGCTTGTCATGAAGGTATATCTTTTGTATTTATTAGTTATGAAATGAGTGTGTGTTTTTTTTTTAAATATGTATGTTCCTTTGCTTGTATAACTAAAATGCCTAAAAGCAACTTTGCAACATTGGAACTTCTATGTGACCCCTTCTCCTGCTGTTTCTAGTTGTATTTTGTTCAGTCAAATTAAATTAGTTGATTCATCTTCAATAAATGATGAAAGATGAAATAATTACTTGGACACAGTGAAATGTCTTGTAATGAAATTTTGTCCCAAACAATTTTACTTTGGAAAGATCAGTTTCCTGTCCTAAACTTACTAACAGAATGATTCCTGTGTTCTATCATGAAAGTGGTTTCACTATAAAAGCCAGTGATTTCATTCCTAAACATGCAGTGTTCCAAGTCTAACATTTTTGTCAATGATTTATAAAATGACACAAAGGGTAGTGCTTATTAGATTTGCAGATGACATCGTTGACAGAATTAAGATTCAAAACAATCTTTAACAGATTGGAAGATAGACTCAAACCAATGAGATGAACTTGAACTGGAATAAATTTTAAATCCCAGCATTTAATTTGGCACCAGAAAGAATGGAAAGACTTAGCATGACAACATTTTTGAAAGAAGATCTGGAATGTTTAGTTGGACTGCATGCTTAGCTTTAGCCAGTTTTGTGGCAGGGCTGTTAAGAAAGTTCATGTAACCTTGGATTGCATTTATAATTGGATAATGCCCAGACAGCCAGATGAAGATGGGTATTAGTCAAATTAGTGAGCAAGCAAGAGGAGGGCCTTGGAAACCATGTCGTATGGAAGGGTTAAGAATCTAGGATATGAGTGTTCTGTGGTAGGACTGGGGTACAGTTTAATTGTTAGGGGCTTACAAAAGATATTTGTTTTCAAATATTCACAGGCCTATCACATGAAATCATTAGTAAGAATGTATTGAGATTGTTTCAAGGGAACTAGAATTAATGGGTATTTTGGTTCCATGAGCAAGAAATATTTGACATAGCTGTCAACTATGGAGTGAGCAACCTAAAAAAGTGACAAATTCTCAATCACTGCAAGTATTTTGAGAATTGATGACCCATCTCTTTTACGGGATAATTAGAGGTTGGACTAGATGACTTCTAAGGCCCCTCCAGCCCCACATTTCTGAATCTGAGTGGGAAGAAATGCAGTGAACCTACAGTTTACTGATTGCAAAGAGGGCAATCGTTTTTAAACTGCCTCTTTCAAGATAACTGAACTATTGTGTTTCAGTGGTCCATTTATTTTCTAGAATTTTTGAGAGCAAATGTATTTTTCAGTTTATCTAGATAAGATTTTGAGGGGAAAAAAACATTTTCCCCCTTTAGGGACATTGAATATAAATAAATAATCGGAGCTAACTTCAATTTTATAATTTGAGACATTTTTCAGTGTGTAGACATTGCATCTGATGGAAGTGATGATAGTTACTGTGTATTGACTGTTAGATATCATACTCAGTTCTCTCAACAATCCTGTATGGGATATTCTTTTATTGCCCTACATGTAAAGGGATTGAAAGTTAAGCCAGTTACCCAGGGTTTTCTGGTAGACATTGGTGAAGTTGGCATTCGTAGTATTAGTCTTATTTTAGAGGCAGTACTGGCTAGAGCAGGTGGTTGTGGGTTCGATGAAGATAGTGCAGGACTTGGTTTTTGAAATTAAGTCTTTTGACTGTTACCTTGAGTGAGTTCCATATTCCCCTAAGTCTGTTTATACATAATGTCCTACAAATTAAATGACAAGTTATATCTGAGCACGTACTCTAAATATCTATAAAAAGAGATAAGATGTGGATATTATCAGTAACGAGCAAGAGTGGATGGAGCCCAGATCTGTTCTATTTCCCAAGCCTGGTGCTCTTTGCAGGTGTGCTCAATAGCAGATGAGAGATGTAGGGTGGTTTTGTGTACCAGGAGACTTCTAGAAAGATACCATTGCTACCTGGAATCCGATGTGTAAGAGCCTTCCTTGTGTTGAGTAGTTTTACGAGCTAACTGAATACTAAGAATGGGTAAAGGTGAAAGGTTATATTACTATATTAGTTTCAATTTTCCAAACTGTGGGTTAGAGAATATCACTGATGCTTTTGCAAAGGGATGAAAAGATGTGATACTATAAGCAGTGCTAGATGGGAAAAAAATTTTATGTTTGAGATTTGGGAAATATCAAGCTAAACGATGTTGGGATTATTCTCTTTTTTGGTTAAGTTGAGGATATTAAAGTAAGTTTAATGTACTTCAGATTTTTTTGTATCATTTGCTTATTTTCTTTGGTATTGATTTTATGTTTATGATAGACATGTATCTTGAACCACTTTCATATGATTTAATTAATTTCAATAAAGGTTATCTATTAAATATATAAGTTAGATATGTTCTTTTAAATACCTCATAAGTGACTTCGCATAAATAACAGTGAAAAATCCTTAAAAAAAAATTCCTTCTCAGACCGTGACCCAATTTCTGGTTGGAAAATATAGTCACCGTGGCTTTATTATATAATGTCTGCCTGTCATTACTTCTGTGGTCATGTTGCATTGAAAAGTAATACTAAAGAGTTTTAATTTATTTTCAGAAGTTCCATTATTAAGAGCCTTTCCCCCCTTTTTATCCTTTAAGGTCTTGATTTCCTAGTTAAAGATGTTCATCGCCCGAATGCAGTTTTTCCTGTTGGTCAAATAAGACAATTATCAACTTTGCCTGTTTGTCCTCTTTTTAATCTCTTAAGGATGGATGTTTGTAAGATGTTGCTTAATATGGTCTGGAATACTCTGCCCATTTGTTGAATTGTAAATGACTTTTAAATGTGCAAGTTCTGTTAAATACAAGAACCTCTATGGGTAATTTTTGTATTGAAGAAGTCATTTGTCAATCATGGTAAAACTTGCAAACCCACTTTATACAGAGTGGATTCTTGAAGCTATACAGAAAATAAAAAAGCAAAAGCAAAGACCCTCTGAGGAGAGAATCTGCCATGCAGTCAGCACTTCCCATGGGTTGGATAAAAAGACAGTCTCTGAACAGCTGGAACTCAGTGTTCAGGATGGCTCAGTTCTCAAAGTCACCAACAAAGGCCTTGCCTCCTATAAGGACCCAGACAACCCTGGGCGCTTTTCATCAGTTAAACCAGGCACTTTTCCTAAGTCAACCAAGGGGTCTAGAGGATCATGTAATGATCTCCGCAATGTGGATTGGAATAAACTCTTAAGGAGAGCAATTGAAGGACTCCAGGAGCCAAATGGCTCCTCCTTGAAGAACATAGAGAAGTATCTCAGAAGTCAAAGTGATCTCACAAGTACTACCAATAACCCAGCCTTTCAGCAGCGACTGCGACTGGGGGCCAAACGTGCAGTCAACAATGGAAGGTTGCTGAAAGATGGACCACAGTACAGGGTCAATTATGGAAGCTTCGATGGCAAAGGGGCTCCCAAATATCCCAGTGCTTTCCCATCCTCACTCCCACCTGTCAGCCTTCTTCCCCATGAGAAAGATCAGGTAAGTGAAGAAAGAGTTCATCTATTTTCAGTATTGCCCATTGACTTGTACAGTTTCAGTTAAATCTTATATGGACAAAAGTTGTGAGTAAAGTGTGATAAAATCTAGCTTCTGTATTTTAAAATGTATATATCATTTTACAGTATAAATTGTTCTGTATTTTTTATAGTGTATCGAGTGCTTCCTCATTGACTAAGAATTTAACATGATGATTATGTGATTTGTTTTTTATTTTTTTAAACCTTCATTGATAATTCATGAGTGCTTAAGGGGGACTTCCTTAAATCAGGATCATATGTATTTCAAGAATCTGTGAAAGGCCATTGTATATTTTTCCCTTTTTAACATTATTATTATTTAAAATTTTGTTTATTTTCAGACTTATTGAGGTATAATTGCTATATTTTTCTCTTATTTTTAGAGAAGAATTTTTTTTAGAGACTGTTTTAATATTTAGAGTCTGCATTCCTGGAATTGTTTAAGCATGTGATCTAAATTCCACCTATTTCAATTTAAAGTCATTTATTATCCACTTTTCAAAGGGTGGAGGTAGATGTTTATTTTGTCTTATACTGTATCTTATATTCTTTTGATTTCTCTGGACCTTACGTTATTTCTATAGTATTTTTAGATAGATGACAGATTTCTCCTTAAGTTACTGCTACAATTTTAAGTCTTTGGTTGAATAGGATTTTCCTTTCTTTTTTTTTAAAGCTGCTGAAATTACCTGCCAAATAAAACCAAAGTCAGGCAACAGTAAATTATTTATAATTCAGCTCCTCCAATTTAAGGGTGTATTTTCTGTCCTTTGGGCAAATAGATAACATTGGTATCAGTTAATTTTAGATTTTGTAAACCATTAACCATTGTTGATAGAAAGGGTGGTTGTGTGTGTTAACTGCATTTTTGGAAGTGATGGGAACACAGGTGTTAGGAAAAATTGTGGTCTTTAATGGCTTGTTTTTCCTCTTTGGATCCCTCCAACCCTTGAGATGGCTTTATTTTCTTGATGGCCAACCAGCTCTGCTAGGACCAGGCAGTTTGCCTTTTCCCAGACAAATCTAAACTCTAGCTTTTATTTCTTAACTCTATTTCATTTTATTAGTCTTTCACACCATTTATCCTTTGAAGATATTTGTGTTTGTGTAATCAATTCCTGATTCTTTGTGAGAGAAATGTGGAAAGAAAGAAGTAAACCTACAGCTTTTTCTTAATAATCTTTGTGTTTTATATATATAGACTCGAATCCTCATTCCTGTGTCTGACATTGCTACATTAAGTTCCTGTTTCTCATTAAATATTTTTGTAAATATTTATACTGTGAGGAAATTCCTTAAGGGAATAAAGAGCCATTTATTGATGGATTTGGGTATCTTTGTTTTTAAATTGTATATATTACTGTAAGTTATATGAAAATTTTTGTAATTATTAGGTAGTTGGGCTAATTCTGGCAGCTTTAAAGAAAGATTCATGTCTGAAAATGTCTCGTTGAGAACAGAGTAGTTTATTGCTTAGCATGCAGTTGTTACTGATTTTTTATGATGCCAAACTTTAAATTGTTCAGTTAGCTTCATCATATAATAAGGTGAGAAAATGTTCTAGAATTTTTATTAGATGAAATTTGAAGATTAGCTGTATCAAATAATCATAATCTAATTCTTAAAGAAGAACAAATTAAAGAAAATCGGGTCAAGTCAATTTGACCATCTCTTTGTATTGTTTTTATTGTATAATAGTATTGTCCCTTGAAAAATGTAATAAAAGTTATGTCATAATGTATTTCCCTTTGAGAATACGAATGATAGTGTAAACCTGCTAAGTAAATCTAGTATAAATTCTTGGGATCCATGGATGAGCTTGGGTAGGTAGACCCCCAAATCCCCTGAAACCAAATGTAAAATCATATGTATGTACATGTTTTTCTAGGGTTGGGGTCTGTCATTTTTAGTAAATTCTCAAAGCAATCTAAAATGTCAGATAGCCAATGAATATTTTTATAGTGTAGCGAATATTTTGAGTTGCTTTCACTAAAGCTGTAATATACTGTTTCTCGATTATTCTTGATTGAACCATTGAACTTGAAATCTGTACCTACATTGGTTGTACTATTGTTTGTATACATAGGGCTTTTTCTAATATATTTGAAAGACAAGTTATTGTGGTAGATGTGTCAGCAGTCTGTAGAGTTAGCACTGTGGGAGGACGTTTACAATTTAAATGGCAACTGTTCAGAGATGGCGTGATCTGCGTTACACTCGTGATCTGCATTACACTGTAGTCAACTGATGTCTTTCAAAGAAGCTGTTACTTTAGTTTTGCTGAGCCATTACGTTTAATTTTAAACAAGAAAAAAATAGTTAAAAATCATAACTAAATTTGTGTCAAATGTTGGCATGTTTCTTAGTGCTTTACATTTGTCATCTGACTCATCGGAGTAACTGTGTCATAGATTTTTATCCTTTATAGAGGAAAACTGAGGCTCAAAGCTTAAGTAATCTGCCCAAGGTCACTTATAGAGTTTGTGAGAGGTGAAGCCGAGATTCTGAGGAGACAGTCTGACTCCAGACCTCTTTATTGCTGGACTGTACGCTGGTAGACAGACAGTGGTGACTTTTCATTCATATTAAAAGTATCCCTTCTAGTTTCCCAAAGCATAGAAGTAGTTTCCTCTCAATAGATTTCTAACATTTAAAATTTGGTAGTTACAATGAGCTCAATATCGTTTTTTTTTTTTAAAGCTGATACTATTTATAATATTAGCAATTTGGGAAAGCAGTAGGCAATGTAGTAAATCTGTGTCTAATTAGATTTAACATCATCATCATTCCTATGCATGACTGCTAAGAGGAATACAATGTAAGTTAAAATAGAAGGGCTCCTTCCTTTCTGAAATGTAATTGCACATCTTCTGATAGTCTAGAATTCAAATTGGATATTACCATACTGGCTCCTTAGCATAACTTCTTTGTATTTATTTAAGAAAACTCTCTTACGTGAGGTGATATGGAAATGAATTAAACCACTGGAGATAAAAACTTTATCTTTGACTCGGTGAGGGACCTCCTAAAGGATGGTATTAGTGTTTCTCATTAAAAGTGGTAAAGCTCAATTAGGTCAGATCATGAGGACTTTGGAAAGTCAAATATTCTGAGAGACTTCAGTTATCACTGCAGACCTTATAGCATTAAGATGCCATTTGAACATTTGAGCTTTAGTATTTTTGTAAATTCAGTTTAGTTCACTTTTAAGCCGATTCCTTGGTATTTCACTTTATTGAGAATATCTTCCTGAAATGCATTAAGTGTCAAATCTTAGTATGTTTCCAGTGTAATACATAATATGCGAATTCTCATTTTGGGGTTGCTGTAGCTGGAAAGGGAGACACTTCTGATATCAGATGGGGGCCTTTTTTTTTTTTTCTTGAAATAACTTACAATAACTTAAAAACATTACAAAAGAATAATATCAATAAGAAAAAAATGAAGAGTTTAAAAAGGAGTACAGATGATTAGAAAAGGGGTAAGAGACGAAACTATGTTAAAAATCACTTGTGGTCTTCGCTTTTTCAGTTGTTTATTCTATTTGTCCCCCACCCTCTTTTAGGGAGACATTTTATTAAATTTCTTGGCAAAATTATTAGTATGAAATATTTCCATAAGGAGAATTTAATGTAAGTCTTATAACCAGATTCTTGTGTAAACACCGTAAATAATTAAAGAATGTTATTTTCCAATTTTCCTTTCTTTAGTATTTTCCTTTCTCTCCTCTCTTCTCCAGTCTTCTTATCTCAGCCCTAGAGTGACCGTCCTCATCTCTCTGGGACTTTTCCAGTTGCCTATACTTTATGAAGGAACTACTCACTAGTCCATATTGTTCTTTTGTTGTGGCTGGCTTCTAGAAGTCCCTCAGCCCTAGGGGAATAGTTAATAGTTTCAGATGACTCTGGTTCTTTTTGGCAGAAATGTCTATTTTTTTATCTGCTAATTATAGACAGTCCAAATGTCCTCCTCTCCGTTGACCTTCTTAGTTTTCCTTTGAATTGGTGTCTTTTGTATTACAGATGTCACATTACTCAAAGAGTGCTTAGCTATGTGCATTCAACTGAAAGTTGAATAAAGCCCTAAATATTTCAAAATGCACTCTTCCAAATAACCTGAATTTTGGAATGGGTATGGATGAATGTCAGTTTTAGAAGGACTAAAGTAACACAGAAACCGATTATAATGTGAAAGACTAGATGGATCAAATACTTGCTATCCCAGGGTCAGGAAGGGGAAAAAATTGTACTTCGTGTTATTCCTATAATTAAGCTCCAGAAGTTCTTCAAAATAGCAGAATATCTGAGGACTACTTTTGTGAGTAGATAGTACCAGTTGTTGAGACATTATTGAGAGAGTGCTTGGATTGTTTCAAACTGGTTAGTTGGGTCAAGGGGATGATAAAATGAAAAGTGAATGAGTCTTTCTTTTGCACTCTGAGGCATGACAGCTTGTTCCACTTTTGAGCTTTTATCAAGATGGGACTTGTCTAGACTTATAATGAAATAAACTTTCAGGTAAAGTTAAAACATTAGAGAATTTTTTACTGTTAAAATGAGTGTTAAGCATTCTTTTTTAACTCTTTGGATGTTAGATGTGTTTATTTGATACTGTAGCTACCTTTTTTATAACACAACCCTGTTCTGAATGATATAGACATCAGTCTGTTTTCTGATTTCCTAGTGGTGTTTTCTTCCAAGCATAAACGATGCTAAGGGTATGGTTTGGGGCACTGATTTTGGATATTTTCAGCAGCTTTTAGGATTTTATTGCTTTATTTCATATACTTATTTGACTTATAACAGCTACATTTGTTATTCTTTCAGTGCTAAGAAAGTCACTGTTTTATAGCTTTAAAGTTATTTACCAGTTAAATGCTGTTTACTGATTTATTCTGATTGTACATTGTGATGGCAGGATTTTTATTGATCCTGTCCCTTCACACTTTAAGAAATCGTGCATTTTAAAGTCTCTTAATGAAAGGTATGCATTCTTTTTATGTATTTGATCTTTGGACATAATAATGTATAAAGAATATGGAAGAAAACATTTTATCATTGCAGTAGTAAATTTTGATTATAAGATTCATGACTTTTTGTTTATAAACTCAGTTTTCTAGACCAATACATTAAGCTACTGTAGATTGGGCAAAATTATTCTCTAGTTACAGCAGCATTTAAAATGTCAATATTCATCTTCTCAGGTACTTTTGATCTCTTCATTCTAATAATGTTTTTAAGTACATAAGCATCAGTTAGCTCACTAAATTAAAGTTAGCAAATGAGTCAGCCATGTGATGTGTTTGTGACATTCTGAATTAGCGGAGTCATAAGGAAGGTGTGGTCGTATTTGTGTAGGGATACTCCTCTCACTGTCACTCCCAGATCGTGATGGGGAGTTTATAAATGTAAGAAAAGGAGGGTTAGCAGTGAACATTGTAAAATGCTAATCACCGTCATTGTGCTTCTGTTTGGGACTGGATTCCTTTCCCAGAGAACTTTCCAGGAGCTGCAAACTGTTGTTTTTCTCTGTGTAATTGTGTGCTGCTGTTTTTCCTTATGCAGGTGAACCTTTTAATTAGCAGAATATTAATGTAGGGTATAGCTTGTTGTATGAAAGCTAATATTTTTTTTGAAAGATCTGCAAAATGAACTGTATAGACAAAGTTCTAGAGTGAATGAGATTAGGTTTAAACTGTGCGTCTGGTCTTGACAAAGATACAAAATAAATACTAATCAGTGGTCCATGCAAAACCCAGGAAGGATTTGTGTTAATTTGACAAGTGGGTTTAGAATTCTTTAGCCATTATTTTTTAGAAACCAGCTTTGTTCATACATCCTTTCTCTAATTTGCTTTACTTTTGATCTTCGATAAAACCAGCTGCAATTTTGTTTCATTAACAAACTTAACTGGTTAACAGATGTTTGTTTTGGCTTGATTGTATCCTTTCTATTAGAAACAGCATAAGCATACATAGAAACCATGCTGGGCCTTTTCCTGTCTGTAGCTAGGCTGGGGTTTCAGAAGAGCAACTTAATTTTATTTACAAGTTCAATTTTTGTTTCTCTGTACTATTATTGTAGATATACAAACATTTTAGCTCTTGTAACCCCTGTCAGGGAGGTCTTTTGTTCTTAATCCTCCATCTGGTAATCCAGTACACTCCCCTTTCTTTCTTTATTTTAAGATTGGAAATCTTAGCATGCAGTAAAAAAGTTATTACAGAAGAGGTAATTGAGATATCAGTGACTCTTCTATAGTTCAAGAGAGGGAAAAGGACTAGCCTGGTGAATTTAGATAATTTCTTCCATCTTCTTTAATGTCAGTAGCTGCCATATGGAAAGCAGTGAGGGGAAGGAGAAGAGCGTTGGTCTGGCACACCTGTGATACTGAGTCATGTGGGCTGGAGGGCAAACGAAGTGCTTGAATATTTCTATAGTAATTTCTGATGCACCCAGTCCTGATTTTTGTCCATGATTTACTGCCATACCTATGGCACTCTCAAATCATGGTGAAACTCAAGAAACAGAATAAAACTTATGTGATAAGAGAAGTAATAGAAAGGGACACAAAGAATCCACAAACTAAAATTCTGCATTAAGGACATCAAATGATGATTTCAAGTTGGGATTGGATCACTTTATTTCCCAAATTGGTATTTTAAAATCATATAGAGGCATCTACTTTATATCAAAACTCAACCCTAGCTACTGTTGAGCCTTGAGATGTGAATAAAGCAATTTAAAACAATATTTGCTAGTGAAAGAGTGTGAGCTATTTGAAGAACATAAGCCATTTCAGTTAGACTGGATGCAAAGATATTTTAACCCCTTAACTTTTGTAATTTACAAAATTGTAATATTTTAGAAAAGTTGAAAGTAATACATTAAGAGCTGTATTTCTTTCACCTAGATTGAGCAGTTGTTAACATTTGGCCACATTTGTTTTTCTCCCTGTATGTGTATACATATATTTCTGTATGTGTGTACACCTATGTACATATTCATAATTTTTAGTTGAATTATTTGAAAATGAATAGCTGACACTATGCTGTTTCACCGCTTAATATGTAATTATTTTTCAAGGCACATTCTCCTAGATAGCAACGATACTGTTATTTTATGCAAGAAATTCAACAGTGAAACAAGAATGTTATCTAATTGACAACCCCAAAATGTCATTTGGAACTTTTGAGTTTTGATCCAGGTTGAGTTAAGGACCATATTGCATTAGGATGTCTCCTTTAATAGAGTCTAGTTTTTCCTCCTTTTTTGCTTCATTTGTCAGAAACAGTTTTGAAGAGTTAGGCAAGTTATCTTGTGGGGTGTCTCACAATGAGTGTCTGATCGTGTCTGATCATGATTAGATTCAGGATAAACATTTTTAGCAATAATCGGTGATGGGTACTTTCTCTTGTATAAAATCAGAATATGCATTTTTTCAGATCATCTTATTACTGATAGTAATCAGTTGATCACTTGGTTGAGGCTCCGTCTACCAGATCTCTTTTTAGAAAGGTACCTTTTCCCTTTTTTAGAAAACAAGTAATCTATGCAGTGATACTTTGAGACCATGTAAATAATCCTTCATCCAGTATATAATTTATTTCTGTTGTTACTGTAACAAATTACCACAGACTTAGTGGCTTAAAATAACACGAATTTACTGTCTTGTCTTGTAGTAGGCCAAAAATCCAACATGGGTCTCATTGAATTAAAATCAAGCTGTCAGCAGGCACGTGGTGTTCTTTTCTGGAGGCTCTAGGGGAAGATTGTTTTCTTGCCTCTTTCAGCTTCTACAGGCTGCCAACATACCTTAGCTGATGGCCTCCTCCCTCCACCTTCAAAGCTAGCAGCATTGCCTCTCTCTGACCATTTTCAAACGTAATCACTCTCTGACTGCAGCCTGAACTGTGTCTCAGTTTTTAAAGGAATTCTGATCAAATTGAAACCATTTAGCTAATCCAGGATAATCTCCCCATCTCAAAGTCATGAATTTAACCACATTGTGGGGTCATTTTACAACACAGGGTAAGAGATTTACAGGTTATAGGCGTTAAGAATTAAGAGACATTTGGGTGAAGGGTGTGGATATTATTCTGCCTGCCATGCAGTGGTTTTAGTATCCTCATCTAAAGTTTTTGCATTGGAGTTTGCAGATCTCTGAATATTGGGAGGATGAGGGTGGTGGCATGGTATAACATGGTTTAAATCTGCTTAGAAAGGAATGAATCACATTTTATGGGAATAATGGTAGCTGAAGGCTGAGAATCAAAAGGCCAGCGTTTTAGGTACATCCTGAATCATTTTCAAGAGGGCAGGAACAGAGACTGCCTTCTGCTTCCACTTAGTGTTCTCTGCTCATAAACTGAAGAACCGAACAATGGATTTGGCATAATAGCTTGAGAGTTTTTTACAATAGTTTGGATGTCCAAAATGTTCTCCGAGAAAAGCATTCAAAGTTAAAGAGAAGGCTCTTTCATTTAAATACCCATAGAGTACACGAAAATATATTAGACATCTTAATTAATAAATAGACTTTTCGGTGATATCTTAAAGACTAAGTAACTTTAAAGGGATTTTATATTTATTATTTAAGTTAGACTTTTCAATTAGAGAACTGTTAATAGGCTGAAAAACTGACATAAAAAAGAACAGTATCATGTTTACTATATTATATGTCAATTGTATTCAGGAAAGCTAGAAAAAAATACAGGTGAATATGTATTATTTTCTCTCTGTTCTTAATAAAAACATTAAATATCAAATCAATATTCACAAAGGCAGTCGACCATAAAAATTTTTCTTTTCTTTTTTTCCATTTCACAGTGTTTTAGAATTTTCTGCTGTAGCTACAAGTTTGTTGGAATACTTTGGAAATACTGACTATTCCAATGGTTAGAGAATAACTGTTTAGTTATCAGTCTATAAATGTGTTTTTTAGTGCTGATAAAAAAAGATGATCTTATCCAATGAGCTCTGACCCTCTGTAAACCTTGCAACTTACCTCATTTTCCACTCCATGTTGTTGAAATACAACAACATGCCAGCAATTACATCCTCACCAAGCATTTATACCAACTTATAAAATCACTTTATTGAAAAATTGTGTACTATCCTGATTTCAATTTAGCATGGCATGTGAGTTAGCAATAAATCTTGCTAGAGTATGAACATAAGCCTGCAGGCAGTTTGTAGAACATTGATCAGGTGCAAATTGTATGTATTTTTCTAGCTTCTAAAAATATCAAAGCAAAATGAAAGAGTTATCATGGAGACCCACCACTTTTTAGGTTGTTTTAAAATATGACGTAGCAGAACTTCACCAGGTATCTCGTGGAAAGTGCTTTGACTCTTGAAATCCGGGATTTGTGACTGTTTGTCTTTGACGTAACCATGTGAAAAGAAAGAGCATGGTTAAAGTATGTATTTATGTGTATAATAAACAGTTCATAATAGGTTTGAAAGTTCTACAGAAAGCATACAAGAAAATATTAATATAAAACTCTTAGTATTTATACTATGTAATATTCTAAGTATTTAATACATACAAAATAATTTTAAACGATCCCTGAAAATTAAGTACCATTATTAATGGAATTTTACACATGAAGGAACAGATGAGAAATCATAACTTGCCAGGGATACCCAGGAATTGGAGCTAGTGTTTCAATCCTGGCACACAAATTAAGAGTGCTGCTTATCACCTAAGCCTCTCATTTATTTTTATGAAATCGATAATATCTGTTGAATTATTTTTTGTTGTTATTTTTAAAGGAAAGGCATAGGTGGGAATGAAGGCGAGTAGGCTGGCAGGCAGAAGAGAGAGGAGGAGGAAGCATCCTTATTTTATCTGTATTTAGTTTTTCACAGTTTGCCTCCCGCCCACCCAACCCCGCTGGGCCTGGGACTTGAACCCCAGGGTATGTGGCTTGCTCAGGGCCTGCCTCTGTTAAATTCTTGTAACACTTAAAGCACTGTACTAGTCACTTTAGATATTAACAAAAAAAACCCCATATTAAAATGGTAGTTAAAATTACCAATTAAAACACGCTAAGACAGGAGCTGTATGATTGTTTTCAAATGTCCGGTGGAGTGTTTTTAATTTTCAGAGTGGTTGAAATTTTCTTTTCCAGAGTCTATACACTTAAGCATTATGCATTGTGCCTGGGACACAGTCCACATGAAGACCAAGGACCCAATTTTATTTCTCTTTTTTCTTCCTTCCTGCCTCTTTCTTTGCCTTCCTTCCTCTTACAAATAAGAAAAAAGAAAGAACTCATTGATTGGTTGTACTTGGAGTTTATGCTTCAGAATAGAAATATACAGAATAGAAAACCAAAGATCATCAAATTCATCCCTTCTCTATTATAAGTTATAAAACTGTTATATGATAATTCTTTAGCTTCCTAGTCCAAAAGTGCAAGCAAAAATGAAGGCAACTAGGCAAGCAGGAAGGAAGAGAGGAGGAAGAAGCATTTTAATTAATTTTTACTTTAGTTGTACATCTTGGTTGTTCCCCCCTAACCCTGGGACATAACTCAGGTATTTGGGATATAGGTGGACTCTGCTCTGCCAGAGGTGGTGAACCTAACTGCTGCTCTACCAGGGAGTGCTCTTTTTATCTTGCTGCTCCAGAGGCAACTGTCTTCAACTCTTTCAACCATGTTTAGTAATTTCTTCTGGAAGTTAGAGTTCAGTTGTGTTTTTTTGTTTTTTTTTTTTAAGAAAAGGTACAGGCAGGAATGAAGGCAAGTAGACAGGCAGGCAGGAAGAGAGGAGGAAGAAGCATTTTTATTTTATTTTATTTAGTTATTCTCATTGGCTGCTGCCCCCTGGACCTGGACTCGAATCATGGGGTGTGTGGCCTGCTCCTTTGGAGGCAGTTGACCTAACCGGTGCTCCACCAGGGTGCATTGAGTTTCAGTATTTTTAAACAGTTCTTCTAGAGCTATTTCCTAGACTTCAATTTTAGATGCTTTCTATTGACTTCTTGTAAGTGAAAATAAGGACAAAGTTCTCATATACAATAAAGCCTTTCCATTTCCCATTACCCTTTCACATCATATAATTAAGTCATTATTTTTGCTTAGGCTGGTATTTATGTGTTTATGTTTTTATGCATATCAAGATATAATTCAATTCAGCCATAAAGTTTACTATTATCAATTTTAGTGAATTTTCTTGGTGTTTTTAGAAAATTCTTCCACATCCTGAGTTCAGAGAGCCATTTACTAATGAAAGCTATTTCTTTAGTTATATTATACATAAATCCTTAAAATCATCTGCAGTTTTTTATTTTGGCAAGTGAAGAGCTGTTTTTACTTTTTACTAGTTGACTGTTCTATGATCAACTTTTTACCTTCCCCACTAACTTATGACATTTAAAAATAGTAGCTATCATAAATCTAGATCTCTCCTCTGCCTTTGAAATTTTTAATTCGATTAGTTTTCAGCTTTTTTTACTTAGCCTCATTTAATCTATGGCATGATCCCCAGTTTTGCTTTGGGATGTAGGAGAGGAAAGAGGAGACAAATGACCATGATACAGTATTCACCCATTTCCAAGGATTTCTGAAATCTGCAGGTCATTTGAAATCACTTGCCCTGAAGTTTTGTTGGTCCCTGGAGGCTCTTGGTAGCCCTATGAATCACTTTGTCTTCACTATTTACGTCGTTTTATGAACCTGAGGATTCAGAAAAGGATTTATTTTAGCTGATTTGTTATTGGCTTTTCAACATAAAAGTGCATTTGTCAAAGATCTTTCTAATTAAATCTGGCACATTTGGAAGATAGTGGATGTCCTATTGTGCAGACCTTAAACTATTCTCTATCAAACTCTGCATACCTCTGCCCTGCCATCTGACATTTTCAGCCAACTCATTTTCATATTTGGAATTGCTCAGAAGTTTATGTAGGACTTTGAATGTCCTCGATTTATTTAGGCTATTGATTTCTGATTTCTTTTTATTGTGGTCAAAGAACATAGGTGGTATGATTTCACTCTTCATATTTATTGATATTTGCCTTATAGCCTATCTTAAAAAATGTTCCATATACATTTGAGAAAAATGTATATTCTGCTGTTATTGGATGGAGATATCCCTGAATGTCTGTTAAGTCTAGTTGGTTTGGTTAAGACCTTTATTTCCTGTTTATCTTCTGCTTATTTATACTATTATTAAAAGTTGACTATTGAAGACTCCAGCTATTATTGCTGAATTGTCTGTTTCTTTCAATATTATAACCTTTTCTTACTGTATTTGAGACTGTTTTTAGGTGTACATCTATTTATAATTATGTTCTAATGATGAATTGACCCTTTCATAATTATTCAATGTCCTTTTTGTTTCTAATAGCAATTTTTATGTTAAAGTCATTTCTTTTCTCATATTAATATAGCCAATTCACCTTTCTTTTGATTACTGTTGGCATGGCTTATTCTTTTCTAATCTCTTACTTTGAACCTCCTTATGTTTTTAAATCAAAAGTTAATCTCTTGTTGACGGCATATCTAGTGCTGCTGTGAATGTTCATTTAAGAGCATTTGTTTGAGTGTGTTTGCATTGTTTTTGGATATATAGCCAAGAATGCAATTGTTGTGTTTACCTTTTCGAGGAGTTCCTTAACAGTTTTCAACAGTGTCTGACATATTCCTACCAGCACTGTACAGGGTTCCAGTTTCTTCACATCTCACCAACACTTGTTCGTCTCCCTCCTTCTCTCTCTCCCCTTCCCCCCACCTGATTCTGTCTAATAATAATCATCCCGATAGGTATAAAGTAGCATCTTGTAGTTATAATTCGCATTTCCCTAATGACTAATGATATTGAGCATTTCTTCACAGTGAAGACTAGTTTTATTGGATATAGATTTCCTGGTTGTCAATATTTCTGTACTTCAGTTATATAATCAACCATCCCACTGCCTTCCATTCTCCATGGTTTTTCATCCAAAGTTGACTGTTAATCTTAATGAGAATCAGTTTGTCACATGACAAGTTGCATCTTCCTGCTTTCAAGATTCTCTTAGATTTTTGTTGGTTTATTCTCATTTGGATCTTTGAGTTTATTTTTCTTGCAGTTTTGTTAAACTTATTTGATGCATAGATTCATATCATTTCTGAAATTTTGGTCATTTATTTCTTCAAATTTTTTTCTGTTCCTTTTTCTCTTGTTTTGGGAATTCTGTTTTGTGTTGGTTAGTATGCTTGTTGATATGTTTGATCTTAGACTGTCAATTTTTCTTCATTCTTTTTTACCCTCTGTTTCTCAGACTTAATAATGTCCATTGATCTTTCTTCAGTTTTAACGATTTTTTTTTGCCTCTTAGATCTGCTGAATTCCTCTTCTAATTTTTTAATTTTTGTACTCAGGCAATTTAATTTTTGAAATCTCATTTATATATTTATATTCTGTTCAATGAGACATTGCTCTCATTTCTTTTTCATTTCTTTTGACAGTTTCTGTTAGCTCTGTGTGTGTGTATATATGTATAAAATAATCGATTTAAAATATTTTATCTAGTGAGTTTAATATCTGGTCTTCCTCAGGGATATTTTCTTTTGTTTATTCTTTTTCCTATTTATGGACCACACTTTCCTGTTCCTTTGCATGTCTCATTATTTTTCTCAAGATATGGACATTTTTAATAATGTGGAAACTTTGGAAATCAGCTTGTTAGTGCTTTTGTTCAGTAAACTTCCTGAAATAATTTTGTAACATGTAGGTATTATGTGTGTATGAATGCATCTGTGACCTCTGAAATCTGTTCATCTATTTTATTTTTTTAAGAGAGGAAGGAGAGAAAGGAGAAGATAAGAGAAGAGGAAGAACTATATGTAGTTGTTCATATTTGGTTTTTCACCCCGACTTTAGGTCTTGAGCCTGGGATCTTGGACTTTATGCCAGTATCTCAGCCCCTTGAGTCACAAGGGTGTACCCATCCACCTATTTTAATGGTCAGTTAATCATTGTAAAGAGATTTCATTAAATTCCACAAACCGGTATGTCTCCCTGTCTTTGCCAAGGTGCTCTGTCTTTGTATTGGGTGTGTTTTCATCACTCTACGAGACAGTTTACAACTCTGCTTTAGCCTTCAATTTCTGCTTGCACAGGTCCTCAGTTAGCCAGGTATTGCTTCTTAGAGGCTTCTCAGGTCTTTCTTTGATTTAGACCCAGCCTTGTACATGTACGTGGTCTTCTAGATTCCCAGAAATGTGTTGGAACTATTATTCTACTTTTTAATCTATTCTTATACCTAATATTTTTTATTGTGGGAAAATTTAAGCATACATGAAAATAAAGAGCGATGCTCACTCACTACCAGCTATGACAGTGTTAGTTGATGGCCTTTCTTGTTTCAGTTCTGTCCCTGCCCACTTGCCCTAGCCCCTTCAGCTACTGAATTGTTTTGAAGCAAACTTATCTATAAATATTTCCTTAATGTAACCATTGTCATCCATCTAAAGTCTCTAAGTAAAGGTATAGAGAGAGTGAGTAGTGTTCATCTAAGGATTTACACTTGTTGTTAAATTAATTCCTATGTGTGATTCTTTTTAGCTGTTATTGTAAATGGAATCTTCCATTTTGTTTTTGTTGTTGTTGTTTGTTTTCTTTTAATTCCTGGTGTTGCATATTGATCTGGGTCCATTGGCTTTACATGGCTTGCACCTTAGCTGCCTGAGCCACAGGGGTGTACCATTCCGTTTTGCTTTCTAATTGGCATTTTTTTAATATAGGAAAGTTAATGATTTTTATTAATGCTGTGCTCAGTCATCTTAGTGAATTCTTTTTTTACAATGATTTTTAGTTTATTACCTTGGGTTTGCCAGATAAGTAATGCTGTAATCAAGAAATAATGATAGGATGTGCACTGGTAGCCTAGTGGTCTAATACACCTGGGAGCAGTCCCATATACATCCCAAGGCTCTGGATTCAAGACCCAGGGCGTGCGGCGCAACCAGTATGAACAATTAAATAAAAATAAAGTGTTTCCTCTTCTTTTCTCTTCCTGTCAAGTTGCTTACTCACCTTCATTCCTGCTTATATACCTATCCTTTAAAAAAAAAAAACTCATTAAAAAAAAGAATAATTTAAATTTTGCTTCCTTTTCCTAAATTTACATTTCTTAAATATATTTTCTTTCTCTTGTTTTATCAGTTTTAGTACCTCCTTGATGATGTCGGATATACTAGTGAGAGTGGATATGTTATTGAGGAATACTTTAATTTTCCCCATTAAAGTAGCTGACAATGTAATTATCATGTTTAAGAGTTTTCATAGGTATGGAGTTTGAATGTTTTTCAGATGTCTTTTCAGCATTTATGGAGACTGGATTTTTCCTTTGATCTTTATTTAATATAATAATTGATTTTCTAAAATTTAACCCTCCTTACTTTCTGAGTATGACTCGCACATGTTCATGGTACATTAGTTGTTTAATGAGTGACATTATTTTAAATGGCAAATTTTGGGTGCATATTGGAAAATTTCAGTTTTAAGCTCACCACAACATTATAGAAGCATATCTTTTGAGTAAAGAAGTGTTCACATAGTAAATTTATTCCATGTTGCCATCCTTTTTTTATATTTACATTAGACCGATAGCACTGGCATGTTTGTATGTGTGCGAGTGTATGAGAAATAGGAAAACGACACATGGAGAGAGGGAGACAGTACATTGCAGTGCGCGTATGTACAAATCTGTGTTGTAGCGAAGCATGATACAGTAATTTTTTACTAAAATAATTTAAGTAAGTTTTACCATTAAATTAAAACCAGTATGTCTTGACACATACTGGCTGTAGCACAGTATAATTGAAAAAAAAAAAAAATGAGCATTTTAAATTGAATGCTTTTTGACTTTTAGGAACTTATAGAAATAATACATACGTAAGGTCAAAAATTTGAACAGTATGTTAAAATCTCTAAAGTAAAAAGTAAAAGTTGTTACCCATTGGATTTCAGTGTCATCCCCCTAAATTTACAAAATTACAATTTTAGTGAGTTGTATGTATTTTTCCAAGCCCTTTTAAAGCATGTGTAAATAAATATTTTGCATGTATTTGTGTTCATATTTTTTTAAAAGCCACCATTTTGGAATTTTTTTGTTCATTTGAAATTAAAATTTTTGACTGTGTAAGAAATGTATGAGGACATTATTCTTGAAAAGTTTGTGTTAATTGAAAAAAAGACAGGCTCATTCAAGCTCTGACTCTCAGTCATCTTATCTATAAAATAGGAATCATGAAATATTCTTCAGAGGACTATTGATTAGAATTTAATGATACTATATGTTTAAGCAGTCTAATAATAAACACCTATTCAGCAGAAGAGATGAGATAGTTATTCTGAATTTATATTAGCTCTGGGATTTTTTCTTTTTTAAAGGAAAGGTACAGGCAGGACTGAAGGTGAATCTGCAAGAAGCATTTTATTTAGTTGTTCATCTTGTTTGTTGCACCCAAGCCCTGGATCTCGAACCAGGGACATTAGGAATGCATGTGAATTGTGCCCAAGGTGTGCTATACCGGTAGGCCATCAGCGTGTGCCAGCTCTGGGATTTATTTTATTTTATTTTTTTAAAGGAAAGGCACAGGCAGGAATGAAGATGAGTATGCAGGCAGGAAGAGAGGAGGAGGAAGCATTTTATATTATTTCCATTTCAGTTATTCACACTGGTTGTTCCCACTGGACTCACATCTTGAACTGGGGTATGTGGCCTGCGTTCTTGGGAGGCGATTGACCTAACCGCTGCTCCACTAGGGCGTACCAGCTCTGGAATTTTTATTGAAGAACATTTGGGCATATAATTGTCTGGTCTAACATGCCGATGACACTGATTGCTCCAGTCCTCTTTTAAGAACCTGTGAAAAAGGAGAAAATCCCAAATGTTTTCTTCAGAGCTTTGTGTGCTGTAAATATGAGTTCAGCTTAATAGCAGACATTATTTTCTTTTCCTTTACTCCTGATCCTGGGTCTTGAACTCTGGTCTGTGGGTTTTACATGGCCAGTATCCTGACGACCTGAGCCACAGGGGTGTGCCTCTTTTTCTTTCTTAATTGCTTCCCCGCTTGCTCCCTTCAAGCTGTAGTTTAGTATTTTTCAAACCAAAGTATGCCCATTTCCTATGCAGCCTGTATTATTTTCTTTCAGATTGCCCCAGTAAGAGCATAATAATCAACTGCCGTGCATGAACCTTGCTTAGACTCTGTACTAGAACTGGGGGATAATTAAGTGCTTTTGGATTTGGGGAAATAACATTAATGTTAATGTTGTTTGTATGATGTTGGCACTTTGCTTATATAAGATTATATCCTTATGTGTTAGGAAAGACTTCTGAAGTATTTAATAGAATGGTGCAGCAATAACCAAACAAAAGTGTGTGGATATAAATATACACGTGTGTGTATAGATAAGTGCAGGCTATAGTTAAAGATAGCAGCCAAAATTCCTAACAGTTGATGAATCTAGGTATTCAAGTGTTCATTGTACTACACCATTTTCGTAGGGTTGGAATTCATTCACAATGTAAGGTCAGAAAAATAAATATAATTAAATTGCTCATTAAAAATTAAATTGCCTTATTTTCTTTACTTTGATAGCTCTAATGTGAAAGGAAACTGTATCATTACCATATGTGAAAAATAAACATGCCTTGCCATAAATACAAGATAACTGTAAAAGTTATTATTAAAAAAAGTTTTATTAAAATATGACTGGACACTGCTACCTGCCAAGGCTTTGAGCCTGAGGCCTGCTCTCTCAAAGGAAGATTAGCAAACATTAGAGAGGTGTTACAGACATATTAGCATCAAACTGAGACTTTCTCCTTTTCTAATGAGAGGGTATGAAAGAAAACTGAAAAGCTTTTTCACTTCGTGTGATTCAGATTACCTGAAATCATCTCAAATCTCGCCTCAAAGCATCTTGACACTCTGGGAATACTGCATCTGGTGATTTAAGTGTAATGTGTTAGAAAATAAACCTATATATTGAATTCTGTTTACAGTATCTCTTAGGTTTTTCATTTATTTTTTAAACCCGTGTTGAATTTTGATTATTTTTACTTGGTAGTTTTGATTCTTACAGATGGCATGTTTAACTGAATGATATCCTGACCCAAGGCAGATGTCAGATTTTGTTACTGCTTTCTTTCTCTGAGGTTGCGCTTGTAGCTGGGTTTGTGCTGTTGTTGTTTTCTCTCTTTCTTTTCTTTCCTGCTGCATAGTCCCTGCTGTTATTTGGAAGCCAGTAGGTCACTTTTGCCTGTTGAACAATGAAAGGATCCAGATCGTGTCTGTCTCACATTTTGTTTTCCCAAGTATAAGACTCAATTGAATAAAACATATTACCCATCTGGCCTGGAAATCTCAGTGGCACTCAAAATAACTTACTAACAAGTTGTTGGATCATGCTATCTTGAAATTTTCTGAAAGTTCAGCTTCTTTTTAGCTTGTTGCTAAGAGAGAAATTTCATTGACATGAGGGACACGAGGACATGTCTGTGTGCTGCCAGTTGTTTTATAGGCATTTGGCTCTGCCGCCTTGCAGATGGTTAGACTCTGGGTGGTGGATAAATGTGTGCTGATTATCTTATTGAATTAAGGTAACCTTTTGTCGTTCATTGAATTCTGCAGACCAGTTGGTCAGTGAGCAGCTGCTCTGTGTTGCTTGGTTTGTGTTTTGAAGTACACAAAGACTATCTTAAAGGGTGGTCAGTCTAACCCAGGTATTCAACAAAGCTATAGTGAAAACCTTCTTCCTCTTTTGACACTGTGTTCTGTTCTGATGGAAGTGAATGAACAAAAATGTTTTTACCTTTTGATCAATTAACTAAATGATTAAAGCAATGGTTTATTGAGTATTTGACTGAGTGCTTAAGAGTTTTTTTCTACCTAATGTTTTACATTGGAGAAACTATTCTATCATATTTGATTTAAAAAGCATTCTAATTTTATGGCAGAGTCTGTGTTTGAAGGTACATGATAGACGAGTGAAGTTATTTTCACAAATGTTCAGGGAACTGAAAGCCTCCCTTCGAGACATCATCTCTGCAAATTCTGTCTGATTTTTGTTTGTAGGACTATTTTGTCTTAACTCTGCCATATTTTATATGAATTCTCTTTCACTTTCTAGAAACTGTCTCAGGAAACTTCAATTTTAGTACAGAATTTCTTAGTTTTTTGAGTAGATTGAAGAAATTGTGTGCCTCATTTCTCCTTTAGGATAATTTTTCTTGGACTAATCTATTTGATTTTACTCAATGTAGGTGGCTTCAGAGAAAATGACTGTAGCCACTAGTTGGTTTGCTTATTGTCAGAGAAAATCATTTAACAGTGATTGATGAGGAACCATCTGATTTCTCTAGTTTAGTCATCTGTTGGTCCCTGGAGACTTTTGATTCAGAGCCTACTTTTTCATTCAGATTTATACGCTCGTAATCATAATGTCTACCAACACTTATTAAACACATACTTTGTGCTGGGTGCTGGACTTGGACCTGTACATATGCTCTTTCATTTTATCCTCACAACAACTTTATGAGGCAGGTCTCTTTAGCTCCATCTCAGATGATGAAACAGACTCCGAGGGAGGGTAAGTTGTCCAGTATCACACAGCTAATTTGTGACTGGACAGGGTGCTCAGTCTTCAAGCTTATGTTCCATTCTGCCTTGCTGCTGTTTTAATGAAGATCAGCCTTATTACTAAGGTATAGTTTTTGGTCAAGCTTAAGAGTAAATTAAAAGTTCTCTTTAGGGATTCAGGTTCTGTCTATGCTTGTCTTAATTATGTTAAAAATAACATAACATTAGAGAAAATTTTTGAAATGCGAGTACTACATATTTTTACCACTCTACCACTATTATTTTGTTTTTGTTTTTGTTTTTTTTGTCCTGACTTATCTATGTGCATACTCTTTTACATAGCTATAATCAAAACATAACTGCAGCTATGTAGTCTGCTTTAAAAAAAATTTTTTTTCATAAGTGTTCCATTTTAAATGTCATTTTTTCAAAAGGCATGTTCCTAATTTCTGTGACATTCACAATCAAAGTCCATTTAGTAATTACAGCAGAGTACTCTATACTTTTTATTAGCATTTATTAGTCTGTAATTACTTATTTATTTGGTTGGTTATTTTTTTTAACTTCAGTTTTCCGCTCTCAATGGTAAAGCTCCAAAGATATAGGCATCTTATCTCTTTGCTTATCTCTGTTGAATGAGTGCACGTAGTTATGCTATTCATTAGTGAAAATTAAGTTTGTGTTGTCTCTTACCCCATCAAAGAAACAATCTGTCCAGAAACAGAGGGATAGACACTCACCAAACTTTGAGGGTTTTTGGAGAGTATGTTTAGGATAATCAGAGATGTGTGTCATATGTTTTCTGATCTTGTGCTTGAGCTAACATGCAGAGATTTTAAACATGAGGCCTAGATTGAAGGTCCTGAGGGATGTTTATTGGAATTGCAGACCTTGGTTTGCATTTTAGATTTGAATGCTTCTTCTCACTTAGGTTGCTCCATATCTTGATCTAGGATGCATGGCAGTGAGGATTTCCTTCCTTAACAGTAACTAGTGAATCTCCTCGTCAAATACCAGTTGATCACAAATAGATTTATTTGGTCTTTTTATTTTGTTTATTTAAACATAAACTGGCTATTGAGCGAAAGTATTTTAATAGTTATTTCTCTTCTATGAAATACTTCTGTGAGCTAATAAAACAATGCAAATGTATGTAGGATAAAAGATACTGTGATCTATCAGTCTGAAGCTAGAATTTGGTTAAAAGGAGAGATTGTGTGTGTTGTTCATAACATTGTGGGATGTATAATGATTTTTAGGGAAGTCTAAAATAAATAAGATGCTTTATATAGAAAAGTCAACTGCCTGGTGTTATAAATATCTTAATATGATAATCTGTAGACATCTGCAGATGGAAAGAAATGGAGTCAAAAATAAAAAAGTCATTTTCAATCTCTGACATTTTAAAAAGAAGTTTTGTGAGTCCTTGGAAAGCAAATGGAAACTGGAGTTAATATTCCCTCTTTAATTCTATAGACTTTGTTCCATGTACGTCCTGCTATCGGAACTTCTTGTTCTAATGCTCACTCCTTGACTCCAGCTCCCATAGAAGATTCTTCTGTAGCTCTTCCTCTCTCCTTTGTACTATCCCAAATCATTTTGCTCTTTCTAGCAGAATGTTCTTCAAATAACCACAGGCTCTGGAACCTGTGTTGGACATTAACCAACAATTAGACATGCCTCTTGTCCTGGCTGTGTATGTCAAGTCAAACCAGAATCAGCAGCACAAAAAGAAAACTAGCAATTAATGTTAATTAGCAGATCAGACACTCATTGTAGCAGACTTTTCACTTGTCTTTGACAGTCTCCTGTAAGCTGCTAATAATTTTTCCTCCTCCAAACCTCTATAGCATTATGCTCTATTTGTCCATCTTGTTCATCGGGACTGTTCATAATTCTCTTTTCAGCTGATCTTGACATTCTGGACTGATAGTAATACCCTTAGAAATAGTGTGTCCTAAACTTATTTTTCATTATCCATGCTGTCCACCACAGAGATGTACTTAATCCAGTTTAAAAAACTGGAATCTTAGAGTTGAAAGAGACCTTACAAGCCATGTACTGGAGCCTGTGCATGAATTGCTTCTGCAGAATCTTCACAAGTGGTCATGCAGTCTCTTATTTCAACCACTGCAAGGATGGGAGTCCTTGTGCCCAGAAGCTTTTGTCTTTAGGCTCTTTTGGAGTCTATTTGCGTATTTTGGCTGCTCACTGCTCCGGTTCACATGGGACTGCACAAGAGTGAGAAGGGAGCTATTGCATACGTAGTTTGTGCCAGACACGATGTATTCCACTTAGTGTATTGTTTATTTAATAAAGGCTAATTTATCGTGGCCTGATTGTGTACCATAATTTACTTCCTCCCCACTTCTATTAAGAAATCTATGTTCTTTCCAGTTTTAAAGGTCTGACACCCACTCTCTCAGATGGTCTAAGGACTCAGCATTCTCCTTACTTAGACATGAGGAAGTTGAGGATTAGAGAGAGTGAGTTAAGACCACATGGATGATGGAAGTCAAACCCCATCTTCTGACTCCACAGCTAGACATTTCCTTATAGTGTTGTGGGGTTTCTCTTTTGAGCTGAGGACATGTATATCTCTAGAATCTTAACTACTTTGTTACCTTGATACAATGAACCATCTTTTTCTTACTTATGTTAGTAATCTTCAGAGTGCTTACCTTGGGGTAAGTGTGAATGTGAATGCATCTTGGCTATGACCACATACTGTATGGTCCCATGGAAAAGAAAGGGTCTTACTGACTTGCATCTATCAGTGTGGAGCTTTATGCAGTAATTCATTAGCACGGCCATTTAAAAAATTATTGTATTCTTCATTTATTCCGTCAAGTATATTGAGTGCCTACTCTGAGCCAAGCACTGTTCTCAGACACATGTTTTCATGGAATTTATAATCTAATGGTAGAGGTATTGATAAGAAAGTAAACAATAAGGTAATTATAGATTGTAAGTGACATGGAGGAAATCAAGAATGAAGAGAGAGAGAGATGTGCTCTAAAAGTTCCTGAGGAGAGATGAAAGTCTGAGAAGGGGTCAGCTATGACCAGTGGTGGGAAAGAGTTCAGTACTTGTATTTGAGGAAGAAAAAAGGCAGCTCATCTGGCTGCAGCAGAGAGACTCAGGGAAGAGCAGTGGAGATTTTAAGTTGGAAAATGACATGATCTGATTTGTGTTCTTAAAATCTCTGAGACATTGCAATGAAATGAAATGTGTGATCCTGAATGGGGGCTGGGGGGGATGCCATAAAAAACAGTTTTGGGACAAATGACAGGATTTGAAGTTGGACTGAATATTATATGATAGTACTTTATCAATATTAAATTTCCTGAATTTGATAACCCTTGTGCTTATGAAAAGATGTCCTCCTCTCTCCCATTTTTATTGATGTAGTTGTCATACAGTTTTAAGGTATACAGCATAATGACTTGACTTACATATATGGTGAAATGGATAACACAGTAAGCTCGGTTAACATCCATCAGCTTATAAATGAATAAATAAATGTATATACACAGAACAAAAAGAAAATGAAGGAAAAACCTTTTCCTTGTAATGAGAACTCTTAATAACTTTCAAATATACATTATTGTTAACTATAGTCACCATGTCGTACTACACATATGTCGGTTTTGTTTATCTTAGAACTGAGTGCATGTATGTGCTTTTGACCTCCTTCATCCAATTTCTACTGCCCGCCCATCTTCTCCACCTCTGCTAGTTATAAATCTGATCTGTTTTTCCATGAAGAGTCCACTTACACGTGAGATCATGCAGTATTGCTTTCTCTGACATCTTACTCATTCATGTTGTTGCAAATGGCAAGATTTCCTCCCTTTTTATAACTGAATAATATTCTGGAAATTGCACACATTATCACACTTAGGTTGTGTTTTCGACTTGTCTGTTGTAAATAATATTGCAATGAATATGGGGGGTACAGATATCTCAACGTAGCGTTTCTCTTTCTTTTTTTAAGGAAAGGTGCAGGCAGGAATGAAGGTGAACAGGCAGGCAGGCGGGAAGAGAGAGGAGGAAGAAGCACTTTATTTATTCTACTTAGTTGTTCACCTGGTTGTTTTCCCCGGCCCCGGGTTTAGAGCCGGACACCTTGAGATGTATGTGGACTATTCTTGGTGAACTGAACTGCCTGAATGGTGGGCATGGTGTGATTTTATTTCTTTTGGATATATTCCATTAAATGGAATTGCTGGACCATATATTTTTGGAAATGCCCTTTTAAGAGAGATGTAGGGTCATGATCTCTGCAACTTACTCTCAAACTGTTCAATAAAGAGAGAGGGAGAAAGACGGAGAGAGATGAATAATCAAAGATGGCACATTGTTAAGGGCATATGGGTATTTATTATAATATTCTTGAAATTTTTCCGTAGTTTGACATGTTTTCAAAATAAAAATTTGAAGATCAGAAAGACTTCAATGTTTGGGAGGGTTACAGAGGATGAGAGGAATGGTAGGCGGGTCTAGAAAAGGTTGTTGGAATGATAGAGGCAGGGACTCTGGTGTAACAGTGGGAAGGAGAGAAGAGGACAGATCTGAAGTGTGTGTTGTGGGTAGAACTAATGGAACGTGTTGATGGATTGGATGTGGAGGCCGAGAGTGAGACAGCAGTTGCCCTCCTGGAGCACAGTGATGATCATAGACTGATTTCCAATAGAATCTTCTCCTTCCCCAGATGTTCCACTCAAGTCAGCCACTCTGAGTAATGACAGAGGGCTTTATTTCACAGGTTCGGTGAGGTCCATGAGGGAGGTGAGTGACTTATTCGAAGTTATCAGGTGTAAGTAATATCTTAGCTTTCTTCACTCAGAAATCCGAAATACAGATATGGGATCAGTGTTCTTGAACCTGAATTTTCTCCCAATTGTTGGTTGTGAAATCATTGTAGTGGGTTGCTACCAGCATTTCAAAGAAAAAAAAGCAACAACAACAAAAAGCAGAATGAAATATCCCATAGCATGTTCCATGTAGAAAGGCTAAGTAATCTTTCATGAAACTTCTCTTTAGTTACGTATGTATATACGAGGTCACAGGTAAAGCAGATTATTTACTTTGAATTCTCATCAAAAGTCTGAAAGCCACACACAGGATTATTTTAACAGAGGCTATGCAGTCCCCATGGGAATAAGAAAGCAAAAGACAAACTCACTTGGGTGGCTACTTTTGGCTGTCCTGTGTTTATTTCCTGAGTGATTGATGGGATATATGTCAGTGTTTTCTTATTCGACTTTATAGTCATCCACTTTCAGTCTTGAAGTCCACAAATATTAATGTCTGCTGTTTGTCCCACATTGTTCTAGGCAATAGCAGTGACTTGGACAGACAGGCCCTTCAAGGACCTTATATTTAGAGCTTACCAACTAAAACCATGACATTTTTCAGTTCTTTTAAATGATAGGTGCTCTAAAACTTTAGTTGTTAATTGAGAAAGTAGGAAAGCCATTGGGGAGCAAAGATGTGTGAGGGGAGTAGAGGGGAAAGGCCCCATCAGTTTATGTAGCACTCGCTCCCTATTTTTGAGCCCTGGGCTTACTACCAACCTAGCAGTACAGGAAGTTACTGATCTTGAGAAGTTGCTTTTGTGTGAGGTAGGTGTGTTTTTACATTTTTATTTTATGAATTGAGAATAATAGTATGCATTTCACAGAGTTGTTTGATAAGTTAAATTAGTTAATACATATAGAATGTTTCAAACAGTCCCTGGCACATAAGAACTCGGTAACTGTTTTAAGAAATCAATTTAGGCTTTTGGTAGAGATTCCAGATTAGTATAGAAATACATAATGAGGATAGTGGCTGTTCATTTGTATGTGCTATGTGATAATCAATTTTAGCTAGTTTAGCTAGTTTCCCTGAGCAGGCTATTAATGCAGATTTGAACCATGAGGGGATCTTGTTACCAGATTACCATTAAACGGTGATGTCAAGTAATCCTAAAATCAAAGTAATGGAAAAATACCTTCCTTTTCCTCAATTGTTTAATTTTCTTTTTCTTCATTACACATCATCCTTCCTTCCTTTCAGGGTCAGGGGAGTTATTTGTTTTTACTGTACTCCTACATCTTCACACAAATTATGATCTGAAGGAGTTTTTTAGATTTGAAAAATGAAAACTCTTTTCCTTCCCAGGAAGAACTTGTTAAACCAATAAAGTTCAAAATTCTAGTTCCTTTTCAACATGCACCATTTTACTCATCTTGAATAAACATATAACCTCAAGCATTCTACAAGGCAAATAGATTCCTTTTTAATTAGTGGCTCTATATACAGAATTTTATCATCATGAAATTTATAAACCAAGAAGGGAACAAATATTTACACTTGCAAATTCATGTCAACATTGTCCACTATTTGAAGAACTCTGAAAATTGAAATGTATCACCCATGTGTTTTCTATGGTAGTAGAAAACCAGGCTTCAGCTTCTTAGGAGCATGTCTACTCAGTAGGGAATGTGGAAGATATGTATGAACATTCTTTCTTTATGACTGGCATTCCTTTTTAATCATACAAAGGCTTGTTTTATTAAAAGCTAATCTTCATTTCTTTTGTTGTTGTTTTTTTGTGGTACTATTTCTTAGGCATTCCGAGTACTATAGCAAAAATTTTTTTTGAGGAGTTACTGCTTTAGTAGTCTTTGTACAGAATTATTTCTCAATTTAAGTAGACCTTTTATTCTACGGCAAAATTAAAGCGAATCACCAGGGTTTCTGGGAGCAGAATAATGTTGAACTAATGTTTTATGTGCCATTGTGGGCAGTCTCATGCTTTCACAAAAGAAGATTTTTAATAATGCTTAAATATATGATAGTTTAAAGATCTCAGTTGAGACTAAAGAGCTTGTTAAAATGTGTTGAAATAATTTAGATAAAGGAGGATGATTCTTGCTAAGATTTGAGAGCTATATATTTTTCAGGACTTTAGTGCAGTTCTTGTGTTGCAGACAGTGGTTCCATCAGATTTCAGCTGTTAAACAGTGGTTGTATTATGCCTGCATCCCCAAAATGATTTTAAGTCACTTAGGTTATTTAAATATATTTAATATATTATTTTTTTCATAAGCATAAAACTAAGATGATAAGAACAGTTGAGCTCTATGTCTGGAATGAATGATTTCATTGTAAATATCCAGAAAGCTAAGGACAAAAGAAAAATATAAGATTTATAAGCTTTTTGTTGTCAGATATGACAGCACAGAAATTTGTGGAGGGGGAATTTCCCCTAACCTGTTTTCTTCTGAATTTAAGGGTAATTTGTTTTGGAGTCTAATCTTATATAATCACCAATAAGTAACAACATGGATAGTCTTCCTTTCCACCCTTCTCTTCAAAAGGAAAATATGTGATTGTAAAAATAATGCATGCTAATTGTGTGAAAGAAAAATTTCAAATCAGAAACATGTATAAAAATGAAGTCTCCCCTAAATGGCAGTAAAGTCCTATATCCAAGTAGGTATTTTTTATTTCTTGGTTCACAGAAATGGATGGCGTTAAGTAACAACTCAGTGGAGACATTTTTGTGACGCCCTATGATGATACTGAGGTTAACAATCATTTATCGGGCGTCTCAGAATTGCCTGTGTAAGGGATACATAAATGAGTAAGAAACTCTTCTTTTTCCTAAAAAACTCAAAGATTAACAAAACAAAAACCAAACTCTTAGATTTTAAGAACAAAATGGTGGTTACCGGAGGGGAAAGGAAAGGAAGGGGTGGGGTAAATAGATTGGTTAAAGGGGATCAGTTGTACAGTGCTGGGTGGAAATTAGCCTTTTGGTGGTCATCATAATGTAATATATACAGAAGCCAAATGATAATGCTGTACATCTGAAACCTGTGTATTGTTTTAAACTAGTCTTCAGTAAAAATACAAAAGACCTCAAACACTTAAAAAGATTCACTTGTTCAATAAGTGACTCATCAAATGTTTCATATTCATTCATTTACTAAGTACCTTTTGTAGGTATTGTACTTAGTAGTTAACCAGGGAGACTCTAGTAGGTGCATCAATAACTAACTAAGCAGCTAATGCTGATGTCGTGTGCCTGGTTTTAGGAAGGACAGATTTCTTGAGAGCACAGTGAAGAAGTTTGTTTTGCTGGGAAGGACTTTGTAGAAGAGGAGCTTGTAGGTTGAGTTTTAGCGTCAGAGTGTACCAAATGGTCCAAAAGGTGGGAAGGCAATCTAGGCAAAGGGAACAGCAGACCAGAGTTTTAGAGATGTGATCCAAATATATGTTTGAATTATTGGTTGAATAGCACCTGACCAAATAGAGTGTGTAGCTCAGGGTAGGGGGACGTATGATGGGAGATGAAGCTGCAGTGATGATAGTTGAATTTGGTTGAAGAAATGTGACTTTGTTCTGTAAGTAATCTTTCAAGCAGAGGAGGAAAGATTTATGTTTTAGATACAGAACAGGTGGAAGGGTGAAACATTGTGGGATAGGTTGGCGCCAGGGAGTGATATGCTAATTGGTGTATAATGAACCAGGGTCTTGGATGGAGAGCAGTGACTGTGGGTTGTGGGGATGAACAGTATGAACTAAAGGGTTGAGACATTTTTTATTTAAATTGTGTAGAACTGGAAAGAGAAATTGTTAGGGACACTATTTGCAGAGGAGAGAAAAGGAATAGTGACATTCAAAGATTAGGCCCAGGTGGTGTCTTCTTACTTTTTACTTTGTTACCTGTAGGTAATAATTGTGTTAAACAATTTGTATTATTTAATGCTAATAAGTCTTTAAGTCATTAAAACCTCTTTACAATAAAACCATACTTACTTTCTATCATGATGAAGTTGTATGTGTCACTGTGTAGAGCCTCTGAGGCTTGTCTTCTCCTAAGTTAGGCAGAATGGTGCCTCTTTCCAGGGGTCTTAGTTCATTCCTCACATCCCTTGGGACATAGGTAGAGGTTGTCTTTGGCTGGTGCCAGATTTGAATGCTGATTCTTCCACCTTCTATGGATGTAGATTTGGGCCTTTCACTTCACCTTGAGTCTTAATCTTTTTATCTGTGAGGTGAAACTGTTAGAATCTATTGAAGCTTTAAAAAAAGGAAGAAGCATTTGAGATTCAAAATGTAGTATCTCCAAGAAAACTACACGACATTTTTAAGAGGCCATTTTGATGTTGTCATCTTGACATTCACAGTGGTTTCCTGTCGAAAAGAAAATATTAATCTCTTACCTTTAAACACATTACCTAGTTGTATATGCAGCAAACACCCCATCCCATGTCTGACCCAACCTGTATTCCATCCTTGAGCCCTTATTTTAAAAATTTATCATTTGCAAAATAGGGATACCTGCATTAAGTGAGAAGTGTATTCTTACAAATTGATTTCATGACCATATTTTAGCCTGGAGAGGCCTGCCGACTCTTTCTTAAGATGTTTCCTAGATGCGTAAGTTAGGGATATGTCTCACGCAGAGAAGAGCTTCCCTGACAGTTGAACTGGTGGGGATTCTTTGTCCCTTGTAGCGTTGTGGGGTAAGCTCTCCAGGCAGGTACAACCAGCTGCCCACGATGCCACCAGGACCCAGGACCTTCCTTACACTTTTCTCATTTCACAAAATGGTTACCTCATCACTTTATTCCAGCAGGAAAAAGAGGGAAAGGACCGAGGGAAAGGACCAAGGGTAACAGCAAATACCTTTTCCTGGTTAGACTTTTCCTTTTTATGTAATAAATGAGGCAACTCCCTCTCCCCCAGGGGTTTCAGTTTATCTTTCACTGTCTGGAACTGAATCACATGGTCATCCCTCACTGCAAGTAGCCCGGGAAGGAACTCAGGAATTTAGCTTCCAGTGTTTACAAGGCAAAGGTGAAGGTGGTAGGAATCGGTTTGTGTTAGTCAATCGAAGACAGCTTAATGATTTAAATATTATTGAATACAATAATGATAATACTATTGAAAAATTATTTAATGATAAATTATATAAGTTTTACAAAATGCTACTAATAGTAATTGAATAATTTACAGTGATATATAAGTGATATTAGATCAGTGGAGTATACTAGAAGCAGACTTCATGGAGGTACTTAGTGCATGTTAAGATTTTGATCAGGGATATTAGGGCTGCCATGTTACCCAAATCTAGCGAGCTTTGTTTAGAGCAGGCTGGGATGAATTCTGTAGTGTGAATGCTTATCCGAAAAGTCTTCCCTGTGGAACGTGTGTGTATGTGATACATTAAGTTAGCTACCAACAGTCCAATTTTCTTTCACCATATAGTAACCCCTTTTACCAGATTTCCCACCCTGCTCTCCTGTTAACCATTCTGTAGATAAAAATGCTGGTTTTGTTTGATTTGGTTCATTTTTTTGGTTTCTCTCTACATCAAATATGAGTAAAGTCATATGATGTTTATCAAAAGAGACTTTGTACCTCTGATAGCACCTGTAGGTTAGGTAGCGTGACTCTCAGTGGACAGTGTTAGTTTTCCAAGATTTGGGGAATGTATGCATCAGAGTTGCCCTCACTTGACTCTCTCCATTTCAGTCATTGGGTTACTGTGAGGCTCACCTGAGATGACCTGTATAAAGTGAGTGCTGGCTCATGGCTGCACTCAGTAGTGGCATTTCCTCTACCCTTAACTCCCTGCCTTTGCTTTCTGGCCACCTTCAAATGCCCTTATCTTCTGTTCTCTGCCTTTTTTCTGTCAAAACATGAAAATCTAATGTTTTTGACTGATTAGATCAAAAACAATTGTTTGTTGTCTCAGGCACAATTTACACATTAAATCTTCTATTGCAATTATGCCACTAGTTGCTATAAAGGTTGGGATGGAGTTTTAGATACCAGAGCCCTGCTGTCTCACCAGACTTCCTGCTGAGATTGACTTGAAAGGCGCTTTGGTGGTGGGTGACATGAATGGAAAAAGAGGGTCGAAAAGAGTCTTCTCTCCTGTTTTCCCCACAGCCCACACTATTTTCTGAAGCAAGTGTCTGAACTGACAACATCTGCTGGAGCTGTAGGAATCAGGATCCTCCTTTGACTTCATTTAGAGCCTGAAACACTGACCATTCTCAACATTTCCTCTGCTGTCTGCCATTCCCTGTTCAACAGAGTCCTCTTATTTCTCTTCATATTGTTAATAGTCGTCTGGCTTTCTGTCTCTATTCCGTCACCTCATCCTAAAACTGTCTGATGCATATTTTATATTTTCTTGCATATTTGACTTTTAGTTAATATTTAACGATAATTTCATTCTGTAGTCGCCCCCTTATCTGATATCCTAGAACTTATTCCTGTGCCTCTCAATTCTAGCCTCTGATAATTAAGTTTTGTCAGAAAAGCGGTGTGATATTTGGACATGTTCTCTTATTAGTGAAGGTATTACTGAATATGAGACTGATGCTGTGCATCTGTAACAGGCTGTTCCATCTCATGAATACTAATGCAATTTAGAAAGAAACCTTTCTTTGTTAAAGACTTTTTCTCCATGGGCCACATGTTTCCAGACCTATTTCATAGTAATTTGTGGTTTTTAAGGTATGTCAATAGAGACGCTGTAGCCAGCATGCCTGGATTCTGTTAGGTAAATGTTGTGTAAGATTACTTACTTTCAAAAATTGTCTTTGTTTAAAAAGTTAATTTCTCCCCTAATGTCTCAGTAAAGAAAATTTTTAGTAAATCTGATCAATTCTAGTGAAAACATCTTGTATTTAATATTTTAAACCCTTTAAACCTCTTTTCTACTTTTTTTTTTTTTTTTGGTCCACATACTTTAGAAATGAAGAAATCTGCACCAGAATCTGTACAATGCTTAATATTTAATATATGCTTAATGAGCATTTGGGATTTCTTTATTAAAAGCAGCTAAATAAAAAGTTTCAGTGAATGATAGTGTACATATGGCAATATATTCCTCATCTTTTATATACTATTGGGACAGTGACTCATGTGCTGTTTTCTCCTGAGTTCCTTAGAGTTTATAAAAACATTAAAAACAGTTGGCAATGAAATTGAAATGCTGGATGTGTAAAATGAAGGGGAGAAATGTTTCTGATGTATTCTTCTCTTACCTTTATGAAATGTTTACCATTGAAAATTTTCCAGTAAACTCAGAGTCAACATGTGAACCTACTATGGATTTCCTGTCTTGTCATAGAATAAGCATATCCCCAAAGGATAAAGTACAGTTTGCCACCACATGACAAATAACTCTTCAAGGACATTGGGGTCAGGTATCAGAGGATGATCATTTGGTGTGTCATCATTTTAATGTGGTGTTGAGCTCCGCTAATATTTAGTGACTTTATATAGCTTCACATTTTGAACTTTTAGAGGACTGACTTGGTGGGTGGGCAGTTAGTATGCATCCATTTTGAAATTCCTGAGATGAAAATTTTTTCAAGGTTTGCACACTTAACTCAACCTAGGACATTTGCGTACTATATAAAAAGTACTTCCTGTGCACCCTGGTGGCTCAGGTATTAAGTCTGCTGCTGGGGCATAGTCCACGTAAAGCCCAAGGACCAGGTTCCTTGACCTGGGACCAGGGGAAACAACCAAGATGAACAACTAAATAAAAAAATGTTTCTTTCTCCTCTTGTTTCCTGCCTGCCCACTTGCCTTCATTCCGTCTTACTCCTTTCATTAAAAAAAGAAAGGAAAAAAAAATGACCATTATGACCATTATGAGGAATTTTATCTGTCCAAGTATGCATTGTCCTCTGCATACTCTGCATAGCATATTATTTGACAACCAGAATCATGCTGTACTTAAATTTTCCTTTGTGATGAGACAAATCTATTATTATAAAAGCTCTATTTATTGTCAGTGTTTCCTTCTGTTGTTTTAATTAAAGGAGCACTATTTTTTTAAATTTGATTCTGACATTTTGATGATCTGGTACTTATTTGCCTGCAAGCTATGCATTCCTTGGCTTTTTGAGATTTATAATGCATCTCCAGCAGTGCAGACCCAAAGAATGATGGAAATATTCTATATCTACACTGTCCAATATGGTAGCCACATGTGACTGTTGAGTACTTAAAATTTAAATAGTCACATATGGTTAGTGGTTACCATATTGGACAGCACAGATCTAAATCATGTAGAAAATCTCCTTATCTTCCACTTAGTTTCTTTATTTCAGGTTGGGAAGTTGAGGCTGGTTAAATCTGAAGTTGATGATGGATAGTATTACTGTTAGCTATTAGAAAAGATTTCTTTAGCGAAGACCTAAATTGAGAAAGCAAGTTTTCATTCCAAAATTAATTCCAATGTAATTAATTGAACAAATATTTAGAAAATATGTGTTGTTTATAAAGAACTGTACTAAATGTGGAAACCAGAGATGAAGGAGTTTAGATGGTCGCTTAAAAGAGCTTTCTATCTGATTCTTCCTTGGGAGGCTTTGATGGGCCAAGGCGTGAGCTCTGTCATACGGGGTACCTTCAAGAGTGCAGAATGTCAGGCTGTTAACATCAAGATTTGGTTTCAGTGCTTCAATGCAGGATTCGGCTTTGCAGGACAGCTGAGACTGCAATAGTACGAAGAATTGCTGTTTACATCAGGGAACTTAGATTGCATGTCAGCTCTGGCACACAAGATTAATTTGGGGTGAGAAAGGGTTGAAGTAGGGTTGGGATTTCCCCAGTTGTATACTGGGTGAAGCTCCTTGAGTTCCAGATGTGTTTGAGCAGACCCCTCATGTCTTTATCACTTCTGAGAGATGGACTTCCCCAAGACTCTGGGAACTGGTAACAGACTGTGGACATGGGTGCTTCCACACGCATCCAAATGAGGCGGGATTCTTGTTAATGCTGAGTTTGGCCAACAATTGGAAATGTCTAATATATAGCATATTATATTTATACAATTTTTATTTAAACAGACATATAGAGGTTGTTAGGTAAGTGAGAGTCTTTAAAAGTTGTAGCAAGAATTCAGCTTCCCCTCACCTCAAATAAGTAAGACTACACCTGTATTCAGTTGGCTGTACTCTTAGTTTGGAAACTCTGGGAACAAAGAAAAAGCCCTAGAAAAATAGCCTACATCTGCTCCTACTCTGTGCAGTCACCTTACATTTTATGTTTTTGACTAAGTAAGTCATGAACTTCAAACTGAGTGATATGTGTTCTCACTAACCTCTGACCCATCTGTAGCCTCACATCTTCCCAGCAGGCCTCCAGGCAGACCTCACTTAGCAGTCGTTGGAGTCAGAGAACTCGGAACCTAACTGTCCTGAGCCCTCTCTCTGGCAGTTGGGTAAGTCATGAGGGCTTAAAGGGTGTAGTTTAAACAGGCAGAGAGCAGTAGGTTATGAAGCAAGAGAAGACCATGTGAACAGTGGGTTGTGGGACACCAAGGAATTAATAATCTGATCTCACAGTGCAGATATGAGGAAGAAGAGCTGGCCGTTTTGCCTCTGCCCCCCAGGAACAGGGAGTTGTCTTGACTGCTGGGTCTGACAGGATCTAATCACCAGAGTGCCCTGGGTTTGTTTTTTTTTTGCCAGGGCAGGGTTACAGTTCTGCAGGCAGTCTTTACACATGTCGGAGTCAAAGGGAGAGAGTGGACTGGTTGGCAGTCTTCTCACTGGTGTCCAGACCCTTCTGGTTCAAGGACTCAGCCATGGGCAGTCTGCTGCCTCTGTGTGCCTGGTCTTGTGGTCTCTGGCCTTCGGTCCTGACGTCAGGCTGATCAGGTTGGCAAGCGAAGCCTGGAAGGGTTAGGCATCTGACTCAGACATCAAGGAATTGAATTGGCTAGTCCTTCCTGAAATAGTGTCTGCAGACTGGCAGAACCCTGACTGGTACCTGCCTCTCTCAGAGGTGGACTCAGGATAGCCTTGTGGAAACTCTCCAGTGTGTGGGTGTGGGGTGTATCCAACTTCCTCTCAGCACTGCCCGGCCAGGGCCCAGTGGAGTTTGCATGAGTAGGTTATATAGTCAAAGAAAATATTGCCTATATGTAAGTAATCTTGGGTACAGGTGAGAAATAACGAGTGCATTTGACTGTTTAAACATTTGAAATATCTGTACACCAAAGACAAAACCACAAATATAATTAAAAGACAAATAATAGATTAGGAAAAAATAGACCATGTATAATAGAAAAAAGATAAATATAGAGAATATAAAAAACCTTTTGTGAAACAGTCAGGGATGATTTTATACCATTAAATGGGCAGAAATTGAAAAGATTAATACTAGTCTGTTTTGGTAATACTGGGGATATACTTTACACAGTGTATAAATTGTTCAGACCTTTCTGGAGAGTAGTTTGCTAGTATCTGTGAAAGTCACATATCTCTATCAGTAATTTTGTGTCTTTCAAAATATACACAGGCACATTTATTCCATTGTTAGTCAGGGCAGAAGACTGAATAGTTGAATCCATGCTGGTATAGCCAGCGTGTGGAATATTAGGCAGAACCTAAAAAGAATGTGGTAGATCTTGAATATGAACTGATGTTTCATCTTCCAGATATACTAATAGTCTGAAAAATGCATTATAAATGATTATATTTATGGCAAATGAAAACCTCCAAACATATATTTCTGTATGTACTGCATTTTAGAGTCTCTATGTGTATTATGTGGTGAAATCTAGATATAAAATAATTATATTTCATTGTATTTTGTAGATTCTAATGTTTTTCATATTTCTGAAATAAGTATGTCTAATGATAACTGGTGGCATAGTTTAGTAGTTAAACTTTTTCTTGCTTGCTGAAGCATAATTCATATTATAAATGATAAAGAAGAGAGTTCCTAGATAGCTGTCATTTGAGCCGGTTCTCTACATCTGCCATTATGTTTGATACTCAGCTTCCTCTGAGAAATTTAAGGCCTGGATGCCTGCCTGAGAGCTTGTTTAGCTTCATCAAGAAGTTAAGTTGCTTGAAAATTAAGTGGGAGAGAATTGAGGACTGAGGGCCTAGGAAAGGGGGGGCAGGGCAGGACTCTAGAGCCCAGAGTCAGTCGCTACATCCTTATCTTTATGTAGGTATGTTGAGGTTAAAGGTCAATCTTCAGGGTAATAGTAGACCAGTGAGGGTAATTAATGCAGGGTTACTCATCCACCAGCTGGGGGTTTCCAGGGACAAGCTTGGTCTGCAGTGTCCTACCGTTGTTTGGATAAAACATTGTATGATAAAGCAGAGAAGAAGTCAACCAGGGAACATTGCCATTGCCACTGAAAGGAAAATGCACTGCTTAGGGGAGAGAACTAAGCCCTAGTAGGGAAGAGCCCAAGTTGTAAATGAACTTTTAAATCTGAGGGACATAACAAGGAAGGTAGGCGATGATCTGCCATAGGTTGGAGGCTGGGTTTTCTCTTCTGGAGACCTGGCCAGGGGATTCTTGTATGTAAGCAGGGCATCTTCTAGGTGCCTCATCATAATAACTAAGAGCTGCGTTGTGAGCATGGAGGGTTTAGTGGTGATGCTATAAGTAAAGATGCTCTTAAAAGATAAATTGCTTATTAAAAGAGTGTTGCTTATTATAAGAGAACAGCCACAGGACGGTGGGCACCAGGAGAGAGAACTGCTTGTGAAATCCAGGAAGACTTCTTGGCCACAGTGTCCTTTGGGGTGACCACTGGAGGAAAGGTAGATCTTGGACCTGTGATTTTTAAGGAAGGATTCAGGAGGAAAGGCAGGATTGCTCGCCACTGTGAACAGAGGTTACAGAGGAGAATATGAAGAACTGTGGACTGTACAGTTACTTTGTTACATGCATATAAATATAGAAGATCAAGCATATACTAAAACAGAAACAGAAGTAAGATGAAAAAATGTAGGCTAGCGGTAGGCTATAAAGAGCTGAGAATGCCAGGATTAGGAAATTGACCTTAATTTAGAAGCTTCTTATTTTACATTTCATCTTTTGGTTGGTTACCAAGTATTTTTATACCATCATTGGTTTGGTTTTTAAAAATTTGGTCAGTTCAAGTTTATGTTCTGTGGCTGTTATGATATAAGTTTACATTTTAAAAGTATAGGTAGCATAGGGGTGGTCGGTTTCTTTTTTTTTTTTTTGCATATAAATTACTGAATTTCAAAATTACATATGTGCTACAAACATTTTTTACTCTCTATCTACCCTCCAGCATTTACAAATAACCACTTGTCTTTCACAGGTTTCCTGTTACGTATCCCCACTCAATGGAAATGAAGAACTGAGTTCTATATGAAGAGGTGAAATTAAACATGAAAGATTTAAGAGCAAATTTAGTAGGAGATGACAGTGGGTGGACGCCAAGTAGGGAATTCTGTGATCCTTACTACTTCTGCTGTGGTATTATTTGCAGCAGCATCCTTTGACCTGGCAATATCTTACAGCCTTTCTTTTAGACACGGCCACCTTTCCATCACCAGCTCAACCTCAATGTTAGTTACTGCTGCTGCTTCCAGTGCTGCCTTTGGCAGGAAGCCTCCAGTCAACTCTCTGTTCTACTTCTGGCTCCCCAAGGTGCCTTGCTGCACTGAGCTGACCTTGGAATATGAAATGTTGAATGTCAGTTTGTAGATGGGAAATGTGGTAGCGATCTTGCTTTTCTGCCACCATGTAACTTCTCAGATCCTCTTTGTTTTTCCCTAAATGGTACAAGGGATTGTGCTGAAATGATTGTTCATCTGTGTCTATGAAGCTTTACAAAATAATAATTTCACTAATATGTCACAACATGCATTATTTATTATTTTAGTAAATTGATATTTTAACAAGCAACAATTTCCAAATTTAAGCAAGACAATTAACATGATCTGACATGAAAAGAAAAAAAAAAACCTCCTGCATTTTTGTCATCTGCATTGCATTAATGATTTTAGTCCTTCTGGGAGCTTTCATTTTGGGTTGACTGACTGATGATGGCAGATTGTGATAGTGATATGCTTTTATAAATTATTTTTTAGTTGCAGTGAGACTGGCATGTAATGTGAACTGGTAGAAGTACCATTGTTTAGCTTTGCTGGTGTTGTCTTGAAGAAGATAGGGAATGTCTGTAAAGGACTTTTGCTGTCCTCTGTACCTCGGTTGCGCACTGATGCGTCAGGGGCAGCGTCTGCCCCCTTCTGTGGATCCTGGTGCAGGTCCGAAGGGCATTTCTGAAATTTCCTACAAGCACTTAGTTACAGGGGCGGGCTCGCTGCTTAACCTCCTTGCCTGCTGGCAGCATTCACTTTGGAGTTAGAATCCAGAGAGAATGTTACAGAAAGGAAGGATGCTTGGTAGTGGCAGAGTTATTAAAATTCTCAAAATTTCCTTTCTGGATAGCCTTAGTTGCTTCCATCGCAGTTACAAGCTGACGTCGTCTTCACTGGTGTACATTTACGCAGGATCCTCTAACCGTGCAGAATTAGAGCCTGGAGTACTGGGCGGTGGTTCAGGCTATGGCGTGTGATGCTGCCTGCTGTCCAGCAGTTGGGGCTCGTCAGTGTTACCTCCTTTTTCTGTGCAGCAGTGCTTATTTGTGCAGTTACTTGAATATTTAATAGAATTGAGTTTCAAACTAGCCTCTAAAGAATTTCAGACTTTAGGGAGGTACCTTGGGCACCTAATAACAGATGCCTTTGTTCTCTTTGTTTGCTGGAGTGTGTGTCGTCGTCTGCTCTATTACTCTTGAAATATGTGTGATAAAATGTTAAATGGGAATTTTCTTCCCCTTGTCTAAAATTGCGACGGAGGTCCCTAAGCTGTAGCCAGTAGGTGGTAAGTACCCACACAATCTGAAGAGATATTCTAGAAGTATCCATTACAGGACTTGTCTAGAGATGTCCACATGGGTCTACAAACTATTACACCCTCTCCACTATATAACCCAACCTGTATCAGGAAGATTATACTTGAATTACATGCAGAGCATTTCTAGTAGAGTCCTCTTCTCTGGAGACTGGGAGAATATGGGAGTCAGTCTCTCTCTGCCTGTCTGTCTTTGTCTGTCTCTGTGGGTCTCTCTCTATCTCTGTCTCTCTCTGTCTCTCTCTCTGTCTCTCTCTCTCCTCTTCTCCCCACCCTCCCCCATTATTTGGGAGACAGAATAACGCAGAGATTGGGGTTGATTGCAAAAGAGGGGAGTGACATGTTATTGAACCTCTGGTTTAATAACAGATGCTGCTTTGCATTAGAAGCGAATCCCAAGAAAGATTTCTTGAGAGTATGGTATGTCTCTCCTGGAGTCTGGCTGGAAATGTCTGTGAACACAGAGACTGGTGTCTTTTCACTTGAAAGTAGTCTCATGACTGGTGCTACTCTGGTGGGTGAGTGTGTGGAGAGCGGGCAGCAGATAAGCGTTATCTTGAAAGCCCATCCCTACCAATGAAGATTGCCTGCCAGATACAGAACTCCAGAGGGTGGGGTGCTAGGTGAACCAGAGGGGCAAGGGTGACGAGCAGGTTATATAAGAAGTTGTTCGTCTTATAAAATTTACACCCATCACATACTAATTTTTCTTCCCCTTTTCCTCCCCCTCCAAACCCTGGAAAACTACCATTCTGTTTTCTTAGAGTTTGATTACTTTACATATCTCAGTATAGGTGGCCTTATGCAACATTTGTTTCTTTGTTATGGGCTTATTTCTTATCATAATACCCTCAAGGTTCATCTATATTGCAGCATAAAACAGGATATCCTTTTTGTTTTTTAAAGAATGAACAGTATTCCATCGCATGTATATATCACATTTTGTTTACTCATTCTTTCATTAATGGACATTTGGGTCGCTTCTACTTCTTCACTATTGTGAATAATACAGCAATGAACTTGGGTGTGCAAATATCTTTTTGGAATCCTGTTTTCAATTCTTTTGTATATATTCCCAGAAGTGGAATTACTGGATCATATTTTAAATTTTTTGGGAAACCTCTGTACTGTTTGTTTCCCATAGTGACTGCACCATTTTACATTCCTACCAGCGTGCACAAGGGTTTCAATTTCTCTACATCCTCAGCAACACTTGTTATTTTCTGTTCTTTGAATAGTGGCCAGCATGATGTGGTTTTGACTTATATTTCTTCTCTCATGATTAGTGATATTGAAGATATTTTTATATGCATACTGGCCACTTACATATCTTGTTCGAACAAATATATATTCAAAGTTTTATCTGACTTATGGGATTTTTACCTGATTTTTATAATTCTCATAATTATTATGGTTAAATTATCATAGTTCTTCATATAATCTAGATATCTCTTTTCAACTCTATGATTTGAAGATATTTTCTCCCCTTCTGTGTAGATTATCTATTCACACTGTCCTTTAATCATATTTTTTGTAGTTAAAACATTAATTATAATTATTAAATACTTTGACATATTGAACAGTTTAGACAGATTTTGATCAGGTTTTCAATGTCTTCCCAGTAGGCCTTGTGGAATATGGCATGTTTGAATTAGTTCCATGGTTTAATTAAAATGTTCTTTGTAATCTTACTTCCATCAACTTCCCATTATCATTCTCCTTATCCTCCCCCATTCCTCCTCTGTCCTAAGATTCCTTAAAAATAATTCTCTTTCATCCTTTTGTGCCTTTTTACACACCGTTGTTTCCTTTGCATGGTATATGGAATGACTTTACCTCTTGCTTCACCTTGATTTTCAGACTCATTCTCCTTTTCGTTTAAGATTCAGCCCAATTGTGAGTATTTCCCAGGCAACCAGTGAGCAGTTTCTGTCTTTCCTATCTTCTTTCCTGCAGCCTAGGGTAGAGCACATGTTTGGAGATACTGTGAGATTTTTTAACCCACCTCTCCTTCCCACTCCACAACACTCAAGTTTCTGCAGAACGCACCTTAGTCTTGTGTTTTTATTCCTCCATTCCTGTGGACCTACCACAGTGTCTGGCTCATAGTGTTGGTCTACTTTAAATGATTATGAGTAGAAAGAAAGAACAGAACTTTTAGAAATAACAGAACTTTTTACCAATTGTGCTTCCAAGTATCCTTTCTCTTCTAATTTTATCTGGTAAGATTTTGGCAGCTAATTGTAGATTTTATGAACTTACATTGGGTTGCCTTTGTCTTCTGTTATAAAAGCAATAATTAGAGGAAATGATCCTTTTGAGAGGTTGCTTAATGAATTCGACTTCTTTTAAATGTGCTGCTTTAAATCTTGTTTCAAGTAAACTGTACTAATGCCCGTATTATGTCACTGTAGACCAGTATTGAACCAAAGTATTATGATGATTAATTTTCTTCTGTTAAATTTCTTATGGTCTTTGGTAGTGGTGGTGGGAGGCTCAACAATCAAAAAAGAATTTATTGACTTTACATTTAGTACCGTTTACTCTGCTTGATTATATCGTTCAAGTGTGAATTTGTGTGTGTTAGAAGACTGCTGTATTGGTATTCTATTTTCTGTTAAATAAATTGCTTTGTGTTTTATTAGCTACTGGTGTTTAAATATAATGGTTTAAGATCTCAGAAAGCCTTTTTTCCCTAAGTATGAAAATGCTTTTTTTGTAATCCTTCTGGTTTCACTGTATCCTTCTCTATTGTTGAAACAAGCCCAGGCAGAGAGACACTCTGGCATGCACCCCAGTGCGCCCTTTTTCCTCCCCTACCCCTCATCCTAACATGACATGAAATGTCTGTCCCACAAATAATTTGATTATATACCTAGAGTAGTGCACCCAGATTGGTTTTGCAGCCCCCTCCCTACTGTGGTGGCCCAGAGGCCAGTCATATCTCTTATCCCTTAATCCCATTAAGTTTATTAGTTCCTTCTACTGGCATTAAGCCTTGTGGGCAGGGAAAATCACCACTACCTGGAGACTTTTTTTCTGTTACCTCCTAATTGGCATGTTGCATTCATCCCACAGAATATAAAAGATCTCTTACCAGTGAACCTCATCCCAGATGGACTTGATTTTTAAATGACTTCAGCTTGCATCATGATTTAAATCACTAGTCAGGAAGTGCCAGATTTTCTATAGAAAATACAGCCTATTAAAAATTTAAATCATGGTTTACATTCAGGAAATGAATACTGAATCTGTAAGCAAGGCTCTGTGTTGCTTTTTTTGGCTTCTAAACTTGAAAATTTGGGGGCTATTTTGTTTCTTAGGACTTGACAACTCCATAGGAATTTAGCTATAATTCAGTTGCACATATTTTTGCCATGTTAATTAGGATTTTAACCCTACTCAACATAATAGACAAACAGACACTTAAATCATTTCGTTCAACAAAACAGGTTCTTATGTATATTTGCTGGCCTTTTTTGTTGTTGTTATCAGTATATTTGCTTAGTAAAAAAGAAAACCAGCAGTAAAGTTCTTTTCATAGAGCTTTTAAACTCAACAAATGTGAAATGCATTTGTGAGAAAAAAAGGCAAAGCCACCTAGAATTTGGACCCTTATGAGTCACGGTGTTATAGCTTTCCTGTGCTGTCGTCGCCAGTGGCAGGGTTGTGATGGGAAGACTGACCTGCTTTTCTTTCTTTCTTTTTTTCTTTCTTTCTTGTTTGTTTTCTTTTCCTTTTCTTTTAAGGAAAGGTACAGTCCAGAATGAAGACGAATGGGCAGATAGGTAGCCAGGAAGAGAGAGGGGAGGAAACAGCATTTATTTTATCTAGTTGTTCATCTCGGTTGTTCTCTCTGGCCCCGGGACTCAAACCTGGGTCTTTGGGATGTTTGTGGACTGCACTAGCTGAAGGCCACAGACGCAACTGCTGAGCTTCCAGGGCACATCAACCTGCTTCTTGTACCCGCTTTGAGACTTTGTGAAAGTTAAAATTAACCTCTTTGAGCTTTATATTCTCATTTATAAAATTGGAAGAGGATTAAGGTCATATTTGCTCATAGAACACGGTGTTAACTAATTTTTCTCTAGATAGCAACTTGTATTTGTGCATTGTTTCTAGATGATGCTTTAAGGAAACTTTTATCTCAGTGTGTCTTCACTGCTTACTTGCATGGTGGGTAAGGCAACCATTAATCTTGTTGTGCCAGCTAAGAAAACAGGTTCAAGAGAACTTTTGTGACTTCTTGGTCTTATTTTCATTGGGCCATTTGGTGTCAGAGCAAGAACTCCAAGCTTGGGTCCTGGCTCCATAGCTGTGGTTTTGCCACTGAAATATTATTAATATTACTTAATACTGTGCTATGGCAGAAAAAAGTTCTCTACTTACAGTCACTTCCATTTCCAATGTAATTATATATTTGTGAGTGAAAAAAAAACCTTTGCTTTTTCATCTTCCAAATCATTCCTTTATTTTAATCAGTTAAAACAAAGAAAGAAAACATGGAAACAACTACTGTTTCCATGAAAAAGTTAGATAATACACCAGCATTTTAAATGGATGTTAAAAACTCCAGAATTCAACAAATGGTTCTTAAATATATTTCCCCAGCATGAGCTATGCAAGTTGCATTGTGAAGGTTTGACTACTCGGGGTCTGTGCCCTAGAGCCATTCCCTGGGCGCAGTTGGCCTCTGTTCCTGAGTAAGTAGGCGATCACTCTTTTCTTGAAATTATAGCAATAGTTCAGATACGGCAATATTGTAATGAAACAGACTCCACAAGTAATATAAAGTGTTATTTTTTTAGGTACTACCTAGCCGGAATTCATCATCTTTATCCTAGCCTATGTGGAATTAACTTAAATTTTTTGGATTTTATCGGCCTTTATATTCTTTTTAGTATATAATGACAAGAGATTTAAAGCTTTAAATTATTCAGTTTCACATATGAAACGATAAGGAAACTGCTAGATAAAATCTTGAGGTAATGTGGAAGTTGAAGTTCTGTAGACCTGTAGAAAAGAGATCAGTAGGATTCTTAAAAGAAATAGAGTGTAGCTGCCCTTTGGGATAGAAGAACTATTTTGCTGTTATCTTAGTGCTAAGATCTAAACAGAGATAAGTCAGACATCAACAAATGTTAATCTTTAGACATCGAATATTCAAAATAGAAAGTGGAGGTAGCTTAGGCGCAGTTGGCTCCACTTGCTGAGAGGATGTGGTCAGGGTGTTGCTCTGCACCAGGAGCTCTGCTCCTCCTCTATTCTGCTCATCTGGCATATTGGCTTTCTCCTTGGCAATGAGAAATGGCTGGCCATACATCCTGCCAGGTGAGCAATTCCAGCTCCCAAAGACTGTTCTCTTCCAAGAGCAGCCTGCCTGAGGCGTGTGCTCAGCCCTTAGACCAGCAACTCGAAGGTGTGCCCAAGGGGGCGAGGGCACTGTGATTGACAGCTCTTCTGGACTAGGAGTGGAAGTGGAGTTTCCCAGAAGAAAGGGGGTGATGTACCAGAAGAGGAGAGGGTGGGAAATGTGCACAGCAGCCACGAATAATCGCTGTCACAGTCTACACCACAGACAGTACTGCAAGCCAGTTTTTAAATTATTCAGTGGTTTCTGATATGGGCGTGTTAAACACAGAGGATACTCATGTAATTCTAGACTATTAGTCCAGGTGTCAATCCCTGTTAAAGAAGTTTTAAAGCAGCAAATCTTCAGCTATGTTACTTAATATACCATAAAAGTATATGCTCTGAAGTATCCCAAGTGTTTGTGCTTTCAAATGCTTCTATGTACCTTTTAAATGTGTGCTTTGTAAGTTAAGAATATGCCATCACCATGACCATCTATTTGGATGTGGCAACCCTCCATTTTATAAAATAATTACTGTTGAATCGAAAATCTTGCCCAATGTGTGCTATCAAGTTACCTATCAAAGCCAACTGAATGAATGATTAAAAGGCTCAGATCAAAAGCAACTGGCTTAACTTCTTGGAGGTTTTCATCCTTTAATTTAAAATGTGTCTATGTCTAACTGATTATCTCTCACATTTTATAAAAAAGTATTGACGTCCTGTAAAGTACGCAGTGACCTCACTTCTGGCTGTGTGGGCAGGTTTCACTGCAGGCCTCTGAAGCACTGATATTCCTGTAACCTTTGAGGCAAGATGTGTGTAGTGTATTAATGAGCTGGTTGAAGTGATGTACAGTAATTTCATCCTTGGGTAAAAACAGATGTGAAAGATTCTGTTTTAATATTTAATCAGGCTCCAAGCCTCTGTTGGCTTGTTTAAGTTGACCTGACAGCATTATACCTGGAAACACTTTGAATTAAACTCTGAGTGCTTGACCTTGTTCAAACAGTTGTAATTTAATAAGGCTGCTGTCTTGGTGGAGATAGTGTGGCTAATAGGCAAATCCTTTTCTGGCTGGGATTGTTCTGTTTGTGAGTGCTAAAAGTGGGGAGATTCAGAGATTCCCACCAGCTATTGGGAGGAACTCACTTTGAATACGTTAAAAAGAAATCTAAGAACATATCTTTTAGAAGACCAGTTAACAACTTGTCATTTGTTTTAATTTTTAGCCTTTTAGAAGTCATGTTTGTTAATGTCATTTTAGTAGGCTCATTTTGGTTGAAAGGAATGCAGAATCATTTGTTGAAAAGAAGGGCTGGAGAGTTTTCAGAAATAAAAGGAGCCTTAGGAGAAGTGGATGCTAGCTTTGACTCACTGCCCATCTGTCCGTATGTCCTTCTGTTCATCCTTCCCTCCGCCTGCCTGCCTGCCTGCCTGCCTGCCTGCCTGCCTGCCTGCCTGCCACGCACCCATCTATTCTCCTTTTTCGACCCTCCGGTCTGTTTTTGCCTTCATCTACATGTTGCTTGCTTTGCTCTTGGCTCACATCTTTTGGTCTTCTCACTCATTCCATATCTTCTCCTCTACTCCATTCCTCCTGTTCACTTATTTTTATTCTCCTGCCATCTGTTTACTGTGACCCTTCTTAGTTTCATCTCCCTTGTGTTCTTCCACTCTGGTTCCTGCTGTTAACAAGTTTGCTTCCTTGTTCAGATTCTAGATATTGAGGTCTTTATTAATTTTTTGTGTGTCAGGTCAAAACTACCTTGTTATATGGAGCAAGGAGTTATGCGTAGGACAGGCTTTGGCTTGAAGGAAAGGGTGGTGGTTGGACCAAATACTAGGAGTTACTCAACAAATGCGTTTATGTTTCCTGGTTATAAAATTGCTATATGCTTATTGGAAAAAAACATGAAATTTAAAGAATTGATTAAAATGCCCTTCAATTTTCTTGTCATACCACTGTTAAAATAGCTGACCACTCTGGTATATTTCCTTTTTTTTCTTGTTTATACATGAAAGTCTTATACACATTAGCCCTCCAAAATTTAGAGTTGTATTGGTAATCTTTTAAAGATTTTCATATCTACTCATCACCAGTGATATTTTAGGACTACTCTGGGTATAAGACATGTAATAAAAGCTGTACAGTTTGGTGTGAATATTCTATTAACTCAGCCTTCTAACATTAAGTGTGACATCACTAATTAGTCACCTTAGATTATTTTTTTCTTTGATTTGCCTTATTTGTCAACCCTTTTGAGGAGTTAAATATATATTTATATATATTTCCATCTTCCACAGTGAGTAACATAGTGTTTCACACAAGTGAATGTTCAGTAGGTACTTAGTCTATGCTTTTTGCTTAAATTTTATAAAACTTAATTTCTGTGTGTACTCAAACATACATTGATATAATTCCAGCTCAAGAAATCTAAAGATATGGGAAAAGAATAGGGAAATATCCAAATTACTTAAAACGAATGGGATTTTGACAGTACACGTGGTACGTATGGTCTTCTGTGGTAGGCTGGCTGGCCTTGTCCTTCTGTAGTCCTCCCAGCATGGTTGTGCTCATTATACTCTGTTTGCCGTGGTTCAGTGTGGTAGGCGGAATTCTGATGATCCTTACTGATCCTTGCCCTTTGTGTAATCCCCACCCTTTGAATATAGGAAGAATCTGTGCATGTGATAAGATACTAGTCTCATGATTTTATTACCTTGTAACAGCAAAACAGAACAACCAAATTCCATCTACTCATAGGAGTTTTCTCTGCTTAGCGGCATTAGTAGATCTGATTCAATGTGTTATTCATGTATTTGAATATGGAGGTGGTGGGGACCATGTGACAAGGAATAAGGGTAGCTTCTAAAAACTAAGTGTGCTCTCCAGCTGACAATCAGCAAAGAAACAGAGGGTCTCGGTTGTACAACCACTAGGAAGCGAATTCTGCCAACCATAAATTACCTTAGAAGTGAGTTCTTTCCAAGGGCCTCCAGATAAGAACCCAGCCTAAATGAAGGGCAGCACCTTAATTTTAAATCTGCGAGACCTTAAGAGACAACCCAGTTGAGCCTGTCTGGACCTCAGATGTGCAGAACTCTGAGCTTAATAAATTGGTCTTGTTTTAAGCCACTGTTTGTGGCAATAGAAAACAAATAGAGTTCAGGATCTGGCTGATTCTTATCCTGATTTTCTGTGGATATCAAGAGCAGAGCCCTCTTAAAGGGACAGACTCACATTAGCCTCATTAAAGAGACTGATGCAGGATGTCAACGGACCAATATATTTATTCATTTAATTGTCTGAGAAGTATTTGTCCCAGAGGCCAAGATAATCAGTTTGAATGATCAGTGCATTTGCTCCCTGAAGGCAGACCGTGTAAAAAACCACATTTCTGTTAGTGCACATGTTATCTAAACCAGGAGAGTTTAGGGGATGATGACTTTCCTTATGTCCTGGACAGTGTTTAAATAGGCATTGCCACTATCTGGAGATTTTGTTTTTTGTTGCTATGCCAACAAACTACTACAGCTTAGCAGCTTAAAACAATGCAAATTATTATCTTAATTTTCATGGGTCAGGAGTCTAGGAATGGGTTAGCTGAGTTCTCTCCTCAGGATCTCACCGGCTGAAATTAAGATTTCAGTTTGTGCTGTGATCTCATCTGAGGTTGGGGACCTCTTCCAAACTCAGTGTTTGTGGGCAAAATTCAGTTCCTTGTGGTTTTAAGATTGAGGGAGGCCTTCTACCCCTAAAGGCTGCCTTGCCACTTGGTCTTCTCCATAAGATAGTTTTTTGCTTCTTCAAAATCAGTTTGGGAAATTTTAATATGCCTCCAATCTTTCATCCTTTTAAGAGCATCCATCTGATTAAGTCAAGCCCACCCTGCATGTTCTCCCTTTTGATGAGATGAAAAAAAAAAAAAAAGCAATGAATTTGGGACCTTATTTTCTAAAATTCTCTCATTTTGGTTGTATAACATATCTTAATCATGGGAGTAAAATTCATCTAATCCAATGCTATCCACACTAAAGGGAGAGGGAATTAAACAGGGCGTGTATACCCCTGCCATGGCATCTACATTCATTGGCTACCCAATACCCATCTTTCTGTCCAGCACCATCTTTCTTTAACTGTAAAAAATCTCCTAGTGTTGGGAAGTTTAGACTTGGAAACTATTTTGGCATCTCCAAAATGACTACATAGTTCTACTCACATTTAGTATGTGTTAATTTTAAAGTTTAAATTTGTGCAGGCAACTTTATTTCTCTTATCTTTTCCCCTTTAGTAGCTGGGTCATGGGAAGAGGCAGAATGTCTTTACTGTATTTTCCAAGGTCCTGACAGCAGTGGCCTCTGTTTGTAGTTTTATGGGTCAAAGATTTTTAGATTATTAGAGAAGTTCCACCCTCACTGAACTTTTGAGCGTATAACATCCTACAAATTAATAGATGGAGAAACTAAGGGGAGGAAATAAGTTGTAAAGTTAAATATTAACCATTGAAGTGTGCCCTGGTGGAATAACGGTTAAGTTCACCACCTTTGGCTGAGCGAAATCCACGCATATCTCAAGGATCCTGGCCAGGTTTGTGTCCCTGGGCTGAGAGGAACAACCGAGATGAACAGCTAAATAAAAATAAACTAAAATGCTTCTTCCTATCTCTTCCTGCCTGCTTGCTTACTTGCCTTCATTCCTGCTTGCACCTGTCCATATACAGAGCATTGAAGGAATGTACTTGCTTCTTATTTATATCCTGCCTTCTCTCAATATGATGACTTCCAGTAGAAAAGCATGGTCTAAAATTAAAGCAATTAAGAAAAGGAAAAGTCTATTATAGGAATTTTGATAGTACATCAACATAGATGTCCTTGTCCATTAAAACGAACACTAAGGAGTGCAGAATGTTTTCATGAGCTAGATTTTTACTGTTGCCTGTCTGTTTTGAGAGATTATTGCCTCGGGCCACAGTGGTCAGGCATGTGGCAGAGTTAACCTGCCTCCCTCTCTAGGGAAACTGTCAAGAAGTGAGCAATGAATTAATAAGTAAAAAGTACTCTGAGCTGTCGGCAGTCAGTTGTTGATTGACTGCTGGAACAGGTAGGAGGTAGGCTAATGGAAGATGACATTGGAACTCAGCTATTGACTCTTAGCTGAGCTGACTGGGACTTTCTGCTGCCTTTTTCTCAGTTTTCCTGAGTGGAGTAGCTTGTAGGTTAAGCACGCAGACCTGGGAATCAGGCTGCTTGGGGTAAATGCTCATTCTTACATTTACCTTTGTCAACCTGAACCTCTTTTTCCCATCTGTGAAAGGAAGTTTAAAAGTGAGTCCCCGTAAAGCACTTAATATGGTGCTAGTAGTGGACCAAGGAGCGGTGGCTGTGATGGGCGCCATCAGCACCAGCAGGGAAGTTAGAATTGTTTAGAATTGCCAGTGCCAAGTGATAATAAAAAGCAGAGTGACTTTTAGTTGGCTTATTACTGTTTTTAAATTCTCTGCAGACAAGGTACCCCCTTATTGCCTGCACCCTGGTGGACATTCCTTCCCCCCACCATTGAAGTGCCCCGCTGCCTTGCACATAAGTACTCAAAAATGTATGCTCTTACTGCTCTTTTCACATCCGAGCTGAAGTGTAGCTTTTCATTTGAGAGGAAATGCATGGCCAACATGATCTAATATTTGTGATAGAAATGTGTAGAAAATTTGGTGTGGTAACAATCATGAGATACTTTCAGTGTGGTTTGTAAAGTGAAATGTCACAAAATCTTACCTGAAAAATAGGAAAATGAAGCAATAATTTTTTGGGTTTTTTTTTTTTTTTCCCCGCTTTGGATCTAAACATGTCCCTGGGTTTCAAACATACATGAATACAGAAATACTTTACTTATTTCAGTCTTCCACTTTTGTCTGTAAACTGTGTTTAAAAGACTACAGTGAACACACTTAAAAGTGTGAACCTCAGCTTGGAAATCAGGATGATTCAGTGTTGGCCTCAGCCCACTTCCCTGACTCCTCCCTTCAGACTGTCTATTCCAGCTGAATTATATTGTCTCTTCTCTGCTGGGCTTCTGGAGCCTCAGCCCCCTAAGTGCTCTGCACTGTCTGCCCCGAGCTTCATATCCCAAGCCCACCCAGCTGCAGTTTTGCATTTTAAGTTCCTTTAGCTTCATGAAGCTTTCCATCCCACTTCTTTTTACTGCATTTAGTAGTGCAAGAATCCTTCTTTAACATCACACTTGCTTATAGGGTCTATTCCTCTTCCTGCCTGCAGATGGTCACCGTGCTCAAGATGTCACTGTGGTCAAGGCAGGGTGAGCTCCAGGCTCTGCAGAGGGTGGGTCTAAAATGGTGGAAATGGCCACTTTCCTGCCCTCTGATTTTTTTGTCCCATTCTTTTTTCTGGACACATTCCTTTCATATCTGCCTTTTTATTTATTTTTTTAATCTTTACTATGGACAGAACCAAACCAAATTCACCAGAATTTTAAGTGGGCAAGGACTTTTGAGAATATTTCAAGAGGGCACTGAGAAACCACCCAGTACAGAAATCTCTTTAGCAGGCTACCCTGTTGTGTTTGCACATCTCCAGCGCCATTCTGGCCTCTTTGTTGGTCAGACGGTCATCCTCGTATTGAACCTCAAACTTGTATTCATTCTGAGCTTCCTAATGCAGTCAGTGTATAAGTCATTCATTTGCTTCATGAGTGCTTTTCCTCTGAAAAACATTGTAATAGTTATTCATTTGAGTCTTACAAATTGCTGATATATTACTTTTTTGATCTGTAAAAATGGCAATTTATATGGGCCAATCTAAGAGTTTTCTTAATTCTCTGATTTTCCAGTTTATGTATTCTTCTAGTTTAAATAACCTTTTTCTTAAATCTTTAATATAAATTCTAAGTTCTTTTCTCATTTATATATTTAAAAAATTATGTTTATCATTATTTCAGTTAGAACCTAAAGACCTGGCCTCCTGTAGCTCAAATTTTGCTTTGATTTCTCTTCCTCAAATCATTTGCAAATTTTTCCTGAACTTTTCTCTTCATTTTGGACTGTGAACTAAGGTTTATTCAAATATAGTATTGCAATTTACTATCCACAATGATATATATATATATATGGTTGGGGGAAAAGAGAGAGGGACTTGAGAAATCTCAAACATACTGGTAAGAAGTGGGCATCTTTACCCTTTTTTCAACTCCGTTGAGGTATAATTGACAAAATTACAAGATATTTAAAACGTATTTTGGTGATTTAGTATAGGTATACATTGTGAAAGGATTCCTGCCATCTGCTAAGTAATATCTAAGTAATATTAATCACTTCACACATTTATTGTCTGTGAGAACTTTAAGTCCTACTATCTTAACAAATTTCATTTCTATAATACAGTGTTATCAACTGTAGTCACTGATTTACATTACATTCTCAGACTTTATTAATTTATTTTTTAACTTTAAGTTTGTACCTTTGTAGTAAACTTTAGTATTACACCAGACTTGGACTGCCACATTTTTGCTGGATAACCTTTCCTCTTTGTGCATTAACTCCTATCTCCCTCCTCTCATTCATGGCTATTTATTTCTTTCCCTTAGCTCTCTTGGGTTTGGCAAAAATCAGTATTCATATGAATATGAATATGAATACTGATTCTAACAGAATCTTGTGGTTGAGGAAGGGGTCTGTGACCAAAGGTTTGACACATTAAGATCAACTTGGGTTTTACAGCAGACCTAGATTTCTTCCTCTAAATTCGTGATGCAAAGTATGTTCAGCACTCTGTCCATTCTTTGTTTTATAAAAAATTTTGTGGAATAGTTGTATTTATAGGATGAGCAGAATGCCCCACTTCAAAGTCAGCACTCTAAAGAACTTAGATCCCACACACTTTAAAGGAGTTAATATGCTCTGTATTCAGTTGTCTTTATTTCCTCTAATGTTGTCACTATTTTGCTCTCCAGCTTTATGCATTGAGTAGGATAGGACAAAGAAAACACCTCTCATTGTCATTGCCCTAGTAATCAGTTCACTCTGGATATACTGCAGTCTTTCAATCATTTAGTGAATCCACTAACTGTCTTTAAACTATGTTTTCTTTTTTATTACATAATTATGGTATGAAGAGAATTTGTCACCTGCCTTTTGTTTTTTTGTCTGTGACTTTCTGTGACTAATTAGTGTCTAACACTTTATCAGGAGAATACGCTTAGTGTTTGAAGATTAGTGTGTAATATCTTCATCTTGGCTTCTAAAGATACTTTATTTTGGTACTCAGAAATGAAACAGTTTAATTTTTTCTAAAATATTTCTTGAGGTCAAGTGCGGTATTTTCTTAATGCCACCTCCTACCCCACCATTTTGTGTTCTTTGCTCATATTCTGACTTCTAACGTATCAGTGGTTCTTCCCTGGCTTTTCAAACTTAATGGACTACAGATCTATAGCCTCGTATATCCTCTTAGATTTAAGAGGAAGTTTGTCCAGGCCTGAAAACTTCTATTAAACAGAGATCACCACTAATCCTTTATTGACAAAGGCAGGGAGTAAATACATACACACACAGAAGCTATGTAATCTCTTCGCATTTTCCCCTGGATCTTGGGTTTGAGATAGTTACCTTGGCTACCCTTTACTATTTTTCAAGATCCTTTTCTTTGCCTCTTAACAAAGAATTTCATGTGTGTTTTTCTTCCTTCTTGAAAGAAATGTTTGAAAAATGTATTTTTAGGTTGGATACTTTATTTATAAAAATCTTTCCTCTAAAATCTTCATAGTAGCTGTACTTTTATTTTTGGAATAGATTAGCAGTATTATATATATGAGGATATTTGATAAGCATTATGCATTCCTCTAGGATTCAAGCTCTTAAAAAACATGTAAGTTGTGACTGTGTGTATGTGTGAACATATTTGAAAAAAACTGATAGAACGTGGCGCACCCTGGTGGCTCAGGTGTTAAGCCCATGCCTAGGGAATAGTCCACATATTATATGTAGCCTAAGGACCTGGGTTCCTGGCCTGTGAATGGAGGGAACAATTAAAATTAACAACTGAATAAATGAAATGCTTCTTCCTCGTCTATCTTTCTTCCTGCCTTCATCCTGCCTGCCTTCCTTCCTCTTAAAAGAAATTGATTGAACATAATCCCTCCTATCCTCAACCCCACGCCCATGTCTTGAATGCAAATCCCTGGGCTTTACAGCATCAGCACCTTAGCTGCCTCAGCTGCCTGAGCCACAGGGGTGCATGCACCTGAACATAGTGTTTACCTGTCTTCACTTACTTTTGACCTTTGTCCTGTTGCTTTTGACCTGTTACTCCATGCCATTTTTATAGAACCATGTTGTTGGTATCTCTTTATGCCTTCCAATATGTCTTCTCATCATGATTTTTACTTATTATTTAGTGATATTTGAGATCCTTACAATCATTTCAAATTATATTTTCTTTAAAAATACCTTAATACATTTTCTAGAATTACCATGTCCATAATCTGAAGGAAAATATGCAAGTATCTGATTACTTTTTTAAAACCTGAGTGTTTTCCAAAATTTTGTTTCCTTTTATATTACAATGGCTTTCTAGGCTGTTTTCCTTATAAGCATGTCTTCAGTAACTATTGCATTAAGCCTACAAATACCCTAATTTCTAAGTGTTTGGGTATGTTAATCAATTATCTTGCATATACAGTAATCCCTCACCTATCGCGGCACTTATGTTCCAGAGACCCCCCACAATAGGTGAAAATCCACGAAGTAGCGGCATTATAATTTATTTTATTATTTATATGTATTTTAAGGCTTTATAAACCCTTCCTACTCTCCTATAAACCCTTCCTACACTCATAAACACTTTTCTACACTCTTAAACCTATGTAATTTTAACCACATATAAAATTCTGTGTGGGTACTCACTAGTGAACTATATCGCAAAATCCCGTGATATAGTGAAAATTTCACAATACCGAATTAGATATATTTTTTTTTAAAACCTGCGATACGGTGAAGCCACATAAGTGAACCGTGATATAGTGAGGGACGACTGTTTACACATGCAACAGTGGATGGTCAAAGAGAATAGGTTGGAGAAGAAATTCCAACTTGGAATAGATTTTCTAGGAAAAGCAATTCGGGTATATAACTTCCTATATTACGAATCTGTTTACTCTGATATGTATATATGTGTATATATCATCTTGCTATCATGAATCTGTTTAGCCATTGTGTCTTATGTTTAGCTCACTTTTCTATATTGCAGGAAAGTTATTTGTTACATGAGCATTTTGCTTTCATTTTTCTCTCTTTAATATCAGTTATAATAGCTGTGACTACTTTATGAATATGGACAGCCATATCTAATTTTTAGTTACCAAATTGTAAGTACAAAAGAGGCTGTGATATATTGTCCTATGTGTGTACACATATTGGGACACTTTCCTTCATTTCTCCTTCTGTGGTGTTGCCTAATTACAGTCAAGTTCATTAATGACCCATGTGATTTAGTGCTTTACCTGATGTCCGTGTCTCTCTGTCGGAGGAGTGATTGCGTCACACTGTACCAGCCTGGTAAGGCTCTTTAACAGGATTCTTCAGCCTTGGCCCTGGGAGAGCTAGCAGCCGGAGCAGCCATCTGCTTTTGACAGTAGAGTGTCCTTGTTGCTATTGATTGGCTTTAGTCGAGTGAAAAAAAAAAAAAGAATTTAACTATAGAAAGTAGTTCTGATAATCCTGTAGATAAGTGTCAAATGAATTATTACTTAAATTTGGGGTATGAAGAGAGGAAAAGGGGCAGGAGAGAAGTTGGATGGAGAGATTTGTTGCAACAAGCTGTTCAGTGTAGTCATTTTGTGTTTTAGGAAACTCTGCAGCCATCGAGTAACTCTGAAGTTAAGCATTCCTCTTGTAAACTTCAAAATAAATTTTATATACTCTTAATGTCAGTTGCTTCTAGAATGCACAAGGGATGATTAGATTTGGATCTTGCTAAAGAAGCACATTACCTTGTATCAGTCAAGCAACAACTTCTGTTTTGCCATTTGGAAGGAGAGTGCATAAAGGTCCAAGAGAATTTGTATGCGTAAGGCCTGCTAATAGATCTTCCAGAGACATGAAGCAGCCTGACCTGTAGGATCACCCAGGGTTTCCCCAGCAGAGAGCCCAGCCCAGTGCCTGTGTCTCCTGCTTATCCCTTCTCAGGCTAGTACAGTCCTCCTGTCTGCAAGCCTTAAGTGTTACTTACTTAGCAAGTCTGTAGCATTTTCCTCATACCGTATATCACTGTGCTTTTGCAAAGTATAATGAGTTAATGAAGAAATTAAAAGTCCTGTGACAGAAAACAGATGCTGTTCTCTTGAAAAAATAAGAAATAAATTTCAATCTTATTAATTATTAAAATGAATTCTTTTTAAATTGAAGAATAGTTATGTGGGTAGCTTTCAACATAATTTTCTCAATAGTAATGCTTAGAACTAATTTGGATTTAGTTAAGTCAGTATTTATCTTATTTAATTTTTATTTACTGCAAAAGTTAAAGTAATTTATTTCTTCTGGAAAATTTTAGGTTATTATGAGTAAGGGATTTCAGCCAAAATTGGTAACTTGTTCAAGCAGCTGGCTACAGAAATTAGGAATTTCTTTAATCATGAGCCATCTTTTTTTTTTTTTTTTTTTTTAGTTCATCATTTTAAAAGGCCTGTATAGTTAGGTTATGGGTCTAATGTACACTCAGTGCAAATTAGTATTTTTTTTTTTTTTTACTGTTGATACAGTCTACTTTGTGTTCAAAGTGTGGTTTGTATAGTTCTTAAAAACAAAAAGTCTTTAAAATACATGTTTTCATTAAAGCATCTTCTTACTTTGGCTAAAGTAGTGATAATCGTACTGATAAGCTATTAACTATACATAGCACAAGAAAATGAGTTTAAAGTAAATGTAAATCTCTCTGAGAATCCTGCTACAGAATGACAAATGCATATTTTACTTGCTAGTGTTCAGTTTTCCTTGCTGTTTTGAGTATGCCATGTTCCATATCCTTTGCAATCTTCCTTCACAAAAGGTGCTTCATCGGCCAAGATCCCCACTCCACACCTCCATCCCTTTTATCTAGCTCTCACTCATCCTTTCCATCTCAGTGTAAATGTCATTGGAATCTGAGAGGCCTTCTCTGACTAGTCCTGAACTTCTGTTGTCTCCTGTTTTTTGCTATCAGAGAATCTTCACATTTTTGTACTGTCTTATTGTAACATACAATGAGGCAAGGAATGTATCTTTCTGTATCCTCAACATTACCTGCAGTGTTTGATACATATTAAATTTCAATTAATGACTGTTGAATGAGGGTTACCTTCCTTCATCATCAACATCTTTCAGCTAAAGAATGATCGTTACCTTTGCCTTAAGTTGAAAAAATTTCAGAAGGTTGCTTGTGCTGGTGGATCAATTCAAGTCTACTGCTCCAGTATTGTTGCCTATTGCCACTGTTGCCAGTGCTCTGAAGATGATTTTAAATTCAGTTATATTGCTTGCGATACTGGTATTTAAAATATATGATTTTTATACTGGTTGTCTCATTATAGTGACCCCATGAGACTTCATAATGCCGTGATGATAACTTGTCTTGTAGATTCTTTTGGCACTTTCACTTACATCTACAGTTTAAAGTGTTTTATTGAATTGATGGTTTCTTTGGTGATTTAGATTTTTCTCTAAGTTAAACTGACCTCACATTTGTATCTTTACAATCTCAGTGATTTTATCAGGGCCATATTTTGCTATAGATGGCACAGTGCCTTATATAGAGCTTGATTTCTTGTACTACAGTGATGTACCAGAATGAAATGTCTGTCCAGTAGTAATGGATTTAATGTATTATAGTTTACATATTCTTCTGTATATTACTGAGTTCCTTATTCTCCAGACAGAGAGTACTTATTGTGGTGACTGAGAGTCTTGTTTCTTTATTGACTGCTCTGGCCATAGACATATTTGCAGGTATATTCAAGTTTGCTTTATACTTCTCATATATTTTTTTAGTTTGGCTTTGTGCTTTAATTATATTTGATGTAAGTGTGCATTTATTTATTCTTGGTAAAAAAAATTCAGGTAGTAAAGTTAAAGCAGTGGTTCCTTTGACCTGGCTGATTATTTTATTTACATTGTGTTTCTAAATACTCTTTGTAAAACTGAACATTTCTTTGTGATGTTTCTACAATTTGATAAAATAATTCAAATAAGAGTGCACCTACAATTATTCTGAAAATAATATAAACATCGCAAAAAATAGTAGTTTATATATACTCCATACTCAGCTTACCCAGTGTTAACCATTCATATAATCATAGTACAGTTATCAAAACCAGAAATTTATGCAGTACTATTAACTAAACTGCAGCCTTAGTTGAACTTCACAATTTCTTTACCTGCTATATTTTTTCTGTCCCAGGATTCAATCTGGATCCCATACTGTCTTCAGTTCTTCTCTCTCTTCCACTCGCTTATAGTTCCTTGTGATTTCTTTGTCTTTTATCACCTTAGCAAACAATTTTAGATACTTACTATATCCTAGTCACTAAGATTGGTGCTTGGAAGTGGAGAGATAGTAGAATGGAAAAGCCCTTGAATTCTAACACTAATGAGGTAGACAACATGCATACAAGTAACATCAACAAAATGCAATACCTAGTCCTTTGTATTATCTGAATAGAGAAGGGGAAGTAACTCTCAGAAGGGTGACATTTGAGCTGGGTCTTAGCAAAAGAGAACCTTTATTTCTGGAGAACTGACATGGAAGGAGGAGGCAATCGTGGATGCAGGCAACAGTCCTTCACATGAAAGTTGTGGTAAATTTGTAGATTAGCAAATTGCTTAACAGGAATGGAGCACAGGGCATGTGAAATTGTAGTGTAGTGAGAGATGAAACATGACTAGGAGCTTTCTACATCGCTTTTTAGTAAAAAAAAAATCATACTTATGAGGTAAGTTTTGACACTACAAAAATATTTCAGGTTAACCATAGTTAGGAGCATATAGCTTGTAATTTGTCTCATTTTGGAGTGCAAAATATAGCAGTTTTATTGTCTTTTTGGAGAAACAAAGGAAGCAAATTATGTTCAGCTGTTAAAGTATCATTGATACCTTTTAAATTGTATTAATAATAAAAATATGAATTCATTTGCTAATGTCTGTTGAGCACCTGTTACGGACAGACTTTTTGGTAAACATCAAAGACTACAGAGAAAAATTCCTACTCTTGTCCTAATACATCTGGTGGTTCTAGTTGTGATTTACTCTAACTAACACGGCAGTTCAGTTCAACAAGCATTTGCTCACTGCCTACCATGTATAATCATTGAATCTAGGTACTCAGGGGATACAAAAATGAACAATCTATGACTGAGTCTTGAAGGAGGAAAAGAATTTCATTGAGTATAGGATTGCTAGCACAAGTAAATTTATCTTTATTTTACATTCATTCTTGAACATTATTTTCAGTATAGAATTCTTGGTGGTTATTTTCTTTGAACATATTGTAGATATTCCCTTGTCTTCCAACTTCATTCATCAGTCTAAGGCAACTGCCTTTTCTCTAGATGCTTTTAAAAATATTTCCTTTCGTTTTTATTTTTGAAGGTTTACTATATTACATGTCTAGATAATGGATTTTTTTTAGTTATTCTACTGGGAATCTGCAAATTGGTATTTTTCATTAGTTCAGGAAAATTCCCAAGCATTATTTCTTCACTTACTGCTTCTGCTGTGTTCTCTTCTGTGTTTGAGCTTCAATTAAATATATATTCTCATATGTCTTGTGCCCTTCTCATCTGTGTTTTTTATCTTTTTCTCTGAGTTGTCCTCAGAATAATTTTTCTCAATTGCTGTTTACCAAATTCTCTCTTAATTAGTATCTAATCTGCCATTAGCCTCATTTATTGTGTTCCTAATTTCAACTATTTTGTATTTCAGTGATAGAATTTTTATTTATTTTTCAAATTTGTTACAGTTCCCTGCAAAATCTTTAAGCTTGTTTTTTATCTGTTTTAATATAATAGTAAATGTATTTGTTTTTAAATCTTTGTTTGTACTTTCAACATGTAAAATTTCTGTGGGTCTGATTCTGTTGCTTACTGTTTCTGTTGGCTTTGATTCATGCTGTCTTGTCTCTTCATGTGCCTGATATTGTTTTTGAAAAGTATTTGTAGAAATAATTTGAGATCTAGAATTTCATATACTTATGCCTCAATTGAACACAATCACGGTTCATGATTCTTGTGTTGTGAGGCGGGCTGCAAATCCATGCGTAGGCTAGTTATCTATAGTTCACTTCTCCTGTTACATGTGACCCAGATTATCATAGGTGTTTGTTTACTGGAGTACTCATTTAGGCTCTGACTGCCACCAAAATTTCATGTGAGCTTCTTTTCCTGAGTTGCTAAATAATTTCAGGACTTTGATAGGCTTATCTCTCTGGCCTCATCTTCACCAAACTTGGACAGATAACTTAATCCTGTCTTCTTAGCTCTGCAGTGCTTGCATAGAGATTGCTTATATTGTCCAACCTTTTACATTAGCTTTAGCAAGAAGATTGGTATGTATTACCTATTCTGTCATCACCAGAAGAGCCTTCAACATTACTACCTAAACTAGACAGTTCGATATTTTAGTTGGATTGTTTTTGGTTTTTTTTCCCCCATCATTTGTTAATCTCAGGTTTTCAACCAGATCATAAGCTTTGTGGATAATGCATTTGATATTTCTTATCCATCTCACATGATTTTTAATATAATGGTAACTGGATAGTTTATTCTTACAGTTATCTCTCGTTTGATTGATTAAATGGGTAATTTTCTGACCTCTGGTAATTTTCCCTCTTTGTTTATGAGACTGTGTTTGTACCTCAAAGAGATATTTGTTATAATTTAAAAATAACCATGTCCATTTTAATCCTCTCATTTGCTATTCCACCCCAATTAAACTAACCATTAAAACCGTGGTATAAAATGGTACTCACAGAACTTTACTTAATATTAATTTGTGTGCATTTTAAAAGGAAAGATTTTTTTGGATATTTTTACAATCTAAATTTTATAGTGAAAACATTCATATCATTTCCTTTGAGCTTGATTCCCTATGGGTATGTTTTTGTTTCTAAATTTTGCCTAAAGATCAAATGGTTCCTAATATGAATGGCTCACTGTAACTGTTTTTCGACTAGATTTTTAAAACTTGCAATTCCTGAGTGCAGACCACATTCCTTGCTCTTTTTTGTGCACTTCCCACTTATGTTCTAACTGCTGAGTAAAAGGGTATCACCTAGGAGTTGTTAATGTGATTTTCTTCTTTCATTTTTTTTCCCTTAACATAAACTGAATATCTAGTGTATTAAAGATGAACTTACCTATTGCATTCTTATTTCTCTCCCAAATTCATCCTCACATGGCTGGGGGGCACCCCAAAACCAGAACTGGTTTTATAATTCTTCCTCACCATTGGTTCTTCTATACTAGTAGCTATTTGAACTATTGTTTGTCAAACTGACCTGATTTGTTGCACTTGTAAACAAAATGACTTAAGCCACTGTTGATTTTTGTGGCAGCTCAGTTGCTTGGAGCAAGGTGCTAATGAGGCATGGGTCATAGGTCCGGGATCTGAGTGGGTTGGTAAGCTTTGCTCTGGCCTATGACCACAGACCCTGACTTCCCCCCTTGCCAGCTGTCTTGCACATGTATGCCATGGCTCATTATGAGGACAGAGCAGGGGGTGAAGATAAGACAAGGCAAATCTATCATCTCTGCCAGAAAAGACAACTCCTACTGATAGGTCAGTAACCTTTTCGTTGGAAGAACAGCACATTAGTATTATCTTCCATAGATGTGTCCATCTGAGTCTTTTTCTTAAAATAACTCTTGTGATTGTGTGGGTTGTCTGCAGCAAGTTTAGAATAATGCTCACATTTCAAAACGTTTGGATATAAAGATGACTTTTTAGTTTATAAAAGGTCATCATTGTTCTCAGACATTCTTATTAAATTTAAAATAGAAAAGTAAGCTTTAGGTAGCTTTCAGTAAATTAGTTAAATTTGCTAATGTACTTGAAATTATCTGCAAATTGCTGTTATGAAGATACCTACAAAGGTTAGGAATCATCTCCCAGGCCCTTTCACCTCAGCTAGCCTCCTCCTTTTAAAGGAAAGGAAAGAAGTTAGAAAGGAAGAAAAGATGGGAGGGGAGGAATAAAGAAAAGAAAATAGAGGAGATAAATATCAGACAGACAGATGGAATGATCCTCAAAAAAAATAACTTTTCTGGAGAAGCACAGGTGTTTGCTCTTTGTTAGAGCATTTTAGCAGATAATATCTTGCAAAAGGACCCAACAGATAACTGAACAGATTTTCCCTGTAGGAACTTAGTCTGCTGATCTAAATTAATCTGACCAGAAATACAGACATTTCTTCTTGATATAATTCAAGTCTATAGATGATCTAATTTTATTGGGACTCGAATTCTTAACTATTGAATGTTATAAAGCAAAGAGAAGTCTGTGTGTGTGTGTGTGTGTGTGTGTGTGTGTGTGTGTGAGTGTGAGTGTGACTTTCTAAATGTATTGTAGGCCCCATAGCAAACTTTGTGTCTTCTCTCAGAAATTGTAGAGCATGGCATATGTATGTACCCGTGGCAGTGGACCATGGAAAAACACTTCATCTTCTACTAAATGCATATTTTGGGGGGAAAGGAAGAGGGCACCCTCCTCTACTTATTGTCTTTTAATAAATATTATAGCTTAAGGGATTTTTAAAATACATTTCTGAGAAGAAAAATGAACCAAGTTAAATAAAAAAAAAAGAAAAACTAAGAAAATAATAAGCAATACAGCAGATTTGCCAAGGATGGTCTGGCAACACTGAGGATTAGAAAAAACTGGCTGAATTGTACACTGGTAGAAGACACTCCTGTCCCTCAGATGCAGGCAGGTTATTGGAAAGATTTATACCCCTAATGTTTAGCTAAGTAATTAGGTTTCTTAATTTTTAGCTTATTTATTGGGTATAGGCCCAGGGATAAGTAGGAAATTCAGAGTTCTATCTAAAACAAATCTGTGAGAAATAAGCTTAATTTTATTGATGCATCATGGGCAAATAATTCTTTTGTTAGAACTATGGAGGAGGAACGGAAGAAGTGGAAGAAGTCTGACAATTCATTCATTCATTAATTCAACTAATGTTTCTTAAGCACCACCTGTATGTTAGTTAGTGTTCTAAGAATTGAGGATACAGCAAAGCAAAGCACCGGACAGGTCTCTGCCCTCAAAAATTCATTTCCATTCTAATGGGAAGAGACAAACAAGTAAATATTTAGCATGCCAACTGGTGATGAAAGCTACAGAGATAAACAAAGCAGGATTAGGGAGTGACAGGGAGTTTGAGGGGAAGGGGAGATCATTACTTTAAATTAATTAGGAAAGACCTCTTTGAGAAAGTGACATTTGATTCTGAAGGAACAAGGGGGAGCACTGGGCAAGAGTTTTGTAGGTGGAAGGACTAGTATGTGCAGAGACCTGATGAAGAGAGCACTCTGAGAAGTTGTGAAACCGATGGGAGGCCTGTGAGGCTGGACTGACCTGAGCAAGAGCAGAGTGACAGGCAACAGCAGGAGGAAGACCCACCTCAGACCAGGTCCCAGCGACCAGAAAAGACTTCTGGCTTTGCCGGGATTGAAACAGGAAGCTTTCACAAGATTTTGAGCAAATCAGAGACATGATCTGACTCATTTACATGTTGATAAGATGTTCTGGCTGTTGTGTTGAAAATAAACTGCAGGGCAGCACCAAAGAGGCCAACTAGGAGGTATCGCTAAAAAGTAAACAGAAGATGTAAAGACTGAGAATGAAGTTGATGGTAGAGAGTGAGGTAGAGAGTGATGGAGAGACTGGATGTGTTTTCAAGTAGAGCCAACAGAATGTGTAACTTGACTTTGATGTACAGTGTTAGAGACGCCATCAAGGTTATTGGCCTGAGTCACTGGAGGGATGAAGTTATTTACCAAGATGAACAGAGATGTAATAGCAGGAAAGCAAAGGGGAAAGATTGCATATGGTGGAAATGGACTCTGTATCTATACCTTTTATTTTTAACATTTTTATTTAAAATAGTTCTTGCTCTCTACCCCAGTGCATACACAGGACCTGATACTTGCTTGTACTGAATTTGTTACTGTAGATTTCCTGGAATTTTTTTTTTAAACTGTAAATAAAGTAGTCATCATACAGTTCATTTTAGCTCATTTTTTTAAAACTTCCTTCATAAGCTGTTGGCTTCCAAGTAGTGATGTATTCTGCCAGTTTGGTGACTAACTGGGTTAGAGGTTAATAGCGAGACATTCTTATAAACATCAATGGGAGTGGTGTAGCAAATGAAAGTCTGTATCAGGCAAAGATTCAAAGAAGGAATGACTGAAAAACATGCTGCAAGTGAAGTGAGTATTAAGAGTTTTAACTTTGAAAAAAAGAGCTATTACCCTTGAAAATAGCTTATCTTAGTTGGATGTTCCCTATTTAATTCTTATGGTATATTTAAAAATGAAAATGTACTCATTATTATCAAAACATCACATATTAACCATGAAATGGACTAACTTTTTAAAAATTAGGATTCAGTGATTTGCTTCTGCTTTGCTGATTGGACATTCCTCATTTTACCACAAAATAAAAAGTTGGATTTTGTTGTGCTTTCTGATCTAGAGAACCAATCGTCTATCTGTCCATAGGCCCCTTAAATGCTTCCTACTGCTCTATGCTGAAAGCAGGTGATAAAATCTATCAATTTGATTTATTGAATTATTTTTGCAACTTTGTTTTAATTGAGCCTTTGGGGCATAAATTATTAACATCTGAAAGCTAAATGTCTAATATTGGAATCTCTGGGATGCAAGAGATCTTTTAGATTCTGTGTCCAAACAAAAATGTGAAATCTCTTTATTGTGGAATGATTATTCCACACCTCCCCTCTCCCTGAGCCACCCACTCTACTAATTTCTCCAACCTGTGAAAATTTCAATGAAGAGAATTTCCTGTGCAGGTCTAGGGTTACTCTTATTCTAGCCTTTCTTTATAATAACATTTCTTTTTCATAATCCTCACAAAGGCGTTGGTAATCACAGTGGTTGGCAGAGAACAAAGCATTTTGTGAAACATATACCTGGAAATTGAGTCATTTTTAATGCTTAAATTTATTTCACACAATAGCAAAGGGTTCTGTTGGGTGAGTATTTGTTAGAAAAGTAAATTATTAAGGGGCAGAAACTACACAGGATATATGTAGGATATCTGAATTGGGTTATTTGTTCTTTTATCTGTTTTTAAACCTTCAACAATACTCTTATAACAATCATTGCATTATTTTTAACATTAATATTTAAGTCTCATTCTACTTTGATAGATTAAGGATTCTATTATAACACAGTGCCTAGCATACATTCATTCAGTCCCTGAAAGAATGTAGTAAGTGCTCTTTCTGTGGACACAGACATGGCATGTGTTCAGGAGACAGCAGTAAATAGAGTGGATGAAGTTCCTCCATATGGAGGGCATAGCCCATGGCCATGTAGACGGCTGGGAGCCAGTAAACAAATACACAGATAACCATGCAGTTACGGTGGCAATAGGTGCAGGGCATAGTGATTGTGATGCTGGGTGGGTACCTCACATACATGAAAATGTAGATTGTGAGCACTCAGTAAATAATGGTTGAATTTTATTTTAAATTAGATAGACACTTGAGGTTTTAGACGAATCAAATAAGGAATGCATTTTATATTTTAAAGAAAAGGTGCAGGCAGAAATGGAAGGCCAGCAGAGGCAGGCAGGCAGGAAGGAAGAGAGAGGGAGAAGCATTTATTTAGTTGTTCATTTTGGTTGTTCTCACCGATCCTGGGATGCAAACCTAGGACGCTGGGGTGTCTGTACACTGCACTCAACCCTACTCAACCAGGGCACATTGGAATGCATTACTTTTTAAAGAGCAAAATAGCACCATTGTGTCTATATTGCCTTTAAGAGAAAGCGTGTGCGTGTGTGTGTGTGTGTGTGTATGTGTAAAACAACCCGACCTATGGGTCTTGGGTTCATATCTCTACACACATTGCTTATGTTCTAATCCTCTTCACCCAGCAACACTTACCTAGCTTTAAAGAGTCAACCTAAATGTTACCTTGTTCCTTCCATGTTGTCTTACGTATTTAGGACAAGGACCATGTGATATTTATCTGTGTAAGGCTAGAACTTGGTCCGCTCTTCTGCACGGAGGCATCAGGCAGGTTTGTATACTAAATGAATGCCTCTCTTTGTGTACCTTCCTAGTTGCACACTAGAGATTTCTGTTCTGCCTCTTCCAGGAAAGAGCGACTTCTAGTTAAGTCAGTTCTCTGTCCCATTTCTTCATTTTGGGATTTTTTTAGTCATCTCCTCACATTGGCTTTTGAAGATCAAGCATAGTAATGAAGTAAGCATTAAGCATATTCAATAAAGATAAGGCATTGCAGTCAACATAATCAGCATTGTTATTGCACTACTACTTAGAATACACATTCCAGAAATATAATTACAAAATCTTACTGTGTCCTAGATGTTGATACAATAAAGAATTCTCTACCAGTTTGTCTGTTGGCCTTGTCCAGGGGTTTGACAAGACCCCTTTCAGGCTTCTGTGTATAACTTCAACCCCCACACACCCCACCCCAACAGTAGAGACTGCTAATGAATTAGGAGTCATATCTGTCAAGTGACAAGGGACTACCCAGAGCAGATCCCTGTGGATTGAGACTGTACTGTTTCTATGCGTATAAAGAAACCCCTCAGGAGAGTGTGAGTGGCTCAGGAAATCTGAACTGGGGAGCCAGCAGCTCAGCAGGAGGCACCTCCACTTGGCCTACTAGAGCCTGCTCTAAGAAACTTTTCTTTTCCTGTGCTGACAGACTTATTGGGGAAATTGAAAGTCTCCTTTTTAAAAATAGGTAATTTAAAAATCCTTTCTGATTCAGAATCTCAGCAAAGTCGTAAGAGGTGATTCACTAGTGGGATTGGTGGACAGGAGCTGCTTCAGAGGGCTCTGGGTTATTTTAGTGCTCCATCTCCCCAGCATCTCAACCCTCCTTGCTTGGGGACTGGGGGAATGGCTTGGAAAGGGCACTGTTTTTTCTATCCAGGTGCCTTTGTTGATTTCCTTTGCTATTATAAGCATTCAACAAAATTGAAGAGCTGTTGGAGACTGTCTGACAGAGTCCTCAGTGGTCTGTGCCCTTGGATCCTAATTCTCCAGCTGAGGCAGTATGCAAGTCAAGTGGTCAGGTACTGCTTTCCAGTGCTCATAGAGGAGACCTCTGAGCTGCCCTGAACTCATGAGAGAGATTCCACAGGCTTATATGAGCTAACCCTGAACAAGAGTCAGGTATCTGAACTCATCAACAAAGAGTACGCCAGGAAAAACTAATGGTCTACCTGTGTTTTATTATTTGGGGATTTCTTTTACCTCCAGTCCTTTATATCAATAAGAGCAATAGTCCTATGGTGTCAAACTCAAGGAAAAGTAAATTGTTTTGTATAGTTACAATATCAGAAATTTTACTCTGCTCAAAATTTGTGAGAATGTTAATCCTACTCAATGAACCAGGATATTTGAATAAAGTAACTTTCTATAGTTTGTGCCTATACAAATATTAACCTTTTCTTTCAGAAAGTCTATAAATCCTGATGGTACTGAAGGTGTAAAATCTGTGAGACCTTCTTTCAAGCAGTAGCGGTGTGACTGAGTGGATAAGGTTTATGTATGTGAAACAGAGTGCTAGATATTTTGGAATGTAACAGAGTGTAATAGTGTATGATTTCAGTTTTAAGTGCTGTGAGTGCACAAGGAAAAAATGAAAGATAAATATTTTTTAGTACAACCCTCTATACTGCAGATGAAATAAATGTCCGTACTGTTTTCTGTTCTGCTCTCAGGAAGAACAGTTTGGATCACTAATTTTAATTGGCGGTACACAATCTGGTTTTTATTGTGCACCTTAAAATTTCTTATCTCGCTTATGTTATTTAACATGAATTTACCTTCTTGGAAAAAGAAATCTATAATTTTTACATACAGTTGTTAAGGTTGCATAGCCCTGTTCTTGAGAAATTAAGACATCAAATCAACAAGTATTTATTGAGCTCTGACCTTGGACCAATGCATGCACATTTTTTAGTTTTTAGACAAGAGTAAAGTAACCCTGGAATAATGCCTCTTCAGATGACTTTGATAAGCACAAGATGGTGAGTTGAGCTTTTAGCCAAGAAACTTTATTATCTCTTGCTGAATATTTTTTCTTTTGTAGTCTGGTAGAACTTCAAGTTAGTTACGAGCAGTCTGTTTCTGTCCGAGCTGCATTCTCATCATTGTCAGAATTTGTTTAGTGGTTTATAATTAATTGCATAAGAATTTGCAAAGCTTTTGGCCCTGATAATGAGAAACGCTTCGTACTACTAAGTAGTGGTGGTTGGGCCTCATCTCTGTGTCTCATAGGCTGTTCACAATTTGATGCCGCTCTCTACCATTCCTCTTAATAGAATTTGAAAGCAATCATTTATCTTGGATGAAATTGGTTTCTTCTACCTATTTCTGGGGAATTTAGTTTTCTAACCAGAATGTCTGATCTATTTTATGTGCCTGCCAAAAAGAAAAAAAAAAGAATCCCAAAATACTGGCCGCCTGAGTTCTGGCTAATGTTTCCAGGCGCTCTGTTTTGAAAACATTCCGTTTCTACCCTGTCTTGCAGATGCTCTTGCATACAGTGAAATCCTGTGATAAATGTTTTTCAGTGAACATAAAGTATTTGAAAAATAAATGAACGGCAGCACTGTCATTAGTCATACATTGACTGGACGCCGTCAGTGTATCATCATCCATGTACAGGACATAGTGCAAGACACAATCCCTGTTTAGTGGTTTTATAGTCTTAATTATCTGTGAAATGGTCATGTTAAAAAAAAATCTAAGGAGCCGTTATTTGGGCAAATTGCTTGCAATTATGATGAATAGCCTGTTATGTGTAATTAATGGGAAGTTATCTATGACTCCTACAGAGCTGCTAGTCAGATATATAAACAATAAGTGTATATTCAAAATAATTCAACCTAAATAAAATAATTCTTATTAATACACCCTACGTTTAGTTCTTACCTGTCTTAAAGCACTCAGAAAAAAGTGAACACAAGTAGGTGGTAGCCATTGTGTGTGGTAGTAGTATTTACGTCTTAAAATCAGTCAGTTCCAAATTATGTTACTTGAAGTGATTGCTTTTACATTTTACAGACTGATTATCCCTGTAATATTTATGCTTTCTGAATTACTTTGAGATATTTTCAGGATATCTATTTAGACTTCATTTGTGCTAGGTAAAGAGTATTTATTTTGCAGTAGATAAAGTGAAAACACAATAAGATGATGTAAATACCTTAATGAAGAGATTAGATTAGAGCTTTATGAGCAAAATATTTAACAAAGTTTGTATATAATTTACCTATTTTGACTCACGTAGTCTTAGCTGAAATGAGACATAGTGAATATAGATACAAGCATGTATGTATTTGAATGTGATTTTCCCCCTGTATGCAGGTATAGTTATTTAGGTCATTTTCTTTGAAGAGTGAACCCATAATACTGATTTCATTATAGTAGGAGCTTTTTAGTTTGGTGTGACAAGAATTGGACAATTTAAAAAAATAAGGAATAAAAATTATATATAAAAACAAACATTTTATTACTATTTTAGCCATATGTGTGTAGACATATATATGTCTTACATATAATGTATATAAAATAAGGATATATACCTTACTGCTTAATGGAAGCTCCAGGCTTTTCTTTGAGCATGGTTACAGTTTTCCAATTTTTTTCTCAATTATTTTCACTTTCTTTGAAGACACTTGTGAAGTAACCAGAATGCAGAATTGTTTTAAATTGTAACATCCTTCAAATCTTGTACAATTTTTTCTACTATTAGTCAAGTCAAATTTGTCTAAAAACATTCAAGTAAGAGTCCATGGAGACTACAACTCTTTTTATCTACATAGTTTACTGAATGTTGAATAACAGTCTTTAATTAAGATCCTTAATTATAGTAACAGGCATAACTGACAAACAGATTTGAAAACAAACACAATTAAGCACAGAACTCAACAGGTAAAAACAGAGGTGCCTGAGTGTCCTAGACAATAGTTTATTAACCACCAGTGTTGAACATTTTATGGGAAATTAAAGAGCTCTGGGCTGGTAAGGCTGTGATGCGGTGGTCAGCTAGGAGAGCTTTTTGTGCTGTTTGCTTTCACATTTGAGGTTCTTGCCAAATTGGCTCTCCATCTAAAGGACCTCCTTTGTTTTCCTGTCCCTGTGCGAATTCCTGCCCACATCCTTATATTTCAGTCTTCATAGCTGCTACCTCTCCCCTTTCCACTCCTCCTTATAGCCCTTCAAACAGAAAAAGTTGAGGGAAATTTCTCCCATCATCAGTTTTAAAATTTGCCTGAAAACTCACCTTCTATAAGGAGTTCTGTGAATTGATTCTACCCAACTTTTATACTTTGCTGATAATGTTATGTTCTAAATATATAGCTTTAATGAAATAAAACTTCAAAAACCTGAATTTTATTATCAGCTGTAATGCCCTGTATGTAATAAATGCTCAACTATTTCTTCAGCATTGGGGACTTATAACAGAAAACAGGAAAATTCCTTTTTTTCTTAGTTTCATTGAAGTACAATTGACACAAGTCAATTTTTGAGGTGCTTAATTTTCCCAAATGTTCATCAGTCCTTTCTTTTAAAGTGGTAAAAGAACTGGCCTTTTAAAATGTGACTTGCCAATTTTCCACAATATAAATTATATATAAAAGCAGGAAACACTTGTGTTTGTGGGTTATATTGTTTGAAAGCATGCTACTGAATTGTATATATGTGCTCTCTCCTCATGTAATCAGTAAACCCTTAAAGGCACAGGTCATATGTTCATTTTTTGAATCTTACATTGTTTAGTGGATAGAGAGTCTGTATTTACAGGTAAATTAACAGGTGCTCAAAAAATGTTGATTGGCCAAACTCTGTACAATACCACAGTGACTCATCACTGCTAACATCTTTTGAGCAGTTATCACATGCTGTACACTGTGTTAAGCATTTTATATTTGTGATCTTGTACAGTTCACATAGCTATTGCTAATTCCATTTTGTAGATATAGGAACTAAAAGAGGGACAAATGCTTGGCTAAGGTCATACAAATGGAAAATGGTAGAGTGAGGAACCAGGAGTCTGGTTCCAGATTCTGTGCTCTTATTTCCTTCACTTTAGAGTATGCCAACAGCCTTTAAGAAACTTTGTGTAACAAATTCTGAAAAATTAGAGGAAGTCTGAATTTTCTCTTAACTAAACTCAATGAAAACTAAAGATTAATCCTTAGGTGAGATAGATTTATGGTAAATATGAAGCCTTGGGAAGGCCTCCTTAGAACACAAGAGCAAATGGAAACCAAGCTTGGTATTGTCTACTACCTGGTGAGAAAAATCCCTCTGGATGCTTTGAGCGCCTTCATTTTATACATGTGACACCTGGTTGGTATATTTATCAAGCTTTCACATCTCATTGCTGGGCGACGTCAGAGAAAGGTGTCCATCTGTTCTCCTCCAGGAACTCCTGGATCCATGCCATTGCCACTTGGCTGCTGGCTTCAAGAGAGCCTAAATCACTGAGTGCTCACACCAGGGAGAACAAACAGACTCTTCTCCTTAAAGTGCCTGTAATTATATGACCATACTTAGAAATAAAACCTTCTTTATATAATTTGCAGCTCACAAGAAAAAGACTTTCTGCTTACACATCATTTTTTCCCTCTGTTGTTTCACATGCTGATTGGGAAACAGGTTACTTGGCCTAACAATAGACCATTGAAGAGAATGAAGCCATCCAGATTCCCCACACGCTCTAATTTTGCTGTGTAGCCATGGGGCTATCCTCTGTCCTTTCTCAGCGTTTGGTTTGTAATGTTTCTTGATGTGACTAATAAAGCAATATAGGAAGTGTGACGTGTATGACCACCTTAATTCCTTGATTAGTTCCTTGGAAAAAAAGAGATAACTTAGAAATAAGTAATTCCTGAGTTGAGACACTAGTTTTGGTGCTTGATGTTAGGGATTTGAGTTTCTTGTCATTATTGTAAACAATAACACTATTTGGGTGGCTCTACAGTGTTCAAAGAGATGCAGGTCGCTGTTGATTTTCGCCTCATGGTTTGAGTTTGAGCAGTTGTTGATTAATTCATGAGCCCCAACTGCACAGTAGATGTTCGCTATTGATTAGACATATGCCCCTGGTTGTATGCTGTTTAAGAAGACTCCGTTGTGAAATACTCCTAACGCTAAATCAATAAGCTGCTGAAGTTGTTTCCCCCCATAAATGTTTGTATTTTATCCCTTTAACTAAATGAAAAGGACTGTTAGAAATATCTGTGATCTGAGATGGTAAGCAAAAATCTACCTGTGTCTTTGGAACAGTGTGTTCGTGTGTTAACCATTCCAGGTGAGTATAAATTATTCATATGCACATCTTAGCTGAGGATAACTCTGGCTTAATGAAAGAGACAACGTAACAAATTTCCTTGGAAAATTACCATCTTTATTCTGGTGACATGGGGAGAGAACTTTGCTCAGAGCATACCCAAATACTAATAAAAATGTCAAGGGCTTTGAGACATAGTTACTCACAGTGTAAGAGTTTAAAAATGCCTACAATTTGTTATGATCATGGCCAGTAACTGCTAAGCAATTAACTGTACTGGCAGAGTTACTAGGAAGTTTTTTGCCTTGGCAATTTTTTCCAGAGACTTTATTGAATTTAGAGCAATATCTAGCTAACTTACCCCTCCTGTCCCCCAACATACAGATTTGTCCAGAATAATACTTGCCTTTAGGAAATCATGAAATCTACTAAACTTGGTAGTTTCTAGGATTGTAGTTCTCCACTTGCCTTCTTTTTCTAGGGTCCCAGAAGGGGTTTTTGGTACCTCCTGCTGTGTGGGTTTCCTGGACATGCCAAGCCCTTCCTTAAGTCTTTACAGTGCTTCCTCATTTCCTTTTGCATCCACTATAGCTGTTCACCCCATGCATCAAAGCCAGTCACCAGCAGGCTCTGCATTATCTCATTTTCCTCATCTGCTTCTCAGGTCCCCTGCCCCTTCTCTCCATTCATTTGAAGTTGCTCTGGGTAGCACCTTCCTTGTAAACTCATTACATTCGTCTTTGAGCCATCTCTCAAGCACTGTAATTTTCTTAGACTCTCCTCTCAACAAACTGGCTTTTTTCTTCTGTTCTAAATCCTGAAGCCCATTTTCTGTAAAAGTCATTTTAAATTAAAGAGAGTATTCCTGAGGGCCTCCTCTTCATCTGCTCTGACAATATCAGGCCTCTCATAGCTTTCTCCTGGAATGCCCTCCGCTGGTATAAACTTTCCTCCTCTTCCCGCTTCCAAAAGGACCCTTGCCCTGACTTGCATGTAATAACAGTGTATTCCATTCCTGTCCTGGTTTGTGTTACTAATTTGGTTACTCACACAGGAGTGAAGAACACAGATTCTGAGTCAATCACCTGGAATTCGAGCTCTGCCACTTGCAGTTATCCTCTTTTGAGCCTATTTTTAACCTCAATGTGCTACAGTTTCCTCCTGGGATAATAATAACACCCACCTGAGATTGCTGAAATAATTTAAGCACTTCACACAGTACCTGACATATAGTAAGCATGCTGTAAATACTAGCTGTTACTTTTATTGCTTATTAACTGGGAGGAAAGGCTGAAAAACTCACCTCCATATTATACACACACATACATACGTATGTACACATGTGCCCACATATCTACCTACAGTTACATTGTTACGTAGTTTGGGAAAATATGCAGAAGTGTAATACAATTTCTTTAGAAAAGAAAAAGATACATCGTTTTAAATGTAAATCACTCAGAGTTGAACAGCATCCTGACTGATTTAAACAAAGATAGGCAAGTACTCTACTAGCTGTGCCTGCCGCCTACTAAAGATCTGACCTCAGTGGTTTGTTTAAGAGTCCTTTATGTATGTATGTATGGACACTTGCAAGCTTTTGGATGGTTGGTAATGATAAGGAAAAGATAACTTTTCATTAGGAAAGTTTCAAAAGTAGACATCAGTCCACCCAAATTGAAGGCAATGAAAATGAAATTAATTTTTTAAAATAATAGTGTGAAGGAGAATGTCCTTTAAAAAAATGACCGTAGGAGACTATTCAGAAAAATCTGTCATGAGTTTATGCATATCTCCTTTAAAGTCTGATATATTTTCAGTACAACCATTATTTAGCATGAAGATGATTAATTGCTTTTGTTTTTCTAGTTTTGTTGCCTATACATATTCTGTTAAGGAATTTTATAAACGTGCTAAAGGTAGTTTAAGGCTGGTGAGTGTATTTTTTAAATAGAATACTTACCGGACTTATTTTGATTATATTTGAAAATGTTTAGTGTTAATATTGGTGAACTGCTTTCTATATAACTACTTATACCTGATTTATGAGAGCTGTATCATTAATCAGTTATTTAGAAAATAGCGATAATTTTAGATAGGAAAGTGGAATCTTTAAAAAAAAGTAGATTCTTTAATATACTAGTTTTTTGTGTAATATTGGAGGACTCAGAAGACTGCGCAGTGTGCATATGAATATGTGTGTATGAGTGTGTGTGTGTGTGTGTGTGTATTATATAGAGTCATTAATCTTAGAGGTGTTACTTTGTAGGTGTAGACATTTTTGAATTTCCCTATATTTATGTAATTTTACAGCTTATATCATTTTTAGATTTTTTTATTAATGCTGGTTTTATAAAATAGAATTATTAGAAATTATGCGGGAGGGTGGCATTAAAGAAGTGAGCAGAGTTACCCTGTTTCATATTTGTAACTTTCATTTCTTTTTAACTATAGATTTATTCCTAGTGATACAAATTACTGTTTTCTTTGGCAGGCATTAGAAGCAAGTCTATGTGAAATTATGTAATGTCTGAAAAGTTATATTCATGATTAATTGGCCTATCCTAGATGGTATTTGTGTGTGTGGAATAAGGCGATCATGCTTTTCATTTGGCAGTGAGTTAAAGTGCCCCTGCTCGTATTGGGTTACTCTACAGGACTTTTTGATTGAGAACTGTATGTTTAGCTTGATCTCTAAAAAGCGTAAAATGTAACTTCGAAGCCAAATATGATAGAATTCATATTGTAACCAAAGTTAGTCTTAGGCTAACTTCAAAAGCAAAGTGTTCTACTCTATCACACCTCAGCTAACACATAAAGGCAAGAAATTTAAAACAGCATCATTTCTGTGGCCTCTGAGTGTACATCTAGTCATGATTATCCAAGGGTAGACTTTACAATCAAATATTAGTTTTAAATTCTTCCCAAGCTTGACCCAGACTGATCTGTTACTATGATCAGTCTATTTGTTTTTCTAAGTTGGAATTTACAGGAACTAGAAAATAAGGTCTTTAGACAGTTGCCCCCTCCCATGTGTCAACATGAGCTATGATGACATCCATTACTAACTATAGAGATGGTGAGGTCAGTAACTGGTGAGAGGGGCTATGCGGTGGTCCTAGAGCCTAACTGTCAGACTCTTGGAAAGTTAACTTCAGTTTTGTCATTTGTAGTGTTGAGATAATAGTACCTGCCTTCTGGAATCTTGACGATTGTTTACCTGAGTATCTTTTAATTAGTGAATGTTCTTAAAATGTTTACTACTACTAATTATTGCTGCTGCCACTGCTGCCACCACCACACCCTGCTGCTGTTAGAAGAGCTGCTCCTGCACAGCTCCTCCTCCTCCAGAATTTTGCTTTCTGGTGAATCTTTATATCAAAATGATAAAATACATCCCAGAGTTGAATATGAGCAATAATGAGGTTACTTTTAAAAAATATTTGCATTCTTATTACTCAAACGTGTGAACTACAGATCAGCAGCTTCAGTATCAATCACCTTGTTGGAAATGCAGAATATCTGGCTTCATCCCCAAACTACTGAATCTGAATATACATTTTAACAAGAGCTGCATGTATTCTGTTTATGTGCTAAAGTTTAAGAAGCACTAATTTATATAATTTCTTAATATCCCCCTCACCAGCAGTATCAATGTGAACCAGACCCTCAGAACATGGCAGGTAGCAGGAAAGATGGAAACAGGGAGGAATGAGTATGCGGGGAAAAGAAACCATGTTTTTCTAACAATACTGATAATATAGCTCTGTAAATGGATCTGTGCTCACTAATTTCAGATTATTCCTTGTTGTGGCACTGAATGGAGAAAGAAAAACTGACTTTTTATGGACTAGTAAAAGATTTAGCAACTTTGTAAGTTTCAGTGACCTGTCAAACTTAGAGACTCTATTTCCTTTTAGTTCATAGTCTAAAAATTATTACACATACTGTATTTTCTCCCCTCTCCTCCTGAGGGCCCCCCTCCCCAACCCCACCCCCAGCACCAATCTCTTATATTCATGATTGAATTAACTTTTTGCTGTGAAGAAAACATTTTTGATGTGCTGATTCTGAAATATTGGATTACGGAGTAGAGATTGATTTACTGCTCTCTGCCCTTGGGCTGGGGCTTCTACCTTTCTGTGGCTTGATTCTTCCAATGAAAAGGTTGTAAGCAGGTATGAAAACATTGGTCTTTCATCATCTGGTTGTAGAAGCACAACTTTGTATTATCCCATGCTAAGAAATAAGGAAAATTACTCCTTTTCTTATTTAAGATATGAACTTTGAATTCAGTCTTTAAAAGTTGATTTGTAAAACAAGTTAAAATATAATTTTCAGTGATTAAATTGGCAAGGGAAATTATTTGATACAACTTATTAGGAGTGTACAGTGGCACAACCTCTTGCAGCTAGAAATGCCCGTGTTCTGTGACCTAGCAAGCTCACTCCTAGGAATCTAACATACAGGTGTTTTTCCCATGAAAGCGCATGTATGTACATTTTTGTAGAGGCAAGAGAATGGTAATAAAACTCAGTATCTACTAGAAAGAAACTGGTTTAGTGTACTAATTTTTAAAAATGTTTTGATTGTATGTGTGGTCTATTAATGAAAGTGTCTCAAACATTTGGAGAGATTTGACTGCCTTGGGATTAGACATAGGAGGAAGATTTATTTTCCATTCTGTATATCTGAGTTTTTTTAAGATTTTTAAGTTTTTAAAGATCTATCTGTCTATCTATCTATCCATCTTTAAAGTAAGCAAAATAACACCAAATTGATGTAAGAGGTTTGAGCCATGTCTTTTAACACCCATGTATTTTCCCCACTTTTAAAGCATATTCATGTACATAAACTCACTTATATCTCTGGAGCACTCAGACATACAGTTTATTAGGAGTAGGAAACAGATTCTCAGTAGCCTCGCTGCTCTTGTGTTTACCGTCTCACTCCATAGACTCTCCTGAGCATACACTGAATTATGTCCTAATCATTCAGAGTAATGATTCACAACTTGGGAATCAGAATCTCTATGAAGCTTTAAAAAAATTAAAGATACCTGTATCAACCCTGGATATATTGAGTGGATTGATATAAGCGAATATTTTTTTTAAAGCTACAAAGATGATTTTGAGGTTAACTAATACCTGGGTAAGAACCACGATTTAGAGAGCAATTCTTGGTAGGATTCCTCTTATACTAAAGCACCAGGTGTTAACTCACCTGCCCTTCCTCCTTCCGGTCTCCCAAGAGTGATGTAGATGTGGATCCTCAGCAGAATGAGCGGATCTCTACATTCAAGCAGACAGTATCACTGAAAAGTCACATGACATTCTCTTGTTATATTAGAACATTATGACAGAAATGATACAAATCAATTTTCTGCTTCAGAATCATCTTTGTTTGCAAATAAAGAACATTCAAAATAAATTTGGGAAATCAAAGTTTGTTCTTTGAAAAAACAATAAAATTTAGAAATCTCTGGTTAGATTGATTAAAAAAAAAGAAAGAAAGATACAAATTATAAATACCAAGAATGGGAAGAGAGGAAATCACTGAAGATTTCAAAAGAATAATAAGGAAATATTACAACATGTTTATGCCAATAAATGGGAAAACTTTGATGAAATTGGAAACCTCAATTCCCAAATTGCATGATGTACTCACACACACACACACACACCTGAGTAGTTCTGTATCTGTTTTTAAAGTGAGTGCATGCTTTAAAGACCAGCATTACTTTGATACCAAAACTAACCAAAGACAATGCAAAAAAAGGAAACTATAAAATTATATTTCTCATCAACATAAAAATCTTTAAAAAGATATTATCAAATCAAATCAGACAACATAGAAGGATAATGTATTGGTAGGTTTATCCAGAATGGGATTTACCCAGAAATGGGAGGTTGATTTAACATTCTAAAATGTTCATGTAATCATTTCAATAGATATTAGAAAAGCAATTAACAAACTAAATTTCATTCATTATGAAAACTCTCAACAAAATAAAAATACAAGGAACTTCTTCAAACTGATTAAAGGCATCTTAAAAAGGGGTGAAACACTAAATACTTTATTGATAAGGTTAGCAGTAAGATAAGAATGTGTCCTTTTGCCATTTCTATTCAGTGTTATATTGTAGTTACAAGCCAATGCAATAAAGTAGGAAAAAGAAAAATGGGATATGGATTAGGAGGAAGAACTAAAATTGTCTCTAATTTAGATCATGTGGTTGTCTAATAGGAAATCCTAAGGAATCTTTCAGAAAGCTAGTAAAACCAAGTGAATATAGCAAGAAAAATACAATTAATAGACAACCTCCAATTGTGTTTCTGTATAGTAGCAACAGATTCAGAAGTCAAAATAACCATTTACAATGGCATCAAACTATATGAAAATATATAGCAATAAATTTTACAAAGCATAGAAAAAACATGTGCCCTGAAAATTATGAAGCATCGTTGAAAGAAATTAATAAATGGAGAAATGTCTGTTCATAGATTGCAAGACTCGGTTATGTTGCAAAGTCAGTACTGCACAGATTGATCTATGTAGTCAACAGAGTCCAATAAAAGTCTCAGCAGGCTTTTTTCCCAAAATTGGTAAGCTGATTAAAAACTTTAGATAATAATGCAGAGAACCTAGAATAACTAAAGATTTTTCAAAAAAGAAGACTAAACTTGAAGGACAAATTCCATGGGGGAAAGAAAATTTCAACAAATCGTTCTCCAATAACTAAATATGCATATGAGTGAACCTTGACCCTTACTTCACTCCATTCAAAAATTAGGTGAAAATGGATCATAGAATTAATATAAAAATAAAGCCTTGAACTTAGAAGAAAATATAGAATAAAAAACTATGCAACTTTCTGATAGGCAGATTTCTTGTATTGATCACAAAGAGAAAAATTGATAAATGGACTTCATTAAAATTTAAAATGGATTTTTTTAAAAAGAAATTATTAGGAAAATGAAGATATCGGGCACAGAATGGGGGAAAATATAACTCCCTATCTATCATCTATCATCTATTTAATATTCTATACATAACATTTAACATTCTATACATAATCACAAACAGTATATATAAGAAAGCCACAAAACTCAATAATGAAGACAATGTAGTTTTAAAAATGAATGTTATGAATTGTACTCCTGACAAAGCAGACACTGGATACATTTTTCTGTGTGGTACATTTGTTATAAGGGAATGCCCTTAGTATTATCAGCTCTTGTGGAAGGAAGGGCAGCAAAGCAGTATTAGGTAGAGGGAGGAGTTGAGCCAGTGATGAAGCTCAGTACAGTTTAGGGTAGCTCTAGAGCTAGATTGATCCTGCAGAGTTGAACAAAAATGACCCTTATATCCTGCATCATTTAGTGCTGAAGACCTATACCACTGGATATGGGCCACCCTTGGGCAACATGGCAACAGCTAAAGCAATGCCTGAAGGGAGTGACAACTGAAAACAACTCCTACTACGTTCTCAATAGCTATTGCAACAGATTTTTACTCAGTGTCTGACAATATTTTGCACTGATCTTGATGATTAGCAAAATAATCTAACAAAGTATACAAAAGAAGTATATGTATATGAATGGCCCTTAAGCACATGAAAACATGCGTAACATCATTATCAAACAAATAAATATCTTTTAAAAAAATTCTTCTTCTCTCTTCCTGCCTACCTTAAAAAAAAATTTCTTATCCTGGTATATAGACAACATGCGAACATTGGTGTTTTTCTTCCTGACTTTTAGTGACTTGCATTGGTAAAGGCCTTATGTTTTGTGCAGTTCCTGACAGCATGGTATCTTGAAATGATATTCATATAAATACTCAAGGTGATGCATGGCCTCTACCACAAAGGGTTCAGGGTTAAGCCCAAAAGACAAGGTCAGATCTCTTGACATTCAGATAGTAATTATCTAAGAAATCCCCTTTTTCCTACTGCTTATGACTATTGTAATTGAAAGGGTCAGAAGTCATCTGAAAGTGAGGAAAACAAAAGCAAAAAAAGTCAGGGACACAGAAATACTGTATACCATATTGCTTTTGTGCCCAAAGGCAATTGTGAATTAAGCATGGTAAAAGTACATTACTTTTATTGGTTCTGTGAGGACAGGTCTGCAAAGTATCAATTATATTCTGCTTGGCATACTTAAATACTGAGTAAATATTGCTAACTTAGTGAATTGTACATAAGCATTTCAACTGCCATGTAAATATCTGAATATGGAGTGCTTTTGGGGTGGTATTGGTGATATTACTGAGACAGCGACTAGCTTGTGACTTCTCTGTCCCCTTAATATCCACCTGCTTATGTCTCATCTCTTTGTTCTGCTTATCTGCTTGGACCTAATTGTGATCAATTTAGTTGCCTATGTCACTCCTCTGAGTTATTTTAGGTTTCTCTTGGTGGAAATGGTGATTAGAATATCTGTGTTCACATTATGCCTGGTGGGGTTGTAGATACTACATCTGGGTTAAAACAGATACCTTGGGGGCAATCAATTGTACGATTCCAACTATATGGCATTCTGGAAAAGACAAAACTATGGCTGCAATAAGAAAGAATAGTACTTGTCCTGGACTAGAGAGAGGAGGTGTAGGATTCAATAGGTAGAGGAAGAGGAATTTTTAGGGCAGTGTAACTGCTTTTTATGATTCTTTAATGGTGAATACAAGGCATTATAAATGTGTCCAAACCCATAGAATGTACAATATCAAGAGAGAACCCTAATGTAAACTGCGGACTTCGGGTGATATTGATGTGTCAGTAGAGCTTGATTCGTCAATTATGACAGATTATCAGTCTGTTGTGGGTTGTTGATAACAGGGAAGACTATGCATGGAAGGTGGTAGGGTATTCATTGGATATTTTTGTACCTTCCTCTTAGTTTTGCTGTGAACCTAAAACTCTAAAAAAGAGTAAGAAACTATTGAAGATTTGAGATAATTGAATGTGAATTGATTAAAAATTATATTAAAAATCAAGAGTAGGATTTATATAATATTGCTAATACAGTAACTTTATTGCCAAAGAGAATAGTTTGTAAATCCTAAACCGAATTCCTATAACCAAGTGTTAACTTTCCAGCTGTGTTAAATCAGACTTTGATCCCTCTTAAGAAGATAAATACACTATCTGCAGTTTCTAATGATAGTAGGGGTGGAGGAGAGACTTTCACATGGAATCTTAAAAGCCAGGTCCCTGTCCAGATAAGACATTAAGGAAGGCAGTTGTTTCAGTCTCCCATCTACCCCACCATCTCTCCACCCCACCCCACCCCACTCCAATTTTCAAGCTTCATCTACAAGAATAAGGAAGAACAAATGAGACGCCATCATTAAACACAGTGTGCAGGATTAGATTTGTTTCCTTCCAATAGAATCACTTTCCTTAATCAGCACTCTTATAAGTGGCACACCTGCCTAATTAGAACAAGTTCTAGACTGCAGGATACAGTGGGAGCATTTCAATTAGCTCCACACAATTGATAACTGTCTCAGCCAGTGTTCTTAGAAAGTCTTCCCTTCTCTTATTCCTTTGTGGCTAAGCTTTTATTTTATACTTCTGAATCCATATTTGATTGTTAGAATTTCCCATTATGTGGTCATTGATACTGTATTTGTTTCTAAGTGATTCTTTAAATGAAAAAAAGACATTTATGAATAAGTGTAGGGATGCTTTTAAATATTTTTATTTTGTTAGATTTAAGTTACATGCCACTTTTAAAATACAGAGAACCCTCTTCCTTGTGACAAGTAAGTAAAATACAGCAGTCACATTCAAGATCTTCAGATATTAGCAATAATAAATCCTTTTGTCCAGGGTAATACAGAAACTCAGTCCAGAGCTTGTGAGGATGATGCAGTGCTCCCTCACAGAATCAGTTACCCACCAAGAAGTATAATGAGCAGAAGAGGTGCTACAATAAAAATTCATATAGTGAGAGTGAAATTAGGGTAAAATGGTTGTCTGTGAGAAGTCTTAGAATAATTATATCTCCAATTATCTTCTGGAAGAGAATTGTAGGTGTCTATTCAGGTCAAAATTTGTGATCAAATTGTAAGAAAAGCCTTAGGATAAGACAAAAGTGTAGACGAGTATAAAGAAAATAGTGATAGAAATGTCCTAAACAGTTCTGTTGTGCCCCTTTCTTGGTGTTCTGAGCATCAGCCTTCCTGCACATGCCAGTGGGAACAAGACAGCCCTCTTAAAAAAGATGATTTCAGTCCTCACAGGAAAGTCTCTACCTTTAGAGTTAGTGTGTTTCTAAAGACCTCACTTAATCAGATGACTGTACAGGAAAATCCTGAGTGTGCATGTTCTATATCCTAATTAAGAATGAGCTGCTGCTTTTCAGACATCAGTTGCATAACTGGGTTAAATGTCAAGAAATAAAGTCTAGTTCTTATTAGGTAAGTGTCAAGTAGAGTGCCAAAGTGGCAGGGAGTTGTTAGAAGTGAACTTGATGGAGGATATGCAGGTATGGATTTACAGGAGCACACACCTTAAACTTCTCTACTATTAGAATGCAGGGTTACACCAGTACTTTCTAAAAAAACAACAGAAGCCGTTTTCAGCTGCTGTTGGTCCAGTGCTATCATTTGTGCAGTTTGTGGGAAATAATTCACCTATATGAAAGCACCAAACTTCATAAAATAGTTTCTTTTTAGAAGAAACAAAACAGATCTGTGCCCCTGTTTTAATTTTTTTATATTCAGTACAGTTACTTCTTCCTTGACCCTTTGTTTTTTTTAAAACTTACATTCTTTCTTGGGAGAGATAGAAACACTGACAACTAAACACGGCAACAGGTCATGGCTCCAAATATTTTACATACAGTTATAGTGACTGTTACCGAGCAAGTCCTAATAGTCGGTGCTTATGGTCTTGACGAGATAATTTCCTCCCCGCTGATTTTGAATTTTGATTCTGTTTTGTCAGATTAAATCCAGTAAAGTGCAATTATGTCCAACCATACGTGTCATTTATTATATTATAAATGGTTAGAGTAGAAAAAAGGCCTTCAGATCAATTATGAAACCCACCTTGTCATTGATGATTGTTTCACACATCAGTGTGTGTGTGTGTGTGTGTGTGTGTGTGTGTGTATGTAAAGGACAGTAGGTAGTTAATATTTTGGGACCCACTGACCAGTTCCTAACCAGAAAGCAGCTTGTTTATCTGTTCTTTTATTCAGCAGAGGTAGTTTGAGATAGGAACTATAGGCAATAAACAAAGTCTCTGCCTTCATGAAAGGGTTTTTTTTTTTTTTTTTTTTTGGTTTTGCTCTTTTCATTTATTTTCAAGGAAAGAAGAGAGGAGGAAGAAGCATCATAATTAATCTGTTGCTTTTGGTTTTTTCAGCCCTGCTCTGGATCCCAAACTATAACCCTTGAGCTTTTACAAAGTCTGCACACCAGTGTCTCAGCCTTCTGAACCACACGGGTGTGCCCATGGAGCTTTTACAGTTTAGCAAATGAAACAAAACAGACTCCTGATATTTCTAATGTCAGACAGTGATGAGTAGCCAGCAGAAAGGCCTGGAAGATCTAGAGTGGTGCTGTTGGAATGCAGTTTCAGAGAGGATGGTCAGAGATAACCACCCTGATAAGATGGTATCAGAATCAAGCTCCAAATAAAATAAGGAATCCACCATGGGGAAAGTAAAAGAACTTGGAGTCAGCAGATTGAGTCCCTCTGTCTTGATATATATGTGACCACAGAGAAGCATTTAATTTACTGTAAAATGGAGACCTAAAAAGCTGTCAGGCCTTTCTCGTTTTTGTTTGACATGAGTGAGGCTCTTGAGAAAAAAGCTTTTTGGTAAGTGGCAAAGCATTACCTAAACTTTAAATTTCAGTTTAAACAATAAAAAGGATACAAGTTAAAGAGATAACATACAGATGTCTTAAACTATCCTTTCATACAACTTTTTTATAGTTACTAAATTGAGTTGTCTGAACTCAAAGAACGGTCTTCAAAGATGAACTATTTGATACTTGGGTGTTGAGAATTTATATGTTTGCCTTTGTGATATTACTCATTTAAGATTTTATATTTGTGCTTTTTTCCTTTGACATCTTTTTCTTTTCTTCTACTTTGAGCTTTCCTTTTATTAAATCAGTTACAGACCTCTTGGCTCTCAGTTGAGGCATTTTTCTACCCTGTTCCTGTATTCCCTGATTTATTCATTCTTTTAAAAAAAAAACCCTCTAAGATTAATATGTATCACAGAGGCTCACAGAATCAAAGTCTTTTTTTATAGAGTAATTCTGAATTCCACAACAATTCATTTGGAGTGATGTTTTATTAAGGTTTTGAAGTTGTTTGGTCTTTTTGTTTTGATAGCCAGAGTCAATTTTGCAATAATTGTAACAGTATTTGAAAAGGACTTCATAGTTTATGAAGTACTTTTTTACACACTCACATTTGAACTTCAGCAGCCCCAGAGTTGGATGACATTGACACTATTGAGCCCTTTTACAAATGAGGAAGACAGACTCAGAGAGCAAAATTTAAATCTGGATTTTTCCATGTTGTAATTAGGAATATCTGAATGAAAAATACTGAATTGTTTTTAACATTTGGAATTACTAAAATGGTATGTTTTCTAAGTAGATTCAGAAAGTTGTAGATGAACTTCATTAAGAAGATGAAGCCATTGTGGAATGAAAGAGCTATCTATATCCCTTATCATTTGAATGGAGACAAGGGAAGCAGCCCTTCTTTTCGTGTCATTGTCAAAAAGAGAGTGTGAGCTTGGGTGCCCCCGGCTCTGCTCTAGTTTATGAGCTTTCATAGTTTTCATTCAGTTACTTAGCTTATCAAGACTAGTAAACATTTCTTCCTTCAGGGCAGAAATGAAAGTGGCCATAGCAAAATATAAAACTTGTCAAAAATAAGTATATTGTTTTAGAATTAAAGAGTATTTCCTCAGAAAAGTCCCTTTTTTTTTTTTTTTGGTCAAGGATCTTGAAGGTTCTTGACATGTTTTTGAATATGGTAGAATCAGTTGGAAAAAAAAAGATCTGAGCCTGGAAGGGCCTTAGAGATTATCCTGTCTTGAGACCATTAAAGTGTTTGATTTGGAAAGAACGTTGCAAGAGTCTGATCCCCAACTTGGCCACTGTGACATAGTCAGCATCATGATGGCTCACCCAACCTCTCCATGGACTCTTGATTACAGGGACCTCCAGCCATCTCAATTATAATCCATTCCACGAAGATTTTGTAATTCTCCTTCATTGGGGTAGCTCGAGGAGTCAAAGTCATGGAGGCAGCAAAAAGAAAGTTGATTATTTGGGTCTGGAAGGAGGAGAAAACGGGGAGTTAGTGTTTAATAGGGACAGAATGCTAGTTTGGGAATATGAAAATTTTCTGGAGGTGGACCATAGTGATGGTTGTACAAAAGTGTAAGTGTATTTAATGCCATTGAACTATACTCAAATGATGGCGATGGTAAAATTTGCTTTATGTATAATTTGCTAAATTTTTAATTAACTGAATAAAAGACACAGCAAAGTGTAATCCATTCTATTGCTGTGTAACTCTGTTGGAATGTTTACCTTTCTCTGTGGTAATCCCCATTAGTCTTATATTTTGTCCTCTGGAGCACGGAGAACAAATTGAACCATTCCCCTGGATGAAGACACCCCGCTTGTCCCCGCCCCAGCAGTGTCTTCAAGGCTAACTGACCCCAGTTCTGGCAAGAGGGAGTTTCACAATTTATTGGTAACATGCTCACAATAAGGACCACACATTGTGATTGGCTGAGAAGCCTTTTAAATCTTTCTTAGTCTCTTGTTTCTTCTAACATATCTCTTCTTTCTCTTCCTCTTTTGCTCACTGTCTCCCTTTTAATTTGTTGAAGAAAGTGGATCGTTTGTCCTTGAGGGTTTTGGTACTGTGTCCCATGCTACACAGACTGGAAGGTTCTCGTCTTCTGTATTTCCTGTGACTCAGTGATTGGCTTGAAATATTTTATTTTTTAAGTACTTGTCATCCACCTTTTAAAATACATTCTAGACACTATTTTGTTTTCCCCCAGATTTTTATTTGAAAAATTGTAAATATGCTAAAAAATACAAACCATAACTGAATGTATGTCTGTGTACGTTCACCAACTGCTGACATTTTGCCATGTTTGCTTCCCTCTGCACGCACGCACGCATACAAATACGCTTAAGCTTTTCCCCTCCCTGCATCATTTGAACCAAACTTAGAGACATCATGATACTTCAGAATATTTCAACACCTAACTTCTAAAAACAAGTTCATTCTCCTGTATAGTCAAAATTATGTTGACTGAAGATATTTATATCTAGTTTACATATTGTCTCCTATTTAGTGCATATTTCCCTAATTATCCAAATACTATCTAATAACTTTTATAGCTGTGGGGGTCTTTAAAAAAACTCAGAATCCAAGCCAGGATCACAGACTGTATTTAAATTTTATTTCAGTTTAGTTACCTACACGGCTTCTGCCCTTTTGGGGGTCATACACAATATTGACTGTTGTTGAAGAGTTCAGGCCGATTGTTTAACAGAATGCCCCTAAATTTGGATTTGCCTGATTGTTTCCTTATGATTAGATTCAGAATAAATGTTTCCAGTAAGAATACAAGGCTTAGTCCTTCAGTGCAACCCTCAGGAGATACATGATGTCAGTTTGGTCATATGCTAGTGATTGGTTTGAGTACTTGGTTAAGGAGATGTTTACCAGATTTCTCCATTGTGAAGGTACCTTTTCTATTATCATTAATAAATAAAACTAATAAAGTAATAAATATAAGCCATTGGTTATGGGAGAAATTGGATGGAAGAGATTATGAATATACTAGTGAAGAGTTATTGCTGCTGATGGAAAGATCCATTTTTAAGCATTTGTGTTTCCAAGAGAGGAAGAAAAGATGAGGGGGGTGTTTAAAGGTGAAAAATGGGCTTTGGCAAAGATAGACTTGTATTTGAATCCCAGCTCCACAGTTCAAGCTGTGTATCTTTAGAAAAGTTAACCTAACCTCCCAGATTCTCAATTTCTGCCCAGAATGCTCATAATAATATACATTCTTGGCAGCATTTTTTAATGATTAAATGAGATAGTGTTGAGTGGTCTCTAGCTTAGTAGCTACTCTGGAACCATTGCATGGGAGATGAGGAGGTACTTCCTACGTAGTTTGCGGAGCTTAAATTTAAACATGGCTGTGAATTCTTGAGATTAATGTGAACTACTCAGGCATATTGATAAAAAGAAAATAAGATCAACAGATTAGGAGACTTTGTGAAATTTCAAAGACAGAAATTAAGAACTGGGAGATGTTTGGTTCTAGACCTCTTAACTATGATGCCTTATAGTGGACTTCTGTAGAACTCAATTGCCACTTATTTCAGCTCTCTTCCTGAGTGCAATGCATTTCAATCCGTTACCAGGGATTATTTTTTGAAGCAGTTTATATGTAGTCTGATTGAGAATAGTGATTCATAATAATTCTGTGACCCACTTACATGCATTACTGTAAAAGTTTCATTTCATACAAGTGACAATTTTTTAAAGTTAATTAGACTCGACTGTACTGAGGTTAGCAAAAAGTGCTTTGAATTATCAATAATTCAGCAAGGCAGACATTTCTGTATAATGCAGTGGTTTTCTAGAGTATTGTGAGATAGTTATCCCTAAAATAAATGATTGTGAGCATACATCAGCATGGTGGGGTTCACTTGAATGTAGCGTGAAGTGATAACATCTATGCCTTCTATTATGGGGCAGAGTGTGGGACATCAGTCTTTCTGGCCATGAACTACTAGCAACCTTTGTCCTTTGTGTTACCTTTAGTTAAAAACGAAAAATGAGCATGAATGCTGGCTGATAGCCATGTCTTTCTTACAGCTAAAAATTCATCTGGGAAAGAAAAATGGGATTGCAGATCTGGATTTGTTTCATTACATGAATGATATGTGACATTTTGTAAATTATTTATCACGGCAAGGATGGCAGCAGTGGCTTGAGCATTGTTACATCAAATGAAAGCAGGAATCCCATTAGTACAAGGACTGGGTTTTAGCTAGAATCTATCAGGGGAATGTTGTCACTTTGAAACCAGATTGTTCTTTTAATTGCTATTTAAAGGAACAAAAGTGTTCCCAAGGTACCTCAGTTGAGCAGTGCAGGTAATAACTATGGATCCGTAATTATGCAGTGCTGATTATCTGGCATTTGCAAAATTGTGGCTGGAGTTGGTGACCAGTTTGTTATAGCTTGTCTTTTTTGGTTTTTCTAGCACAGGGTATTTTATAGTCTGCTTTTTAACTGGGGCTACAAAAATACATTTGCATAGCTACCTCAGAAAGTAAAGCCTGTATATATCAAAAGAACAAATTAAACTCCCCAAAAGGGAAAGATCATGAATACTCATATTGTAAGATGAAGTTACCAGTCCTATTGAAAAATTTTGCAAACATTTGGTCATAAGATGAAGTCTGTTTTTTGATGACATGTTGTCACAATGAATCAAGACATTTGTTGGAATCGTTGCAGTAATTTTTATATTATCTCAGAGACAAGGTATTTGCAGTTAGCAAATATACTTTGAGTCCTACTGTGCATCAAGCATTGTAGTAAGCGTTTGGGTCAGCTAGCTGTATAAACGAGATTTAGGCTTTGCGAATGTATATTTAGGAGGTTAGACCTAGTAAAATCTTATTTTTAATTTATATTAAAATTTTTGTGACTATGCTAAGTTTTCATGCCTTGAATTTTTTGATTCACAAAATTCATATATAAATACATTATAGTTACATTCAGATGGCAAGCAGACAACATGTGTGAAGACTTTGGAAAATGCAATAAAATTTTTGTTTTCATAGTTTTGGCTGTTCAAAATAATGTGACCAGAACTATTGGTAGACAACCATTCATATGGATTCATATGGAACATTAGCATTGCTGATAGTCATGAATAACAATGGAGACACTAAAATGTATGCAGATTTATACATTGTTAAAAAAACAATTTCCTTAGAGTTAAAGGGTGTTGGGATTAGACGAATGTTTTGGTTTTTTCTTTTATTAAAGAATTTTATCAGAGATTGAGTTTTTGTTTTTTGTGTGGCTTAGTATGGTTTACTTTTGAAGACTTTGGTGTCATAAGGACATTATTAATGGTCTTTTGATTTTCTCAAGTGATCCTAAGATTTTAAAATTCTTGTTTAGTTTTAACTCTGTTGTTATGTCAACTAAAAGCATGCCAGTATTTTATGTCATATATTTAACAGATGAATAATAGTAACTTTTACTAAAACCTTTGATAGAGTTTAAGTTAACCAATCTAGTGTGACAAGATGATAGTCACAGACTATACTCTTGAATAGAAGAGTCAACTTATTATAGGCAAGTAGATTATGGGAATGACAGAGATATCAAATGAATCTTTAATCATGTTCATTTCAGGAAGATTATATGATATAGAAAGGTCTTGGATTTCATTGCCTTAAGAAAAATTACTTCTTAGTCTTATACATTATTCTTAAACACATTACTCAGGTAATAACTGGTATCAATTTCACAGATATTTGATTAATAGAAAATACTGATTTGACTACCTTATTTAGCATTTTTTCTTTGTTAACAAATGTATAAGCTTTTGATTTGGATGTTTTGTTTCTTTAATTTTGAAAAAGAAAGCTTAACTTTTTTCATTTTAATTTTGTCATAGCCCCGTGCTGATCCCATTCCAATATGTAGCTTCTGTTTGGGAACGAAAGAATCAAATCGTGAAAAGAAACCCGAAGAGCTCCTCTCTTGTGCAGATTGTGGCAGTAGTGGTAAGTTGGTATTTTTGTATGTGTGTACAGTGAATCTTCATTTTAGCTACGTGGTATTTATCTACCAACACTGTATCATAGGAATTAGTATAGACTTAATTTTTTTTAAGTTCATGCAGATAGAGGGAAAAATGTCAATGTATTAACACTGATGTGTGCTATGTATGTTTATATAATCCTATATTTTAATATTATGAATTAAACTTGATTTCACACCAGCATTGATAGTTCATTGTGGAGTATTCTATATTGTAGGTTGAATTCTGTGTAAGGAATTCTAATCTTTCTGATTACAACCAGAAACATATGTTTTTCTATAACCTCATGTCTGCATTTAAGGAGCTATTTGAATTGGAATGTATAGTGTTTTAGGTCCTGACACCTACTGGTGTAATGTTAGGTGCACCCCGGTGGAGCAGCCTTTAGGTCAGTGGTCTCCAAAGGAGCAAACCCTGCCCAGAGGGAAGCAACCAGTGTGAACAACTAAATAAAAATAAAATAAAGATGCTTTTTCCTCCCTTCCTCCTCTCTTCCTGCCTGGCTGCCTGCCTATTCACCATCATTCTTTCTTGCATCTTTACTTTAAATAAGAAATGTAATATTGTAGCCCAGCTCTCTGACTCACAATGGAAGGGACAGTGTTCTGGAAACTGCAGTAATGGAACCATGAAATCATCAGGCATGAAAGAAATTCAATGTGCTTAGAATAAAGTAGAAAAAGAATGGCGTCTGCAGAAGGTAAAGTTGAAATAAATGAATTACTAGATCGAGAGCTAGACTGTTGGTAAATTGTGATGCCTAAGATGCTTTCAAGATAGCTTCCCCTCTGTCTTTTTTCAGTGTGAAATTTTAAGACCACATGTCCATTTTTATAATGGAAATTAAAAGTCATTTTGTACTTATATTAAAATAATTTGTCTTACCTGCCAGTATTTCCTCTTGTTAAGTGGGTAATAGTTGCCTAGGTGAAATGTGTATGTATGTATGTGTGTGTATATGTATGAGTGTGCATGCAGGTACATATGCGTTTAGCTATTCATACATATACATCATTAGGTTGAGTAGCACTTACTAGATTTTTAAAAATTAGTCTCTGCATTAATCTTTAAATTTTCTTTTCCCAGCCTACTGAATTTCTTTTAATCTTAGAATTCATGACCAGTTAGTTGTCGAGTTATAGTTACCTTTAAAAGCAACCAAGAAAACCTATAACACACTACAATATACTCTCGTTTAGGAAGTCAGTGTGGTACAGTGATTAAATGCAAACTTAAAAGCCTTCCATAGCCCAGCACTTCTACCTTGAGTTAGTTATTTAACCATTCCAGGCCTCAGTTTCCTCATTAGAAAATTGGATAATTGTAACACCTACCTCTTGAGTTTTGCGGGAAGTTAAATGAGAGAACATAAGAAAATGACCTAGCACAGGGTCTATCACAGGTGTGATAATTACACTTTAAATGTCAGCCATTGTTATTGTTTAGCCTGTTTGATGTTGTTGCAAGTAAAAGTCTTATCACCACTTATAACAGCTGCTTGATAGCTGGATAGAGGAAATGTTTCATACTGGGAATGACAGTGTCATGTAATGATGCTTCCTCTTCCTATCTCCCAGGAAAGTATTACTTGATAGACCCTATGTGGTTCTGTGACTTTCTAGACCTGACTAGGGTGGGAGAGCCTTAGAAATAAGACATTTCAAATTCAGCTTGAGAAATTCATTCTGACATTCTTTTTGATGGGCTTTGCAGATTCATGAAAATTCTTTTATCAGCCCAGGGTATCATGGATAGTGACAAAAGGGCATGGAAATATTATCTATATGTTCAGTTTAATAAATTTCAACTTCCAGTCTCCCTGTTTTATCTTGGTAAGGTAGTATCTTGGTAAGGTAGTGCCTCACTCATCAGTTCTGACTATAGTTATCTTTGGAGTTTTCTCACGAGGTTCATTCTGAATGAATCATTCTTTTGTGTAACTGCCTGATCACTTTAGTAGTGTTCACTTGTCTAGGGTTTACCCTTTGTGATTTTTAAGGTGGTACTTTAAAAACACTCTGCACTGCTTTATGTCTTGAGTATCTGTTTGTCTGGGCGCCTAGATAGATTAAAGATAGATTAAGTGGGAACTTAATGTGGGAAAAGAAGTACTTAAGTGTGGGAAGAAAAGTTCCCTTCATATATTTCCTTACCTCTGGTGATACACTAACTTGAGTTGATAAGGAATTCAAGATCCTTATCTTCCAGATCATAACTTCAAGGCCTCCTTCACAGGGTATAAAGGTGTAATTCTAAACAGGTAGATCTTAGATTTTCTGATGTAATCAATCTCCCTTCGTATTTCCAAGATTGAAGACCTGCCAAAGAGGAGGTTCGAGTTCCTTTATACTTTGAGGTCACTGAAAAAAATTTCCCCTGAAGTTTTTAATTTTTCAGGCTATGTAGGTATAGTGTTAGACTTTTTCTTTTCAAAAACACTTTCATGTTTTTTTCTTTTAACAAATGGAGAAGAATGAGGAGATTATCTAGAAGGCTCATAGAGTTCGAGTCATCTTGTGAGCCAGCCTTTCTCCCTCCCTTCAGGTAAAGAGAGCCAGAGACTGGGGAGTAAAATTGTGGGTCATGGCAGAAATTCAAGCCCTGGAGCCATCGTGTCCCTTCGTTTAAGATAGAGGATGGCTCAGAGTGCTTCCCTGGACTTTGCAATGGCATCCGGCTCTAGTGTTGAGGCTCACTTAATCTTCCCTTGAGTGTAGTGTGCCAGTCTGGATTTAACTGCTTTCGTCAAAAAATCCATTGTTTCTCACTCAGGGAGATAGATTTTAGATATTTGCTTCATCTGGTAGATCAGAAGAGTGGACTTTGTTATTCGTCTTTAAATAGAAGGAGCAAAATAAAATATAGTTCTTAGAGAGTTAGGGGTTTGGTTCTTACGGTTATAATGCTGTATTGTGACATGTTGGTATCTATTGGGGGACAATAAGCTGGCATGACTCAACGGTGTCCTGGAACAGTAGCGGCAACTCCATTGTCACAGTCCAGTCAGTTTTCTCAAGTGGGAGTTACAGAGTTGCCAGTCCCCCTAGATGACCTTATGAGCGTAGCTACTGTCTTATACTCAGAAGAGTCCATTGGTTCGAAGACTTGAACTGAGACTGTAATGATCAAAGGCATCCCTAATGTAAGATGTTTATATGGAAAAAATATATACCCCTAGCTCCCTCAAACCAGGAAAAGGAAATATAGATGGCAGCTCATAAGGAGAATCATTCTTAAATGTGTTTCCCATATGTGCCTGTTGGGTTTTAGTTGCCTCTATCTGAAGTACTATTTGTATGATGTCACATTTAGACTCCGCTTAGATTTCATAGACAGGAGTAATAAATGTTTTCTACTGCTTCTATCATAAAATAAAGCCAATTAGAAATTTTTCTTTAAGATGGCTGAGTGCTACAAATGAGTTAGCTTTTCTTTATTTTTTTTCCTGCTAAAAATGATTTTTGAAAAATAAAAAAGGTTCAAGTTTGCAAATAATTAAAACATGAGATGGGATACATGGTACGAAAATTCCCAAATGCATTGTTGCCGTTCTCTTCTGCTTGCTTGCTGCGTAACTGCAGCTTCTATGTCTGTCAGATATGGGGGGTGCTGTCTGCACCCAGCATGCATAAGGCCATGGTGAGGATCCACTGAGAAAATGATATGAAGATTATCAATAACTATACAACTTTACACAAATGTGAGAGCTTATTCTAACCACTAATGTAAATGTGAGCCTCATCAAACAGTCTTCAGGTCTGTGGAAACGTCAGGACTAGAAAGTGATTTTACTTGACTTTCATGGATCAGTCTACTTTGAAATTAACACTGTTATATTCTCTTTGCCTCATTAAGACCAAATTATCTTTAATTAGCTTCACATAAGTATTAGATATTATACCAAATGAAATTTTGTGTCTGCTGTTCAGATTGCTGGGTGGTTAAATCTTACTTACAGATGAGTTGTGTGCATGTGTGTTTTCAAATTAGCAAATCTAAGATAAGTGTACGTTCAAAATTACAGCAGCATTCTAAGTGGAAGCTTATTGAAACCTCAGACAGGAAAAGACGGCTGTGACACAGCTGGGAGAGTGAGAAATCACCTTTGTGCAGTAAAGGGGGCACGGGCTGTGGGGTTGAACGTGAGCCCACCTTTAGGAAACCGAGAGTCTCTCCTGGGTTTGTCTCTGTTTATATGTTAACTCCAAACAAAACCGGTCTACCTTTTTGTTCCAGAATGAGCTGGTAGGTGCAGTATAGGAATATATGGTATGCTAAAAAGATTACTAGTTGCTGAGAAGATGCCCTAGCGATTGGTTGGTTAGTCATCCAGTTTCATACTGACTAGATACAAATTTCATAATTAGGTTGGAAAGGAAACCTTTGACTAAAAAGAAACTTAATGATAGGATCCAAAGCGGAACCGGGAGGGAGGGGACAAAGGATTTGTGAGTCTCACCCTTTACACAGGCTAGATTGACTTTCCAAGTGGAGAAACAGCAGGAAACCTTATTTCTGACCTGTTGTTTCACCAGAATTGTGCTCGTTGGGATTTTACAATGACCTCCAGATAGCAACATTTAATGGTCACTTTGTGGTCTGTGTTAAAATTTAACATACATCTCAGTCCACACCAAATACTCCTCTCGGCCATAACAACCTGTTGAGAATCTTGTTCCTTGAAAGCGTTCTCTTCCTCTTGCTTCTGTGACACATGTATTCCATGTTATCTCACTACCACTTCCTTCCACATCTTTTGTTATCTCCTTGGCCTCTCTCCATCTTCCAAGTGTTTCTTCAGGCTTCTGTCTTTGGCCCTGTGTTTCTTACTTTGCTTCATAACTTTTCCTGAACTCCCGACCTTTCGATCCAGATTTCTCTAGAACCTCTCCACTTGGACATCTTGAAGGCTTCTCAGAGTTCATATCCTTCTACTCACAAACAACCTCCACAGCAGAAATAACAGAAATATTAGCAAGCAAGCAACATTCTGCTTCTCCTCGGATCCCATTGCAGCAAATGCACACAGCAGCTCCTTTTTCAGTCCACAAGCCATCCTCCGTTCTGTTCTCTCAGATCACCGAATCACCAAGACACATTGATTCCACATCCTAAATATAATCACACACACCAAGCAACCCCAGTCAGTTCTGCTCTCACAATAACCTAAATCTAATTTTGACCCACTTTTCCTCCCTCCATTTTTCATACTGTTACTTTTTAAAATTGAAAATCTAATTGCAGATTTTTATTTCATTTTTTTAGTGGTTGCCAGGTACTCTTAGAAAAAAATCAAAATTCTTTAATATGGCTTTATAATCTTTTATGGATTCAACTCTCAACCCTAATCCCGCATACTATTCTTTCATATTGTGCACACTAGTTACGTTGAACCTCTTTCCTCTCCTTGAATGTACCATGTTCTTCCATCCCTCTGCAATGCTAGCTCTCCATCCACCCCTCTCTTCTGGTCCCATCTAATCTCTCACATCCTTTGGATCTCTTCTTTAGGAAGGCCTTCCTCTAACCCCCTGCTAGATTTTCCCATATCCTCTGTGCTTCCCATTGTCACAAATTAATCCTAATTCTTGCTTTATGTCTGTCTTTACTGTGAGACTATATGATCTGAAAAAGTAGGAACCATGTCAGTCATTTTCCTCACCGTGTCTCAGATAGGCAGACAATTGAACAGAGATCCAGTCTAAGAAGCTCAGTGTCTGCATCTTTATCAGTTTTCCATTGCTACTGTTAACAAATCATCACAAATTTACTATCTTTAATTTCTGTAGATGTCAAGTCTGACATGGGTCTTATTAGCATACAGTCAAAATCCCTTTTATTAGCACAACTGGCGTACTTTCTGAAAACTCCAGGGGAGGAGATGTTTCCTTGCTCATTTGAGTTTTTACGAGAACTCAGTTCCTTGTGTTCGTAGGCCTGTTGACTGTCAAGTGAACTTTTGTTACTTGCGTCTTAAGACCGTATTCCCTGACTGTGCCTCCTGCCCCTTCCTCTGTCTTCAAAGTGATCAAAGCTAGTAGAATCCTTTCCTACCTTGATCCTCTCCAACTTTTTTGTCTCATCTCTCCAAGCAAGCTGGAAAATATTCTCTACTTTTACATACTCCATGTTTATAAGACTCCCCGTCTCAAGATTCATACTTAGGGACATCTGCAAAGTCCCCTTTGCCATGTTTAGTAATATATTTATAGAACTAAGATGTAGACCTCTTTGGAAGTTCATTATTCTTTCTACTACAGAGTCTGTGTTGTTTTCTCCCACAGTGCTTCCTTAAAAGGTCACTTCTATTGGTCTCATTGGTACTTTTTAATTTTAAACATTATTCCTTTGGTTTTTGCTAGAAAAAAACTAATGTTAGCTACTAGTGCTTGTATAGACCACAAGAGTAAAACAAACTCCAGAAAGACAAACCTTCATAAGTTGTGTTGGCAAAGAGAACATGGTTGGTGAGATTTATGAAATGACTTACAATAGCCTTTTATTTTCCTTTATCTATTAACTGTAGACTCTGGAAGTGTATCAAGACTCAGTTACAGTCTTTTGTGTCAGTGTTGTCCATAAAAAAATGGAAATGTTTCTTCATCCCTTAGCATCCTTTACAGAATCATAGAAATTTGGAACTGGAAGGGATCTATGGCCAGTTCTCTTGAGCCAAATGAAGGTAAGGTCGCTGCCTAAAGAAGGATAGGCTGGAGATTTTAGAATTTGGTAGAGTAGCTTAAATGACAGTAGTTGAAATAGAAAATTGTTTGAAGTGAGAAAAAGCGATAACAGGAAGACTATCTCTTGCTCTTGATTGAAAGAGGCTGAAATCCCTTAATTTTGAAACTGTATAATTAAAAAATATAGTATATTTGAGAAGAAATAAGCTATAATATGTGAATTCCCCTAGTTACTGAATATTAAGCTACAAAGTACAAAAGCAGATTTTAATGTAGAGAAAAATTTAGTGCACGAAATTGAGGTCATATGTGCCAGTGATGTATGACTTACAGGAAGTAATAAAAAAAAGTGGGGGGAAAGAGAGAAGCAAATGGTATACTTTTAAGCTGATGGGACCCATTTTAAGCATGGAATTTAAATTGCTGTTCTTTAAAACTTGAGTTTTTACCTTCCCCCATCCCACTATATAAGGAGAAAAAAACCCTGATCAAAGTAGACCACTCCCTTCAGAGTATACTTCTTATATTCGAAAAGCAAGCTGTCTTTGCTGTTCTTGAGCAGAAAGAGGTGATGGATATCATTTTTATATATTTAAACTTTTCCCCCTGTATTCATACGAACGAGAGAAGCTGTTGTAAAAGAACAGTGTCATAGGTTAAATGCATCTGTCTGGGTGTCTCTTCTGCCTGAGGTTGTAATTCTGTGACAACATTTTATTTTCTCAACATCTTAAATACAGATGTTTAGATTTTTTTTTTTAAACTCAGGAATAGTGTGCTTTTATTAACTGTATTGATGATTGATTTTGAATGTTTTTACTTCAAAAAGCCAAATCTCCTGGTGGGTGGAATTTTATGAAGCACCTGTTAAGCTTTAGGGAGGAGGACCCTTTTGGCAGCAACCCAAAATACATATTTAAACAATGAGCCTGCCAAAGTCAGGAAATTATAAAACAGTTCTGAAATTGCAGAATCTGCTCTTTTTATTACCCTTCAGGTTTCTTTTGCAGCTTGGTTATAAGCTCTTTCACATGGGATTTACTAATGTTCTTACTATTTTAAGACCAGATTTAGAAAAATAAAATAAAGTTTGGCCATCTCAGGCTTATGTGAAAAAAGACCATCAGATTTTAAACTGAACTGCCTTCCAAAGAATCTATTTCACATTCCACAAACCTTTTTGGGGAACGTGTTACTTAGTGTAGCCTGGCTGGTTTCCTTGGATGGCATGCTCCCAGGGTCTCCATTTTCCTTTCTGAAGAGCTGCTAGATGAAAATGTGCCCAAGACAGTGTGGAAAAGGTGAACACTCAGAAAAATGGGGAGACCCTATTAAGGGTGTGCTTCTTGACCTATTCCATTTAACCTGGATCTTGCAACTTTTTAACTGTACATTTCACTGTGTCTGTACCTACTTCCAGACTTAAAATTCAGAACCCAGGACAAGGTGGCAATTGTATTTTCTTTCTGTATCTTATCAATGGAATATTCTTTGTATATAATAGTTTTGTTTTTTTTTTTGCATTTGCAGTGGTTTTATGTTAAGCAGTACCCATTTTTTACTTAGGGTTATTTTAAGTTGTATGATTTTTGTCACACATGGAGAGCAAAAATTATTTCAATCTTAGCACCACCATATCTCACACACACACACACACGCACACGCACACACACGCACACACACGCTCGCTCTCCCGCAAATCAGCAGAAAACTCTGGATAAGTGGCAATTGATGAAGCTGGTGAGGGCAAGAGATTTAACAGAAGGCCCTGGAGTGAGAATATGATCTGAGCACACATTATCTTCAAATTCTCAAAGACTTATGATTGGGAGTGATATGACGTTTCCAGATTCTTCTTAGGGAGATTACACCATCTTCATGCAATCGTTGTGTTACATAGAGGGGAGGGAAGCAGAAAGGCAAGTCTAATTTGATTTTTCTGATCTTTTTGTATTTTCAGGTTCTTGAGGTGCCTTGGCTGGCATCACCACTATATTAAATATTAGGAATGGGAATTTAAAAAATCTAAGGCACCATTTCCATAAAACAATTTGCTTTTTATTCTTGTAGGACACCCATCCTGTTTGAAATTTTGTCCTGAACTAACAACAAATGTAAAGGCCTTAAGGTGGCAGTGCATCGAATGCAAGACATGCAGCGCATGTCGAATCCAAGGCAAAAATGCAGTAAGTGTGGCTCTCAGTAATCCAGCTCCAATAAATTGTAACTTTTCAGTGTTAGGGTTTTTCTCTTTTTGAAAACTCTTGCTATTTTCCTTAAAAATTAAAAATATACACGATGTCAAATCTCAACAAGGATTATGGTGCTTCTTCATTCTATCTTATTATTGTTAATCATATAAGAATTTGTAGCCTTATACAATTTGTTTCAATCTTGATTATTTTCTAATGTTATATTGCAGGATAATATGCTTTTTTGTGATTCCTGTGATAGAGGATTCCATATGGAGTGCTGTGACCCCCCACTTTCCAGAATGCCAAAAGGTGAATTTATAAACCTTATTAAAATGTTTTATTATATACTAAATGGCCTTGTCCTAATGTCTGATAATAGCTCAGAAGTATGCACGTTTTTAAAGCTTTCTTCATCTCTCCCATCTTCCTTATATTTGTGAGTTTAGTACAAATTGTAGACAGAAGAATGTAAAAACATGTAGTTGGGGTTATATATATATATATATATATATATATATATATATATATATATATAATAAAGACCATAATTCGATAAAAAAAAGACCATTCCTTTCCTGAAACCACTCCTGTATTAAAATAAGTGAAGATTAGTGGGTCAAAAATTTAGAAGTCTCTCCATATCATTCAGTACTGTGTTCAGCAGTAAGAAATTACCCCTTTTAATGATGATGATGATGATGCTGACAACCAAATTCCTGCGACAGGAGCCAGTGCCATTTTCTGGGCCATTAGTTAATAGGTTTAAATGTGAACACCTGAGCTATCTTATATGGATATATCCAGATGGAATATTATTTTTCTCTGTTTATTAAAGAACTATTAGTTGAAATGTCCTTTCCTGCCCCATGTACACTTTTAAAAAGAAATGGAACATTCCGTACATGTTTTTATAACCTAAGTATTTTTCCCTTCTTAATAATAGATTCTAGAAAATTTCAATATTAACATTATTAAACATTATTAAATATTCTCCTAAACATAGTTTTTAATGAGTATATAGAACTCCACAGTATAGAACCATGGGCCATGGAAATGTTTCATTAGTACAATATTTTTTAAATGTTGAATTTGATTCTGTTGGTTCAAGCATACATACCCCTGTTTCAAAACTTTCTGTTGTCTTACTTTACAGTTTGTTTCATTCACATGTACCTATACCTGGGTGGTTCCTGAAGATATTTGATTTTGCAACCCCATTTATAAGCAAACCATAATTTATTTAACTGGTCTCCTATGGTGGATATTACAAATGTTTTCAATTTTTCCCATCCACAATTATTTCCTTAAGATAAATTCCTGGGGGATGAATTGCTGAATCAAAGGCTATATACATGAAAGACTATCAGTTTTCAGACTGACCACCAATGTGTGAGAATACCTCTTTTTCTGTGTTAGACGAACTCTCACCATTACTATATTTCACTGAGGCTAAGACACACTTGGTTTATTCATTACATTTTAACATTTTTTAAATCAGATGCATCTTGAAGTCACTTCTCTTAGATTCAATAAAATACAATGTGCTTTAAATTTTTACCAATTTGATAATAGAAAAAAGAAGTCTGATAATTTTTTTAGAGTGAGATTGAACGTTTTTGTCATTTATTATTGGCTGTTTGTATATCTTTGTAAGGTGACTGTTTTTATCCATTAGTCATTTTTCTGTTGGATTTTCACCTTTTCTTACTGATTTGCAGAAGTGCTTTATGTTTTAATGTAGTCAAATCCATGACTCTTTTTCTTCATGGCTTCAGTCTTAAATGTCAGTCATGCTTAGATTATATAAGTACCCACGTTTTTTTCCTGGTGCTTGTAATATTTAATTTTATCATGTCATAGTATCTCCCTAGTATTTCTTTTTGTCAAGTAGAAGTATTTTTCCCTTCCAGATAGCTTATTCTATCACCACTTACTGAATCATTCAGCCTTTCCTAGCTGATTTGATAGATGACCTTCATGATAGCTAAACTTTTCTGTACATTTTGTTTGTCCTGCTCTTTCAGTTCTTATCCATTGGCCTATTTCCCTAAGCCAGATGTGTAGTTTTAATTATTGGATTCATTTGTACTTATATATTTTAAATGTTAAATAAAATATTTTATTTTATACTGATCACTTCTTTAGGGTTGAAAATTTCCAGAAAGATGAGAAAAGTTTTTTCTCCAGAATTTAATCAGACAACTGATTGACTTACAAATGTTGCTTTTAAATCAAAAGATAGATAATATCTGCCATGAGTGGGCTATCGTGTACTTCTATGTTGGAGGGAGGCCTCGTGGCATATTGGGAGGAGCTTTATGGAAGGGTTCTGAGATAGAGACAGCCTTCTGCTCTCAATACCTTGCCCTTGGAGGTGTAACCTTTAATGAAGATTTCCTTAGGAGAATGACAAAAGAGAATGTACCACACAGGCATCCTTGGTCATCTTATTATAGTTATAGTTTATATACTTAACGTCTCTCCTAAAATGAAACATTAAAATATTTTTTCTCATATATATACTAATTCAGGGATGTGGATTTGCCAAGTCTGCAGACCAAAGAAAAAGGGAAGAAAACTACTTCATGAGAAAGCTGCACAAATAAAACGACGATATGCAAAACCCATTGGACGACCGAAAAATAAATTAAAGCAACGATTGTTGTAGGTTGAGATCTTATCAAAACAAGTCTTTTATGTTGTACTTTAAAATATAGGTGATTGTGACTCCCTTAGGTTCCATTAGACTGTTTAACATCATTTTCAAAAATTCAAGATGTGAGGAATATTTCTCCATTTGCATTAGCTGTGGAAATTTTTTTTAAATAACATTTTAAATTATAATTGTCGTTTTGGGGTATTCTGTTGGCAGTATCTAACACTAAGTGACATTTTTCAAGGAGCAGGATGGAAGCAGAATGCTAGAATTGGAAACAATCATTTAGCCTCTTTTATTACCGACTGTGCATTGGAAGAGCTTAATTATATAAATATTTGTATGAGAATTTTAAAATGAGAGAATTTTGTCCACATCTACAGTGACTCTCTTGTGTCCCTCCCAAGGAATTTTAGCATATGTCTCTTTAATTTAATATTATAACTTTTTAAAGATTACACTTATGAATTAGGAACTTTTAAAGGAACCTGCTCATGATTGTCCTCATGCTTACCCCCAAAGAGTTAATAAGACCATTTGGTTATATGCACATGTATGATAAGTCTATTTCCACTAGCCCTTTGCTATATAATCATCAAAACCCAGTAGAACATTTAGCATGGAGTAACTCTGAGAAGTAGAGAAAAAAGATAAGAGGTGACATTTATTTTTTTAACCTGTACAGGTATAGATTTGACTAAAAAGTATTGAGATGATTACAAATGAAATCAGTAGATTCACATATCCGAAGCAGCTCTATCAGTTAGGCCATTGCCTGTCACATTAGGTTTAGCAAAAGGGTCACAACAGTATAGAAGTAAAGAGGTGCTCTGCACATCCCGTGAACACCAGGTGTCTTACTTGCTTCCCCCTAATTTTATCTGAAACGATTCGCTATGTTACCAGCTCTCAGATAGCCAGTGTCCCCCTGTACCTTTATCTCCCAAAGAAGAAATAGAAAATACATGCTCCTTTTTACACTTCTCTGTGAAACTTTATGAAAACCCTCTAACTGGTGAACATTTTTAAATGGAATTTTTGTTAATTTCTAGAGGGAAACATAAAACATATTTATGGATAAAATCTTTTATATTAGCATCATTTGAAGTAGAGATGATATATTTTGCATTCATCCTGTGTAAGCATTGTTCTTGAATTGGGACTGTATCCTCAGGGCCCAATTTAAAAAACCAAATTAGGATATAAACTTTCTAAACAAAGGACACAGCTGAAAATTGCATCTGGCACCAATCCTAACTTTTTGTTTGTCCAAAATTGTCCTTTGAGCTTAGGAATTTTTAAGACAGTCTAGGGAGTTTTCCTTTTTACATGCTTTATAAGCATATTATCCTTTCTGGGCAATCGATTCCAGATACAGTCCAAGTGCAGCATTCTGATGTGAGACATTTTAGCCTGGGTGAGTTGTTTATTGGTAACCCTCACTGTGACACTAGAAATCTCCAGCATTAACCTGATTTGACTAAAGCAGTAGCATCAGGCAAAGCCCCGAATGCTTGAGCTGCCTTGGATGAGCCTAGCAGCCTGCCCCGTTGATCAGTGCCAGGCTCTCCTTCAGCTGACTGCTGAAATTGTTCATTAAATCTTTATGATCAAGATGACCACTAAAATGTGCTCTTCTACTTGTAATTAAGATACTTTTACCATTCAATTTCATATCATTTTCAGACTTGCATTTCTTCATTATTAGCCTTCAGCCAAATCGATCATTTTTAAAGTGCATTCTTGGGCCCCACCACTGCCAATTCGCATGCTAATGTTTTTATTGTATAAAATTTTGCTGCAAAATGGGTGGCTTTCCAAGTCCTAGCCTGAGGTGAAGGCAGGCAGCTGCTGTTGCTGTAAGCAGCTGTGTTAGTGGATTGACCGCTAGTCTCTGTTGGCCACACAGCTGTATGGACAGGACCTGCATCAAGTGAGCGGAAAGTCTAGCTGTCAGGACCAGTGTATAGAGATTCTGGCGCCAAGTGTCTGATGGTGACCATGGTAAATGTGCTGCTTCTTCACCAGACCTTCCTTGTCACGTCTGACCGCTGTAGCTTTCTTCAGTCATTTCTTTGGTTTTTTGCTATTGTTGTCTTTTTTTCAGCAATATTTTATGCTGTAATTAATTGTTCCCTCTATTTAGAGAGTATTATTGGTCATCATATCATTCTAAGCATAAACTGCTTAGAGGCAGAGGAGGAAATCTTCTAATACATCTTTTTTCAGATGAAAATTTATGTATTCCACAATGCTATTTGTTTTTTAATTAAACTGGATTTTATTTAGATATTTGCTAAGCTTATTCTTTTGCTTCTAGATAACATTTATTACTTACTTCCTACAATACTTTTTAAAACAACATTTCAGAAAATCATAATTACTTGTGACAACACAAAGGGTAACCTTTTTTTATTTAATTACAATGAAAGCATTTGGTATTTTAGTCTCTTCAAAAATGTTCTTAGTGATATTGCCTGTGGACCCACATGAATTCTTCCAGTACCTGTTGGATGGGTCCTGGGAGAATCCTGACATGTGAATCTACTTGCTGCTGCCTATTTCAACAGAGAAACATCTGGGTAGAGGCACACAGGCACACACACACACACACACACACACACACACACACACACACACTTTGTAGGCCTAGAATTGAGTTTATTAAGTTTAAGCACATCGAATGCATCTAGTTGCAATAAATTTGTGTTAGATAACTATATTATTCTCAAATGCTGATACTATTCTCTAAATTTTTGCCTAGGTCTGTAACCAGTGATGAAGGATCCATGAATGCATTCACAGGAAGGGGGTCACCTGGTAGGGGTCAAAAGACTAAAGTCTGTACCACACCTTCATCTGGTCATGCTGCATCTGGGAAGGACTCAAGCAGCAGATTGGCTGTTACAGACCCCACTCGGCCTGGTGCCACCACCAAAATCACCACCACCTCCACCTACATTTCTGCCTCTACACTTAAAGTTAACAAGAAAACCAAAGGGCTCATTGATGGCCTTACTAAGTTTTTTACACCATCACCTGATGGTCGCAGATCACGAGGTGAAATAATAGACTTTTCAAAGCACTATCGTCCAAGGAAAAAGGTCTCTCAGAAACAGTCATGCACTTCTCATGTGTTGGCTACAGGTACCACACAAAAGCTAAAACCTCCACCTTCTTCACTTCCACCCCCAACCCCCATCTCTGGTCAGAGCCCCAGTTCACAAAAGTCCAGCACTTCTACTTCTTCTACCTCTCCCCAGAGTTCCTCCAGCCAGTCCAGCGTGCCCTCCTTTAGCAGTCTTACTAATAACAGCCAGCTGAAGGCACTCTTTGATGGACTTTCTCATATCTATACCACTCAGGGACAGTCTCGAAAAAAGGGACACCCAAGTTATGCACCACCCAAACGTATGCGTCGTAAAACTGAATTATCTTCCACAGCAAAATCTAGAGCCCATTTCTTTGGAAAAAGAGATATTAGAAGTAGGTTTATCTCTCACTCCTCCTCCTCTAGCTGGGGGATGGCTAGAGGACGTATTTTTAAAGCAATTGCTCACTTCAAGCGAACAACTTTCCTTAAAAAGCACAGGATGCTAGGCAGATTAAAATATAAAGTGACCCCTCAGATGGGGACCCCCTCACCAGGGAAGGGGAGCTTGACAGACGGAAGGATTAAACCTGATCAGGATGATGGTAAGCAAAAGGTCAAAGCTCCAACCAAACCTGCGTCCCGTCCCTTTCTCCCCAATCCCTCAATAAATAAATAAATAGATTCCTATTTGTCACATAGGCCTTAGCTATTTCTCTTGTTCTCACTTCACTTTCATACAGAAGCAGTGAAACTTTGACCTTTTTCTAATGCTGACTAAACCTCCAAAATGTTATTTTTTCCAACTAATACTCTCCCCCCTTTTATGATTTATTTCCATCCGTAGTGACACTAGGACCCCCAGATGCCTTCATGGTGTTGCTTATGGCTCTGTAGTCCCGCATGAGTAGCCACCGTCATGCTTCTGCCATGTTCTTTCCCATCCTGCCTCTTCAGCCACAGTGCTGTTTGGCCATGTGCTGTCAGCGCTTCCAGCCGGGGGGATTTCAGCGCCTCATTTCCCTCTGCTCCATTGCTTTCTCATGACAAAGTTCATCCTGCTTCCTTCTCAACAAAGCCTGATCTGTGGTTCTGTGATGTGTGCTTTTGGATGTGAGTGAGTCTGTGCGTGTATTCACTTTAGTGAGAAAACTGGATTTCATTTTTTCATTTAACAAATGGGCCCGCTACAGTGCAACCCTTTATCAAACAAAAACCAAATATGTGTCTTTTGGACAAAGTGGTAGATTTTATGATCTCAAAAGTGATTATGGGAATTCTGTAACGAGACATTGATTTAACTAATCTTGGTTGAAAAAATATGATTTTACTTTGTATTGCTCTTAATATTCCTCATATATGTTTTGAAGCAATAAAAAGATGACAGTTGTAATTCAAATAAAAATTGGGGTACAACCGGGAAAGAGTACTGCTGGATCTCTGAGCTGGATCTCTGAGATCTAAAAACTTATAAAGCTTTAAAAACAAATCCCTGTTTGCCCAGTATGCTTATTTGGTGCCATTTAGTAGTAAACCAGGTTACTCATGATTCAAGTCAGTGAATACACTTTCTGCTGATTTTAAATGACAGATACTGAAATCAAAATAAGCATCAAGCAAGAAAGTTCAGATATAAATGTGATTGGAAACAAGGATACCGTTACTGAAGAGGATTTGGATGTTTTTAAGCAGGCCCAGGAGCTTTCTTGGGAGGTAAGACCAAGATACAGCATCATGGTAACAAGGATAACACGTGACTTTAGTATATATGACTTTCATGAAATTACTGCTTTGATTTTATGGACATTCAATCAATCCTTTGTGGTTCTTCAACTGTTGTCATGATCATTTTCTGTTGATAGTACATTCAAAGGCAATGACCATGTAGCGTTGTCTCTCTTTTAAAAGTTGAAGACTCAGTTGGTCTCACAAAATAGACTGGTATAGTACTAATTGAGGCATATTTTGAAAGGAAAAAAAAAGGTGTGAGGGAATAGATTTCTGGTTATTTTTGTTCAAGTTCAGAAAAGAGCAATTTTAAATCATTAACAAAAAGAACATTGCTTTTAAATTTACTGATACTTCTTCCAACACAGATGGCCAGCCATATGAAAATGTCTCATAATTTTAACTCTTTGGCATTGCTGAAAACAATATTGTGTTTCATGATCAGTTGTCACTTATATTCCTATTGTCCAATAATTTCCTTAAATGATTCCACTTAGAACATTAACTCTAGTTTATTGTCACCAAAACATTGAAAGGTAAGGCTCAACAAACTTTTGATGGATTATGAATGTTTTATATCAGCACACCACATTTAGTTTCCCTGACACAGTATTAATGGGTAGATTCCTTACCCCGGTCCACATCCTCTTTTAGTGGAGGAGAGGAATCTCTACAAGCCTTTACGCTTTATTCTCACTAGCAACCCTTGGGCTAAATATTTCTCATATCTATTATAGGGGCTATGTGAGAGCTCCATTCATCATTCTGCCCTTATCAGTGTACATTGTGCTGTTTTTAATTTGGATAAAACAAATGTCAGAAATACCCCCAATCTTTAGAAAATTGAAGTCCTTAAATATTACCTTTTTTTCTAATCTAGAAACACTGACTTTAAATTCAAAAATATTCTTATCTGTGTCAGGCACTGTATTTAAACACTGGGAATACAACAGTGAATCAGGTAGGCAAAGTTCTTCACCTCATGAAACTTACTGCATGGGAGCAAGAAGGGTGAGAGGAGACAAATGTTAAACTTTAGACCGCTATTGATTACATTGAGGTAAACGAATTGCTGTTCCTCATATTCTCCTATGAACTGAGGTATGAAAACCCATGTCATCTTATAATAGCCTCAGTTTTAGCACATTACAAAGATTGTTAAATTCATTTCAGTAGACATTGGTATGCATTCACTTATTATTATTAATTTCCTGGTAATGCAGTTTCTTAGATTGTTAGTGTTCTGGTGTTGATAGTTTTCATATCTGCTGGTGAAAGGAGCAGAGTGTAAGTGAGGATAACATAGTATTTGAATGTAAATATGTACAATTTTTTTCTTTTCTTACTCTCTGACAGAAAATAGAGTGTGAAAGTGGGGTGGAAGACTGTGGCCGGTATCCTTCTGTAATTGAATTTGGGAAATACGAAATCCAAACCTGGTATTCCTCGCCTTACCCACAGGAATATGCAAGGTAATGGGATAATTCTGGCTGGTATAGAACTTGAAGATCTAATGCAAGAGAGCAAAATTCTTGATTCTAAAGTAGGAATTAGATTACTTTTAGGACATACATATTGGTAGTTCATTCTTAGTGCTCTTAAAACTGTTACTGTCCTTCACCTTCCATTCATTTTTTTATGTAAACACCTCACAGTTCTTAGTTAAGCATTGTACATTTTTCCCTTTAGCTTTTAGACTATGCTTGCTTTCTTTGGTTAATTGGGCATGGGTTGTTTTTGGATGACACGTTCAAGAAGGAAAAAAAGTTAGCCATTGTAAAATATTTGACAATTTCTTCTTAGTTGCCTTTTTTCATCTTCCTAATTAGGTTTGTTAATTTGATCTCTGATTTCTGGCATTTTATTTTTAGGTTTTTTTATAGAAATGTAGCAAAAAGAAATAAAAATGGGAAGAAAAGTGGGAGTGAGAAGCCTTAAGAGACATTTCCCAAATCTTTACTTTTAGAACCATTTGTTACTAACTTGTTAAAAATGAAGAGGAAATAATGGTACCAGAGTTTTCATAAGTCTTAAACTAAGATTAGCTCTCAGGTTCTCTTGAACAAATATGTTTGAAAATGGTATCTTAGGAACAGATTTCTTCCTTTGGGTTCATCAGGGTACACTTCATTGGTATCTTCTTAAATTTTTTAACTCACAAAGTTTCTGGTTATCACAAACTTGCCTTTCTTCTAGATCTTATATCCTTTTCTCTACCGTATGGATATTCAAACCATTCATCTAACTAGAGAAAACATAGAGGGTGTTCTAGAAGTTAAGTGGCAAACTAAGAATCCTAAGTATCGGTTTCTCTTCCCAGTTTATTTCACTTGGCTCTGTACTTCTGAATAATTTTTTTTTAATACCTATGAGCTGTAGGTTGTATGAATGAGATAAATCATGTGTTCTGAGACCTTTGGATAAAATTTGCACATAAGTGCACATTGAAATTATTATCAGTGTCCATACCTATCCTCAAACTCTTTCTTCCCCTTCCTCTAGGTGTGTCTGAAGTTTTCCTTATAAATACTAGCAGTGTCCATATGAAGTGTGGATAGGGTACAAGTAAAATGTATTATAATTTAAGGTGAAGGCAAAAGTCTTCAAGGGAAGGAAATCTATTTGTCTACTCAAGGAGTCAAGGGACAAATAAGATATTTGGACTGTCACCCCTGCAGTTATGACTTTATACCACATAAAGTTATGAGAATAGCTTCAGAGTTACCTCATTCATAAGTGTAAATGGAAACAAATAATTTCCAGAACCTCTGTGTCTCATAAGTACACAGATCATTTTTTAAATAATTTCTCTCTGAGTAGATTATTACAGTTATTCACCATTGACCATATATACTACTCAAAATGTGATGTTCAGCCTGAAATTTGAAATGTATCCATGACAGGAGTCATTATTGTCGATTTTTAGAGTCGTGTTTCCAGTTCAGAAAACCATTCTTTCTGTAGGGCATGTTTAAGGAAACAAATGATTTGTTCACAGCATAAAAGCAACACGTTTTATTATATTGAAAAATAATGTAAGGTTTTTATATTTTCAGCACTACTGGCTTTCTTTGCTCTTTTCCTTTTTTGTAAAACTACTTGTTTCAAATACTGATTACAATCTTGTGTAGAGAAAATGAAACAATAGTTAATATTCCCCCTGGATGGTCTATCAGTCTGATGTATTATGTGATTTTTAAATTTTAACAGATTACCAAAGCTTTACCTGTGTGAATTCTGTCTTAAATACATGAAAAGTAAAAATATTTTGTTAAGACATTCAAAGAAATGTGGATGGTTTCATCCTCCAGCAAATGAAATTTACCGAAGGAAAGACCTGTCAGTATTTGAGGTAAGCATGTGTAAATAAAAAGCTCAGTGGTTTGAAACCTAGTATTTCTGATTGTTGATTCTGCTAATTTGTTTTTAGAAGGTGCAAAGTATTTTCAGTTTGGGCATTGAAATTCACTCTTCTTTAAAATAATTCCACATTTTGGAATGTTTATCTTACATATTAAGCAACGATTTAGATTGATGATGAATTTCTATTTCATCACATTAACTTTTTTGTCTTCCCCTAAATCCCTGTCTACTCCAGATAGATTCACCAGTGAATTTATGATCTCCTCAGCTCTTTGTAAATTCTACTTTCTTTGGCAGAAGAAATTAGCTTTGTTCAGCAGATCCAGCCAACGCCTGGCAGGTGCTCACTCTTCCAGGGAATTGAGCAGCTGTGCATATCTCCTCAATACACAACCACCTGTGTTTCCATCCATTTCTTGGCAGGGTGGATAATCCTTTTGGTGAGACCCCAGCAGATGTTGGGACTCCCCCACCCCCACCCCCCAGTCTGGGTGTATGACCACCCCTGGAGAACTCCTCTGTTCACAGGAACTCCTCATGGCCATGTGTCTGTCATTGTGTCTTCTTGAAGACATTTTGTGCATTCTGAATTGGTTCAGTAGCAGGCCTTTGCCTTTGTGTAGTTTCATTGTTTAATACTGATTCTGTTGTCAATTTCAGAGATCCACTTTAGCTGGTTCATTTGTACCTTGAGGAAACCATACCTTTCTTTCATAATACAGGGCTTCTTAACTCTGTCCTTTATTCTCCTCACTCCAGTTGAACGCTTCCATGGCCCTGCCTTGTTTTCTTCTCTGTTCCCCATCTTGGTGCATTGTTTTTCATTCCTGTGCACATAGAATAAGCTTTTTCTTGTGCAGCAGACATTCTCTCATTCTATGAAATACAGCTTTACTCTAGGAGTATCTTTCTGAGTTGTTCACCGAAATGTATTATTCTGTTTCATGTGTTTCTCTAGCTGTGCTTAGTAATGTCTTCCCATTGTATTTAATATAGGGTAGTTCATACATAAGTCACTTATGTAGACCAGACTTCTTGGCTCAGACAAGCTTCAGCCCTGCCACTTTTCTCAAGATTGTTCAGGGAAGAGAACTCTCTATATGCTCTAAGGGCTCTGGTCAGAAAACACAGGTAACTCCCAACTGTGTCATAGGATTTATTTAAAGCTGTCTTCTGGTTATATCAGGCTCTTTTGGCAAGCTTGAAGGAAGCAGGGTATTGTTGCTGGGAAGATATGATTATAGGTTAGTTCTTACTAAGAGTAGGTACCAGGTTTCTCAGCCTGGGCACTCTTCATATTTCAGGCTGGATAATGCCTGTTTGTAGGGGCCTAGCTTGTGCTTTGTAGATATTTAGCAGCATCCCTAACGTCTACCTACTAAATGCCAGTAACACTAACAGTCGCTCCACATGTGACAAGCAAAAGTGTCTCCTGACATGTCTATCCTTGGGAGACCGAATCACCCCCAATGAGGGCCACTATCTTAGAGAGGAAGCAGAATGCAAGTTGCTTGTCTTTGAACAACTTCCTCTTGTTAGATTTTGAATGTTACCCACCCAGGCCCTTACCGCTGTGACAGTAAAACTGCTCAGCATCAGTGGAGACTTAACTAACCTCACAAGTCCAGCTTTCTTATTGGCTCTTTCCTTGGTGCCTTGGGTCCTTTCTTCTAACCAAAGTCAGATGGAAGTCACTGTCTCTTATTGTTCTCCCCAAAACAAAACGCTGTTGGCTTTCAAATAAATTAGTATGAGTCTATCTGTGTGGGATTGAAGCTCTCATAAATCCAGGGAGAATCTTCTCATAGGTAAGATAATCAGTTCTATTCAGCTTGTAAGAATGTTATTTCAGGACAGGTCCTTTTTTTTTTGGTGGCGGGGGGAAGCAGATTTTAAAAATTCATTTAAAATAGTTGAAGAAATTGATTAGGGCCAAGATCCCTATTTTAGAATCTGAATTAATACTAAAGAATAGCATACAGGAGTCTATTCTCTTAGCAGTTTCCTATATAAGAAAACAAATGAAGAATAGTCACAGATTACTACTTTCCTATCTTTTCAATATCTCTCTGTTCTTGAAACCCATTAGTCCTCTTAAAGTAAGGATTTTGCTTCAGCATTCTCATATTTCTGTTTTTCTAGTTCACATATATGTACATCTCTATCTTTGCTTTTTGTAACATCATAAGAACCATATACCCAAATACATAAAAACTTTCTTTAATTAAAGAGAGAATTGTATCCTCTGTGCCCATTGCCCATATTTGATTATGTTGCTATGTGTGGGACCTAGGTTTCATCCAAGGGAAATAGTTATATGAAGTCTAAAAATAATTTGTGCAATATGAGAACCTGTATGGCCCACAGGAGACTTGAGAACGGTCAAGTTCATTGTTAAAGAGCTCTGGTTAGCAAATATCCATTTCCCCTAAGAAAAGTGCTAGGGAAAGTCTTGAATCTGCTGTGCTTTCTGTTTTCAACAAGTAACTACATTTGATCAAAAAAATTGGCATCTGTGCCTAGCCTCCTGTCTGTAACCATCAGTATCACAGCTTGATTCTTTTATTTTGAAGAGAAGTAGACCGTAATCATGGTACTTATTGTAGGTTGAAATTCATCTCACTTTCTCCGAAAGTATTCCCAACATAGAAATTTTATCTTTTTCAATTATATTTAAAATGATGCCTGGGATAAAATAAAAATGGAAGTCTCTTTTGCTAATACACACTTCCGAAGAATCAGAACAATACAGTTCATTTTATTTGATTTTTATGTGAAACCCTTTTGAAACAAACAAGTTTAACTTGCGCAGTATTTGGGTCTGTTTATATTTTTCTAATATAGACTTACTTGATTCACATAGAACATAACCAATCATTTTTAACTTGTAAAAAGTTACGGATAAAATATACTCCCTTTTTGGTTGTTTCAATTTTCATTAGGTAGCTCAAAGAGAAATTTAAGCTCTTTAAATTTACCCTAATTTAAAGAAAAGGTAGCTGTCACTTGGCAAATCAGAATTCTGTTTTCTAGTTAGCTTTATACCTGTTTAATGGAGTGTTTTCATCTCTGAATTTGAGATTAGGATATAAAACAATATATGTTCCAAACTATGTGGACGAAACAATTTTATATTGACTGGTATTTATATTTTAAATAATGTTGTCTGTTTCTCTTTGCTAGGTTGATGGGAATATGAGCAAAATTTATTGCCAAAACCTTTGCTTGTTAGCCAAGCTCTTCCTGGACCACAAAACGTTGTATTATGATGTCGAGCCTTTCCTTTTTTATGTCCTTACAAAAAATGATGAAAAGGGCTGTCATCTGGTTGGATACTTCTCTAAGGTAAAACAAGAGCCAGCATGACCTTCATTTTTGTTTTCAAAATGTTTTTGGTAGAACCCAATTCTTTAAACGGGGCTTTTGTATGACTGTAATTTGAATACGTGACACATGTTTCTGAAATGCTTGGGTTCTTGCTCAGAGCTCGTTTTTATAAACAGAAACAATAAGCATCGTGCCTAAGAAGGGTATAAAGGACCTCAGTACTGTTTGCTGTCTTGACTGTGTCAGCATCTCTGTACCATTATAATTGCTGCCTTGCAGACCACCTAGCATCTTGGATTCTCTAAATGTTATGCTTATTTTCCTTTTCTCCCTAAGTGGTGTCTACATGAAGTTTTCAGTGTAATGTAGCATTTAAGAGGTAATTCTCATTTCTCCTCACTGCATTCCCTCTGTGGTCGTCAGTATTTCAGTGAGTTGGAACATTGACATTTGGACAGTCGAGCTGATACAATGACTGGTTTTACTCTTTCCTCTCTTACTCTTTTGTGTTACTGTTTTAAGACCTAAAGCAGCCTCACCTTTAGAAAGCCTGAGTATCTCCAGCTGTTAACATAGGGAAGCCCTTGACATATTGAGTGGATATAGTTTTTTTTCACTGATTCAGAGCATTTCTCTCACATTCTTCACAGAAAGACTTCTGAGAAACAATAACTGATATGCAGTAAATGAAAAATTGAGTTTTGAAATATTTACCAAGTAATGACTTTAACTTTTCTTAGGCACTTAGGAAACAGTTTATTGTGCCAAGATGGTAATTATGAAACTTTCAGGCAGAAGGTAAATGGCCCAAGTCCTGTATTTCATTCATTTTCTATATTTTTAAGTGTTAAGTGATTTTTTAATGAATGTTCTTTTGCATTATGTAAGCGAAATGATTTCTAGAATGTCATTTTCATGGAGGATCAAAAGAGAGATGACATATGAAGTTCCTTTGCAGACGGTATAGTTTTTCTAAATTTAAGAATCGTAGACAAAATCAGAGACCATAAACAAAAATACAGTAACTGACTACTCATGGGAATTGACCTCACTGTTTTAATCCACATACTCGGTCAAGCTTTAAAATGAAAAGGAAAAAAGTTAATTTACACTTTCCAGATACCAAAGGTGACAGAGAATTAACACAAAGTAAAACAGTAAGCAGGAAATCTATTTGTATAATTTATAAAACATCTGACCTTTTACAAGAGACCTTTTTCTTCAAAGAGTTAACAAGAGTAGTAGTTCTAGTTATCCTTCCTGAGTTTAAACATAGATATTAAATGGCACCTGCTGTTCTTGTAATGCCAGTTAGTCTCTGGATCTACAGTTGATAGGGACCAGTGATTTGAGTCTCTCTTCTTCTCAGGGGACCCAACATTCTACTCAGAACAAGCTAAATTTTTCTCGTTTTGTCACAGTCTCTTCTGTAATACAGCAACAGTGACTGTCACAACCATACTCAGAATCTAATGTTCTTTGACAGTGTAGGGAAACAAAAATCAATCCAAAATACAATCATGTTAAAAAGACTCGGAGCAAATTAAACCATATTCATATTCTAAACATATAAAATGGAATATGAAGGCCTATGGCCCTTTGGGGTTCTACCCAAACCAAATTTTAGAGTTTAAAGTCAGAGAATGACCAAGGTGATCTAAAAAAGTTTACTGTAAATTATTATATGCATTTGATTTTCCAAGCATATAATAGATACCGCTAAAAGAAGAGGGAAAGAAAGAACAGTGATTTTATCCATATATTAGAATTTAATTATAATAACGTGTTAAGAAAGGGGCAAAAAAGAGTATCACTGTTAAGTTGGATTTTAGAAAAATTCCTAAAGTTAGAAATTGTTCTAGACAAAAGAATGGCATCAGAGATGAATCCTTTTAACCTAGAGTACCTCTCTTTTTAGATAGAATAACACACTTGTCTAACTTTGCAAAGTATACTCTTTATTTGAAACTTTGCTATTGATGGTACTCATCCAGTGTTAGAAAATCCAGCTTCTTAGGGAAACTCATACTTATTATTTCTTCCTTCTCATTTCTTAGTACTTTATAGACAGCTATAAATGTGCGAAAGTTGGGAGTACACCTTCTTCATAAATAAATCTTTTAATTCTTCCCTGTAGGGTTTTTCCACAACCATTTCCTGTGATCTTTCAAATAGGTTCATTAAAGATCTGGGTGTTCTGAAGTAGTTCTTTGATGTGGTTAGTACCATTCGTGGTCAGTCTTCCTTGTGGTTTATATTTGGCCAGAGCATTCACAACCTCCGAAGTTTTTTGCAGATCGTCTCTGTGTAGGTTTGGGCACCTTCTGAATAAAATATTGCTGCTCCAGTGCCACATCCCGTGAAAATTGCTAATTCTTCTTTAACTATAAGAACCATTACCCTATTCTCCCCAGTCTTCTGGTTTCAGAGGTTGGTTGTATTGGCGTTAGTTCTCTTTGGAGGTTTTGAGGTTTCTGTTGTCTTTTTTGTTTTGTTTTGTTTTGCTTTCTTGTCTTGAAATGCAGTTTTCTTGACTTCTTATTCATCAGATAAATATATTTGTGCAAATCTAATTACACATTTGCTATTTTAGTTTCATGGGGCCATTTGCTCAAAAGCAGAAGCCAGATTGCTGTTGTAGAGTTGTAAGTTATTTAGCAAGGTAGCCAGCTAAGTCCTGTGTCAATCCCCTGGGTGTCTCTCTGGATTTTTTTTTTCCCCATCTCCCAAGTTGTTTGAGAGAGGAAAGCATTTACAGTCTGTGTTTCATTTTATTTTTTATTTCTGTTGTATGTCTATTTCCCTGATTTCTTTATTCATGTTTTATTGTACCAGGTTTCAAGAATAAAGGCATAATAGGAGAAGCATACCTGGAACTGATGGTTTGCATTAGCTGGTCGTTTAATTGATTAGCAGAGTAGGATTATTCTGCTTGATCCTGACCCAACACATTGACTCACCTTAGTGGACTGTTGGCTGTGGACAGCGCAGGTGCAGGGAATTGCCCACTTCAGCAAGGCTCTGACATACTTGATCTGTTTCTCCTTCCCTCAGGAAAAGCTTTGCCAGCAGAAGTATAATGTCTCCTGCATAATGATCATGCCCCAGCACCAAAGGCAAGGATTTGGACGGTTTCTCATTGATTTCAGTAAGTGAAGTGCTTTATTTACTTTCATGATCCAGGGAACCGATGACTCTTAAAGGAAATAGTAACATATAAAACTTTATTTAACTTACTTTGTTGTTTTTATCAATAGATAATGGGCTTTCTATTTATATTTACATAGGTTAGAAAATCTTCCTCAAGTGAAAACTGCCGCTGCTCACTTATTGTGCTCTAGGAAATCGAGACTAGATCTCTCCGCAGTGTCACTAGCTCACAAAGCCATTACCCTGAATGAACCAGCAGAATTACATTCCATTCTGTGGTGCTCATGCTCATTAGCACCAAAAGAGGCAATTATTTTCGATTAAATCTAAAGGAAGTGTTATTTAAAAGGATTTTCAGCTTTCTAAAATTTTCCCTGTAATCTTGTGCTTACAGAGCAGGAAAGAGATGCTTCTGTTTAGAAACATAATTCCTTAGGTAGCCTCGCCTTTGAGCTTCTCTAACTAGAAATAACTATCTTTTTGTTACTTTTCCTTTTCCATTATGGAGATCATTACAATGTTTGTTTCTAGAGGTTGTGTAAGAAATATTTTGTATGTGATTTTTATTTTCTGAGTTTCCTGCTTTAAAATTGGAATAATAAAGAAATGCACAGATCACGTTTTTAAGAAATGTAATTTTTTCTCTGTTAATCTTATTTTAGATGTAATGTTGTACATGTAATATAAAATAGTGTTATGGCTGCGTTTGGAGAATTGATTCCAAATATCAATATAACATGAAGGCCAGGTATCCCATAATACCTAGGAAATGACAATAGTCTTTTCTGACTGTGTGAAAGTATGTCACTAGCAACCATGTGCTTCCTTTATTACTAGACTGTAGTTTGTCTGACAGCAGGAAAATTTAGGAAGACATATGATCGTCATACGATTCATCGAATATAAAAACCTCAGCGTAAATGTGCTCAAGGAAAACCATGAAAAATGTTGAATTTATGTTGTTAGATACTGAAATATTGAAAAATGTGGGTATAAAGTAACTATTGTAGTGTGAGGCATATTTTGTAATTTATTAACATTGAAGGATTTTTTTTTAAGTGTTTTTGATGTTTTTATTTTTTCAGGTAGCAGTCTAGTTATTAATTCATCACCCTAGTCTTGTCAATTCTTTCCTGATCCAGTTAATCCATGGCGGGTCTTCCCTCCAGAAGTTCACCATTTTCATGTTACAGAGCCCTATCTATAATCAGTTCTAAGGGCAAATCTACTTGTCTTTTTCTGGAGATTGTTTGTTGCCACCACTTACTAAGTTGTTCATAAATATTATCATTTCTGGAATGCCTAGCAGCCATTCAAGCCTTAAACTTTTGATAGTATCTTCATGCCTACTAACTAGGCATAATTGTTGGTTCAAGATCTTTCGACACCTAATTTTAGCCTACCTTTTAGGTTTCTTCGACTACTTATCTCCTTTTCCTCAAACCTTCTGAGCATGTTGCATTACTTCCATGCTTTATGTAGTCTTTTCCCTGTAATGACTGTATGCTTTTTCCCAGCTTCTGTCAAAACTCTAACTATCCTACCTTTAAAAGGCAACTCAGGAGCCTTTTCTTTTATATCTCACTGCTTAGAATTTCATCTGACTCCCTTTGTGGCTGCATATCTTTGTAGCTTAGCATTTAGACTAACTTTGCTCTTTTGTGATAATTATTGATATACGTGTTATATTTCCAGCTTACCATAAACTCCTTAAATACCTCCTTCTTTGTACTCAGTAGAACAGTGTGCTCAACAATTTGCCTTGGACTTATTTTTATTGATTTGAAATTGAATCCCTGAAGTGACATGATCACTGCCAACAATGATTTTCTACCTAAAATTAAAAATGGACTGGTTCTTACTAGGTAAAAATGCAAATCTCAAGAGCAAGTCTCTAAGTACAGTAGCATCTTACTTATACAACATGCATGCTCTTGCGCTAAGGCTTCTACATAATAGATCAACCCAGGTTGAAGACAGTCCCTTGAAATGCAAAATCTTTATATTAACCATTCTAGTGAAAAATGTATTAGGGCCTACCCTGTATTTTAATTTATTATTATTTTATTTTTGGAGGTAAAACTGCTTACAACAATGTATAATTTTTCTTAAATGTATGATACTACACCATGTCCACCACCAAATTTCTAGTTATCATCTACTACCATTCAATTGACTTCTTCTACCCATTCCTCCCACCCTACGGTCTGTTTTAAATATGAACAATGGAACATTGTTCTGGATGACTCTACGTCGTCGTTATGATGAGTGCCATCCATTGGGGTACCTCTAGGCCATGCAATGCTCAGGCTGTGATTTTAGATCTTCTCTTTGCTCTGCCTTTGGCTTTGACCCTAAAATGGAGTGGGTTAGGTAGTGTGGCAAATTATTTAAATAGAATTGAAAGGGCATTGGTATTATTCTTACAAATAAGATGAGACTAGAGGAAGAATTTATAACACTGAGAAAAAAAAAAGCGGGGGTGTGAGGGAACTGGTGTAAACCCAATAGAAATTCAATTTGAAACCAGAAAAAATTCCTTGGCTTTAAAGGTTTTAAAGAAAATAGAGTAGGCTGCTAAAAAAAATGATAATATCTCCCTTTTTCTGAAGTTATTTAAAATAATGGATAAATATCTTTCTAGGAAGATTAGATACAATCTTTTGCCAAAGGAGGAGATGAACCCTATGACCTCTCATAATCTCTTTCAGCCTCATAATTCAAGACTCGGAGTAAAACAGATAACCAGGGTTACGGGTTTTCTGAAATCTGCTTTTTTTTTTTTTTTTTTCCAAGGAACCTTTTAATGGTTTAGATGTAATGGTTTAGATATATTTCTATTTTGTACAAGAGCCTGGGGGTCTTTTGGTCAGGGGATGTATTTTCAGTGATTCAAACACAGTTGTGAGGCAGAAAAATCTTTATTTTGTCTCTAACTGATGGTTTAGCAAACTGAAACCAGACGCCAGCCAGAAGAAAGCAGAAGCTGCCCAACTTACACACTGGGTCACAGACCAGGGTGAAATGTAGCATATTGAGGGCCTATAAAGAACCACTGCTTTCCAGGGCAGTCAAAAGGTCATAGTCAATCTGCAGGCCCAAATGCTCCCCTTAGAATTAGTTGTCTCTTTCTCCCTGGGACCGCCTGTCTGTGACTCGTCAGAGCAGGGATCCCCAGGTCATTGCAGAGCGTGGCTAGAGGCCTCAGGGTCCAGCCCCCAGCCTACGTACTCATAACCACCTCATGGATTTTGTGACTTTGTCCAAAAATTTAGTGGGTAAAGGAAGGAGTGACTGTCATGGGTTGAAGATGGTACTACTTCTCTTTCTCTTGGATTCTGAGATTCTCTCCTCCAGTCAAAAAATTGTTAAGTCTTCCCCATCTCCACACACACACACACACACACACACACTCACGTTTTTCACTCTGGGTCTCTTCATCTCCACCAGGCATCTCAAGACTTCAGAGGAGTTTCCTTCCCACGAAACTGTTAAGATTTCCTCCTTTGGGGTCTCCCAGGGCAAAATGAGTGGCTGCCCTTTCTCCAGGCTCTGCTGGTTCCTGGGGTACCAGAGTGTGCCCACTAAGGCAAGGCGCCTAGTGCAAGAGCTGCTCAGCAGTGCCTTCACCAGTTCACTGATTTTTCCCTCTAATTTTGAAATAATTTCCCACTTAAAAGTTACAAAAATAATACCAAGAATTTCCATATACTCTTCACTCATATCCCAGATGTTAACATTGTATCACATCTGCACTCTGCTTTATTATTCTCAGTCGCCCTTCTTTTCCCTTCCTCCTTTTTCTGAATCATTTGAGAGTAAATTGTACGTTTGTTTTACCTTTACCTTTAAATATATTTCAATGTGTTTTTCTAAAACCAAGGATACTCTGATACATAACCATAGTACAAATGATCAAAATAAAAAAATTAGTGTCTATTTAATACTAATCATCTACCGGCCTTGTTCACATTTCAAAATTGCCAGTTTTTACTAATGTAGGGGGAAAGAAATTTTTCCATTCTAGGGTTACATGTTGAATTTAGTAGTCATGTCTCTTTAGTCTCCTTTAATCTGGAATAGTACCTCAGCCATTTGGGTTTTTGTTACCTTGACTTTTTCTTTTTTACGGACAGATGCAGGCAGGAAGACAGAGGAGGAAGAATCACTTTATTTTTATTTAGTTCACACTGTTTCCCCCAGACCCAGGTCTCGAACCAAGGGTATGTGACTTAGGCTCCATTGGAGGCAAATGACTTAACCACCACTCCACCAGGGCGCTCTTACTGTGACATTTTTGAAATGCACAAGCCACTTATTTTGTAGTGCCCCTCAATTTGTGTTTGTCTGATATTTACTCATTGATTCAATTCAAGTTATACATTTTGGGGCTTGAATACCACAGAGGTGATGCTATGTCCGCCTCAGTATGTAGTATCCAGATCATATGATTATTTTCTTTCTTGTCATATAACTAGTTCAAGGTGCCCTCCAGGTTTTGTCATTGTGAAAAACATTTCGTAAGAAACTTTTTCCCTTTGTAATCAATAAATATCTGGTAAGAAAATACTGTTTCTCATTCAGTTTTTACCTGCCACCTTTAGCATTCATTTATGATACTTCTCTACAATAGGTATTACTGTGGTAGTTACTAAATGGTGATTTTCTAATTCCATTGCTTCTTCTACTTATTGACATTTACTGCAAGAACTTTCTTTACTAAGTTTTTGACTAAAAAATTATTTCATTTGCCTATTTACTATTTGTTTCTATGATTTTAGACTTGTGGACTTACATTCTATGGATTTTAACTGGTTGATGTCATTATTTACTTTGATATTCTCATTGTCCTAGATTTAGTCAGTGGGAACTGCTTCAGGCTGACTCCTTCTGACACATCCCTGTTCTGACGCATCCCACTTCCTTACTTTCTGATACAACATGATGTTCCAGATTTACCTTATTTCTTCTCTGACCTAGCCCTGGCATCACTCATTTTTCCTAAGGGCCATGGTAGAGAGTAGAGAACAGGGCAAGATGTGCTTTGACTATTTAACTGTTGCCAGGCCCTCTCGGAACAGAACTAGGAAGGAAGGAATAAATGTGCATGTACACATGTGTACACACACACTCATATATATATACAGCCTCTTCTCATGGGTTTGTCATGAGTTGATACTGTAACCTTTTATTTCAGATCAGGACTGATACCACAAGATTTTATTCTGTCTTCTCGCTTTTCCATATTTGTAACTTTCTCGAAGACCTGACTTCAGTTATTCACAGTACATTTACTTAATATGCTTAGCTCCTAGAATACAAATTAAGGCACGCCCTGATGGCGTAGCATTAGATCAATCACCTCCAAAGGATGCAGGCCACATAATCCTGAGTTTGAGCCTATGGACAGCAGACAGGGTGAATAACTAAATAAAAACAAAGTACTTCTTTCTCCTCTTTTTCCTTCTCCCTCTTTGTCTACTTGCTTTCAATCCTGCTTCTTCCTTTCCTTTGAAAAAAAATAAAATAAAATAAGAAAACACATTAAGTAGGTTTAGAATTGCTCTCGCTAACTCAAACCACTGTGAAAAATATACCTCCTACCAAGTGGTCGGTGTTTGTATATAATTCCTTTGGACTTTGTCCTGAATATATTTAGTCAAAATACTGTGTTTAAATGTTGTTTGAGTTTTTTTTTAAATTTTCCCCTTTCAGTGTGGTTGGCTTATTCATTTGAAATTCAGTTAGGTTTACTTCTTTCTGCTTGTTTCCCACTTTAGCTTCTCTTGCTATCCTCACTGCCTTTTTTAAAAAAATATGACATTAATATGATTTTTAAAGTTGAAAATGTATTAAAGAATATATTCAAAGGAGTGTAACTCCCCTCCCACCTTTCCCCCACCCGTTCCTATTCCCTATCCTTTCCTGCAGATTTCCAATTTCATTGTTTCCTGTTTATCCTCCCTTCCTAGTTTCTTTTTGTATAAATGAGGAGATAAATATTTATTTTCTAATTTTCCTTGATTACACAAAAGGTAGCATACTGTAGAGAGTCTTTTACATTTTGCTTTTTCTCATTAACAGTATAGCATGGGAATCTCTCCACACTGCTTCACAGAGATCTTATTCCCTTCTGAATAGTTCTCCATTGTGCAGATATATGTGTGTGTGTATATTCCTCTTCTAGGTGAATAATGTTTTGACTGATATACTTACATAATAATTATAGCTTGTTTTATATACAGTTGTTTAGGACTCTGTGTGGGAGGGTGATAGGAGATAATGAATTATGTTTTACTTAGGCCTGCAGAGACAGAATCCTGCTCGAAGAGCAGTATATAAAACCCATCCTCCTCAGATGACTTAGGAAAGCCAGCAGTAGGTTGCAGAACATTGTGCTAGATGGTGGTAAGAAATTGGCATCATCAGTTTCATACGTGTTTATGTAAATGCATTAGTCTGGTATTAAACCAGAGACTACAGGAGGATGAGAAGCACCACTTACTTATTTTTTAACCTTTCCATGCTACCTTTGTTTATTTGGGGCACCCTGGTCTGCAGTCTGCTAACACTCAGTGACAAAAATGAAGAAGACATAGCTGTTACAGGGTGGTCAAGTTCATTGACAAGTCAACCGTTGCTGGAGAGTATGTTTGTACATCATACATTAAGAGTTCACAAGAAGTTGAAGTGAAAACATTCTAGACTGGGAACCAGCATATTCAAAACCATGACCTGTGAGCAAGTATGTTAGACATTTGAGTAGCTACAAAAGAAACTCCAAATAGATGAAAGACTTAAATGATTAACAAAACACAAATACACAATAACAGACAGATGGAGTTGACAATATAAAACGTAAATCTTGTATACAGTAAAAAGTATTGGAATTTAAAAGTAAACATTATGGAAAAGTTATTTGCACCTAGTGTGCCAGGCAAAGTTTCCATATCTGTAGTATTTAAACAAATATAAAAAGAAGGACATGATAACGTAAAAATATAAGCTCTAATAGAAAAATGGGCCAAGTCTATGCACGCAGAATGCCCAGAAAACACAAATCACTGGTGGCAGCAGCACGCTGGCATTTACTGGGTGCCTACTCTGGGCCAGCTAAGAGTCCCACATATATTGGCTCATTCAGTTCTCACAGTGTCGCCTGAATATGCCCTTTGAACCTCGCTCTGTGGGTGAGTTAGCAAGGCACAGCCACAGAAATATCAATGGTATAGCAGCAGTTTAGGTCCAAACACTTTTATTTTTTCCCATTACTTTCCAGTGTCTTTCAAGTGCGCATTAACAATTGGGGGCAGGCAGGGAGTGTTAGTGACTTCAGAATGCAAATTCAATACTCCTGTCACTCAGCAGCTAAGGTGCGGAGCATGTAAAAGCCATGGACCCGAATTCAAGACCGGGTCCCCCCATTCATAGCAATATAAACTCCCAAGTAGAAAGTTAGGAAAATCAGATATAGCACCAAGAGAAAATGAAATCTGTGACATTCCTGTCACTCCAAGAATTAATCTTTTGTACATTTGTCCTTCACAGTGTCATTATTAATAGTAGGAAAATTAAAAACTGAAAGTCTGAATATTCAAAGTTAAGAGAGCCTCATTCCCCTGAGAAAATTATGGTACATCCATATCATAGAATATTATTGGCCATTAAAATTATTTTCTGAAGAATTATTAATATAGGAGAAGGCTTATGATAAATAAATGACTTTGAAAATTATATATCGATGTTCATAATTATATAAAAAATAGATGCAAAGAAAATGCACTTCCAGATTTTCTCTAGGATTTAGAATTACAATTTTACAGGCAATTTTAATTTTTCTTATATTCTTAGTTATAACTAAAAAGAACATTAATGTAAGAGACAAGAGTCAGTGAAGGCCTAACAGGGCAGTGGCAGCGAGGATGATGGAAATGAGACTAGTGTGTGTTTGTGCTGCAGCAGGTAAAACTCTACCTGGCACCTAGTAGTGCTCACTAAATACTAGTTGAGGGAGAGAATAGTTCGGAAAGCTAGTGAGGCAGCTTCGGCCATGTTGCTGTGATTTTCAGACATCATCCACATGAGCTTGCAGTGGTGTTTGGAGCTCAGCAGTTGTCAGCGTTGGACGGAGCTACTGGGGAGTAAGCGTATGTGGTAGTGGCTGAAAATAAGGGTGAATATACAGGACGGTGGAGCACTTGAAGTTCTAATGTTTAAGAAGCTAATAGAGGATGAAGAAGTCATCAAAAAAAAAAAATTGAAAATAGTTCAGAAGTAGGAAGAAGTCAGCATTTCAGCAATAGTCATAATCATAGTTGACATTTCTGGAGTGCTTGCTATATGTCACCTGAGGTATACACATTAACTCAATCCTGACAAAGACTCTAGGAAACAGATTTGTGGTACCATCTCTCTTTGGAGGACACAGTGACACTAAGAAACTTGTCAAAGATCAGCGCCAGCCAGTTTCAGTGCCTCAGAGAGGAAGACTAAGATAAGAGGGGAGAAATTACTATCGACAGACTGGTTTAAGTGGACTTTAAAGACAAATTCGGAAGCTTGACCCTCAGGAGCTGGGGTCACAGGAACTTAGTTGTTTTAGAGTTAAGCCAGAGAGACTGGAACATTGGTGGATATAAAAGAGGGGAGTATTGATGGAGAAAGAGAAAGCAAAAGTGATATCCAGATGAGTTGATTATTACAAATTCAGAAAAAATCATTTGAAGAAATTCAACATTCTCTCCTAATTTAAAACATTCAAACATACTAACTAGAATTATATAGGAATTTTAAATATTATATTGACGTGCCCTTTTTTTCAAACAACTTACTATTGGGGGTGGGGCACTCTGCTCCCTCACCCATTGTAGATGACAGGTGAGTCCAAGAGTCTGGGAACTTAGATCTATAGGTTTTTGAGCCTAGTATATTGATGACAAGCTCATCGATTGTGTAAAGCATCAGTGGACTGAACTTTCAGGCATTTTAAAAATTAGAGTCTATTTACTTGTAGGCTAATCATGAAAGTTTATAGGTAGGATCAATTCTTGGCTTTCTTTATTCATTAGTAAAATACTGTACAGTGTCTCAGGGTTTTCCTTCATGCAACAGAACATTAACTAGAGGAAGTAGGAGAGAGCAAATGAACCAGGCACTCATTCAGCTAATCTCCTTTGCTGATGTTTTCTGTTATCTTATGTGGGAGGAGTTTTACCTCAGCTTTCGTAAGATTTGTAGATTGTCTAAAAACAGATCCCTTAATTAGCATGTACTGCTAAAAGATACCTGATTTGTGCCTACAAGCTATGAACATGGTCAAGTCATAAAATGTGGTTAGCAGTGTCCTTTCACTTATTCTCTAGCATTGAAAGTCACACAACTGGATTTAAGAAAAATAAGAAATATAGTAACTCTTAAGGAAAGGTGCTTCTGGGTACAATTTAAGATCTTAGTTTCTTTCTGAAAATGAACAGTTTCATTTCCCACGCCTTCGTTCTTTTCCCCTTCTACTACTCTTCATTAGGTACATTGAGTCCCTGGTTGGTTTTTCTTTTATAGCCTCTTTTGGCTGATTTCGTGAGGAAGCACCACTTAGGAAGAGAAAGCATCTTCTCTCTGGTTTCCTGCTCCTTGTTTCTCTACCCTTCCAGGTCCATCAAGGAAAATTAGAAAGAAAGCCACGTGCTTTATTTCTCTCTAGAAAGGTTCGCCTTGAGAGGCTAATCATGTCTACTCTGTCAAAGAGAAAACTTCTTCCCCTGTATCTTAGATACCAGCTCCTGGCTTAAATGTTATGTTTTGTGATTTCTAGATACAAAGAATACATTTCTTAGTAGAACCGGTTACCAGTTAGCCACTTTTAGTTTTAACAGTCTGCCTTCAATAGACTAGAAAAAGCTCCTACTTAGAAACTTTTCAAAACACAATTTAAGTAAAACTTAAGAATACTTTGAAGCAGAATTATTGCTTTATTTTGAACAGAGTTTTTATATTGACTGGCCTGTCTCCTATAGAAAGTGGAGTTTTAATTTAGGAATCAGGTTGGCTAGATCCCAGTAAGCCTTCTTTTAACTGTCTGCTGGGAAACTCTTAAGTAAGCCAGACTGTACAGGAGTCACTGGCTTTTCTCAGAGGGCAAGTCGAGTGCAGTATTAGAGTAAGCAGGATCTCCGCGTGAACTCGTCCTGGCCTGACAGGCCCTGGTGAACGCTGCACTTCCCTAGCAAGGCTCTCTAATCTCTGCTCTGTTGTGGTCACTTAATGGCTGCACTTCCCAAGTGGCCCAAGAATGGGTCCAGATGGGCAGAGGGAGCCAGTACCTCACCCTGAGCAACTGCTTGTTTTCACATAGGCGGGGTGAGAATTGTCTTGGCTACACTGGGGTTTAAGGCATGAAGTGCTCACTGGGGGCATAAACACTCCCATAGACTACCGGGTACATATTCCGCTTGCCCCCACTTACGAGCCCCTCGAATCAGGCATCCGAGGTATGTTTTGAGGGACTATGCCAGTCTTTTAAAGGATGTTATATGACCGAAACACTCTATTTGAGTAGTCCCTGTGAGGAGGAGCAAATTAAATGAAAGGGCTATAAATTGGACATGTGGCATTTATCTACTTATGTAGCTTTAATAGTTTTCTCTCTTTTCAATGGCACTTACCATTACAAAAATGATCTAGACTGGTACGCGCTAGTGGAGTAACAGTTAAGTCAGTTACCTCTGAAGGAGCTTAGTCACATACCTCTGGGTTTGAGTCCCAGGCCCAGAGGGAAGCAACCAGTGTGAATACTAAATAAAAAAAATAAAATAGAGATGCTTCTTCCTCCTTTCTCATCCTGTCTGCCTGCCTATTCGCCTTCATATCTACCTGTACCTTTTCTTTAAAATATAAAATAAATCTAGACTGTGCAAAGTCATTTTGAAAATTTCTGCTTCTGTATTTTGTTATTTATTGCCCATTTCCTTCACCAAAAGTAAGCTTCACAGGGTAGACTCTGTTCTCTGCTGCAGTCTCATCTCCAGGGAGAGCCTGGCACTTAGTAGTTTCTTATTATCTGTTGAACCAAATACAATGGGAAGAGCTCTCTTAATGTGCTTTCTCTTCTCACATGTGATATTTAGGAAAAAAGTATTAGAACATAATTATCTGTGGTTTACTTGCTTCCAAATGATGTTAGATATGCCCTTCTTTTGAAGTCTGACATTTTCATTCGAGTACTGCCTCTGTCTTAAGATCATTTAAGTTGCATCAGAAAGCTTGTCATTATCTACTATAAACCTTGGACCAAGAAAGAAGAAATATGACAAAATTCACATGTACACACAGATGGTTGAAGGGGCACTTACCTTTCCCTTACTTTTTATCAGATAATTCATTACTTCATGCATTTATTTTGGAAGGAAAATTCCAACTTTAGGCTTAAGAAATTGTCAGGAAAGCATCTCTCTGCCTACCTTTCCTAGCAGTTATGCTTCCTGGGAGGCACAGTAAAGGCAGTCGTTAAAGAATAATAAGTTGTGCTTTTGAGACGGTGCTCGTCTTTCATAGCCTTTTCTCAGATCAGAACCTCTTTCCCCCACACCTGCTCCTTGACACTTGTTGGAAAATAGGTCCAGCAGCTGTATTTTTAGACCTTTGCTGGGTTTTGGAAGACATGTTTTGACTTGTGTAATCAAGTATAATAATGACATATGCTTCAATAGGATTCTAGTTTATAATATAGAAAAATAGCTCTTTTTTTCCTTATTTTTCTCATTATAATATGTTACACTAAAAACCTGTTTCATTATACTGGGCTGAAGTACAGTTTATTTAATATGCTAAAGATAACATCAAGGTTGAAAATAGAGCTCTGATTTATTCAGAGGTTGACTGTTACTGAGCACATTGAAATGAGTTGTATGAAGCATTGTGCAGCTAACGATTTATTTATATGTCTTTTTTAAGCTAAGCTTGTCATAAATAAGAGCAAATAAATAGCTCTTATAGAATAGTTTGTATTCATTGCTTCAATGAAAACATTGTAAATATAAAACATATGGTCTGCAGCTACCGTTTGCCTTACATAGCTGAGAATTTTTCCAAGTTTTGCCATCCACGCAGGTGGATTTTTTTTAAAACAAATCTTTTGTCTGTTTGGATTTCTAACATCGATCAGCATTAGCATTGAGTCATTTTGAAAATTACCGTCAGGCAAATTTAATTCAAATATAATGAGAAAACCTACTCATTAGCAGGAAATGGAACTTTAGCGACACTATCATAAGGACCAGGGACTTGAGCATGGTGCCAAGCACTTGCTGGGTGTGCCCAGAAAAGGTTTCTTGAGGGAGCATGTTAATAAATGAACTCCCAGATCTTCTACTTAGTCCTGAACTACTTTTGCTTTCTTAAGGCAAGATCAAGAAAGGTTTTGTCTGATGCTTGAAATCATTGCTGTATCTGGTTCTGGTTTCAAGGAGACCATTATTCCCCACTAAACATTTTCCAGGGGCACACCCTTGTGACTCAGGAGGCCGAGGTGCCAGTGTGTAGATCTTGTAAAGCTCAAGAGCCCAGGTTCATGACCCAGGGCCAGGGTGAAAAAACAACAAATAAAGATGCTTCTTCCCCTCCCTCCCTTTCAATAGTGTGTCTTTCTCTCCCTTTCTCTCTTAAAAAAATATTTTTCCTGCTTGTAGTAGACACGTTTGAAGTAGACTGTTCCAAGTTAAAAACTGAATACTGTCATCTCGTGATGGCATTTCTCAACACAACATTTATCATTTCAGCTGACTGTAAGGTAGTGGTACTTTTTGGGGGGATTGGGGTTACATCAGCTTGTTCTGGATAAAGCAAAAGATTTTCCTTCATTTTAGAATTCTGTTCAGAAAGTACTGGTTGAGAATCTGATTTTCTTTCACCTCTGCGGGTTTTGGTTTAACATGTTTTAACAGTAGTGCTACATTTCCATGTTTATTGATATAAAGACCTGTTTTATAACTATTTATATTGAATCCTGCTTTGGGTTAACATCATAGGGGAGCTACTTTTAAAAAAAGTTTTAAATTAATGTTTATAAAGTGTTTGAAGATAGTCGAATGGATTAAAAGTAATTAAGTTGTGCATATAACCATTTGTCTACATTGAAAAAATACACAATTTGATTAGCAGAATGTATTGAAAAGTTTTGGGAAAATGTAACAGATTCACTTTATGTAATATATTTGCATATGTCCTTTCATTGGGGGCTTTAAAATGAAGTAGAGGGTTATTTCCATAAAAAGGAGTGTACCTTTTTCCATGCTAGGCAGAAAGAGGCAAAAGCTTCATTAGATCCTGTCAAAAGGACTTGTCATTCCTATGAAGAAGCTCCCTCTGGACAATACATATAATAATAAAGATAATATTTGTAATCGATTGAAAATTATCCGGTGTTTAAATTCACAAATTCATAATGATATTTAAAAGCAAATAGACATAAAGGATAATAGGAATCAGTTCATTTTCTTGAAAACTTGTAAATTAAGCACTTAGCCTGCCATCCTTACATGAACTAATGAAGGGAACTGTCTTATATATGTATTCTAGCTAACAAGTTAAATTAAAGTGATAGAATTGCAACAGCACCATTTTGTAATTCTGCCAATAAATTATTGGTTATAAACATTGAGTACCAGCAGCGGCAAGCATTGCCAAAAGCGGGGACAACCAGAAATATGTGCTTCCTGACCAAGGAACATACTATCACCAAGTTGTCTTTGCCACAGGATCAAACCCAAGTCTCTTCAAACCTCTGGACCCCGCTGCTATTTTTCAGGAATACAAAAGAAAGAAACAAACTGAATTGCATTTTAAGCTTGCAAATAATTGCAAAATGCAAACTGTGGAAACTCTGTAAGTCAGATGGCCCAAGTTCATCAACAGATACATTTTAAGGAAAAGAAAGGATTCTGTAGAAGGGGGGAAGGCAAAGATAAAAAGAGATTTTTAAAAATTTCTTTTTACTTCTTTTTTAATGGACAAGATTATACTGTAATGCCTAGAGATATTTAGGTGATAAAAGTATAAAAAAATGCAAGAGATTACTATGAAAGTCAGGATAATGGTTACTTGTGAGGGAGAAAGGAAGGCTGATTGGGATGGAACAAATGCAAGGGTTTATGGGGGTAACTGGCAAACATATTTCTTGATCTTGGATAATTGTTACAGGAATGGTTGCCTTATTATTGCCTTATTATAATCCTGTAAGATAGATATATACATATACACACATGTATATATATATATATATATATAGACATATAATTTTCTGTGTCTGTTTTATTACTTTTTAAAGAAAGTAATGATCTTAAAATGAGAGGTCATGCCCAAAGGTCTCTATCTTAGAGTTTAGATTTATATAACATTTAAACCTGATAACTTTTTTGATTTACTGGTGGCATTATACTTATGGGGTTTTTTAAAGACAGATGCAGTTTTTATCCTTTACTGCTTTCAGATCAAAATGTAAGTACCTGAGTATTTGGTATACAGGCATCAACTCCATGTCCGACTTCACAAAACTTTTATAAGAGTGAAATCTACTAGATCATCCTCGCAAGTGTTGAGTCTAGTCCAGGAGGAAACTGCATTCCTGTTAATTATGCTTCTAATCTTAAGCCTAGAGAAACATATTTGAAGGGTTGCATTTTAACAGAGGATGATAAGATAGAGAATTTGGGCAAGGAGTGGTTATGCAGAATAGGAGTGGACTGAAGAAAAGTATGGAACGGAGGCCAAAGGATAAAGAAGAGACCACAGCAGTGGAACTTTTATTTTCTGTTTCTCTCTTATTCTTTTTAATTAAGATCCAAAATGAAGGAAAGTAATACTAGTAGACACTACAAAACAGAGGCAATTACCCTTCCTTCCTCCTAGATTGATGGCGTTCAGCAGTGCTTATATTTGGGGCAGATCTTAAGGCATAGAAACTGGTTGCAGAAGAGCAAAGATGTTAAAAGTTAGATTTCAAGAAAGGGAATGAAAAGGTTAGAATGTCTTAAAATATACTGAAATGAGGTTCTGCTGATTATTTATTGCAAAACAGCCTTCCTTCTTCTTACGATGATTCTCTGCCCTGTGGTTTGCCCAGTGTTGGAGCATTTCCACACAAATTTAAGAAAATAATGAGATTTTTTTTTTTTCCTACCAAAGCAGAAGATGCCTCCGAGGACTCTTGACAGCCTTCTTTCTACCCCTGCAGCTTTCCAGTCGCATCCAGTTAACATTTTGCAGACCATAATGAATGTTTTTAGAGAGGAAATAAACTGGATGACGCCTATGATTTTGTCTTATATGTTGTTTATTTAACCAAATAATTTTGATAAATCATTCTTGAAGAGGAAAAGAAACCACCAGTTTGCCTTAATAATCTCAAACTTTTCAGAGGATTACTTTGAAATACCTCCCTTCCAACTTTTCATAAATTAAGCATAAACTTTCTTTGACCTCATCACATGTAATTAAATAGCTGTTGAAGGGTTAAAGCAACTAAAATGCGATTCTGTATCTCAAGCCCTATTCTCCTGCAAAATCGTACAGGAGGTTTTTTTATTTTTTTGCTTCTCAAGCAGGGTAATTACAAGAGACAGTTACATAATTTACAGTTTCAATCTGCTCGTCCATAATCATACACTTCCACCTAGTTGTATGTGCCCCCTTGAGTAACTGCATTGTACTTTGATTTCTAAATGATGATTGCACTGTGATTGATTGCTTGCAGTGTAGCATATTGAACTGATTTTTAAAAAATGAACTTTAGCTGTTAACATGCCTTTTTGAGTTCCTGTTATTTACGTAGTTTGTGGTTCTTGTGTTCAGCAGTTGTATACTAGTTAGCAAATTAAACGCCCAGAGCTTTCTTCCTTATTAAATTTGAAAAATGGAGTGTTTCTAAGCAACCCAACTAGACATGTGCCTAGAACACAGAAGGCACTAAACTGTTGAAAAACTACTAAGCCATTCTAATCATTTGAAAGTTGAAGTAAGAGATTTTTGGATTAATAGTGACCACACAGTGTAAAGCTTCATTGGGATAAGAATAGTGTATTGTGAATAAAGTTATGCCTATACTGATGGATTATACTGAGGTCTCAGCTCACAGCTACAAGTACCAAGTAGTCACTGTAAACAGCAGACTTTTGAGAAAGGTCTCACCTAACTAAAGGGGTAGGAACTAATGTGCAATATCATGACCCATCTTTTTATTTTTCTGTTAACCTCTAACTGTAGCCCATTTGGATATTAAGACTCATGTAGGATTAAAGGCAGGATAGCTACATGACCCCAAATCCACTGGCAAACTAGCCAGTCATCCCCAATGTGCATGTGTACAGCATGTCTGTCAAAAATGGACTCATCAGTAACCCTGTGGGGACACCACTGTTTATTGCCAGAGGCTTTTACCTCAAATCCTGTTTGAAAGCTTTAGGGAGTTTGGGGTTGTTTTTTTTTTTGAGTGAAAAGAAAAGCTTTCCATTTCTATAAGCCAGTGGAATAGGACTATTTATCTAAATGACCCAAACTCTCTCTTAAATTTTCAGCACTCGTTGATCAACCAGATTGTGTGATTTACCTGTGTTTTAATTTTAAAAAGATACCTTAAAAACTGACAGGTTTTCTTTTGAAATAGAAATTTTAGATTTGTATTCCCTTTTTTTTTTTTGCCTTCAGTTTTGCTCTGTAGTTGTGTTTTCTGTGTGAATGCTCATCACCCAGAATTAGAATTACAGCAGACTTTGTCCTATTTTTTTTTTTAATATTACAGCTGGTATACACATAGAGAGAGATAGCATTTTAGGGGTTTATGGGAGAGCAAATGAAAAGCAAGATGCTCTTCTAACTATCCTGTCTCCAAAAACTTGGTTCTGAAATTTGTGGTGGTGTCCATGCCAGTATAAACACTGACATATGTATACACCTCAGTCTGCCAGGTAAGCTCAGACTAGACAACTGGATAATAAAATGAACTATTTCAGCTAGCCCCACACAACCTCAGACTTAAAAAAGTGGACAGAAGATTTGCTTTTAGTTCTTCCTTCCTTAATTTGTTTTATTTCTCTCTCTTTTTCAGAAAGTACAAGCAGGAATGAAGGCAGGTGGGCAAAGCAGGCAGAAAGAGAGAAGGAAGAGTATTGATATTTATTTTTATTTTAGTTCTTGGTTTGTTCCACTTTGCCCCAGGACATGAACCCTACTCCTTGGGATGTATATGGATTGTACTCATCCCAGAGGCAGTGGATGCAACCAATACTCTATGAGGGTACACTGTCTTTTAGTTATTTCTTTAAGAAAAGTTCAGTTACAGTGTTTTAGCAGCAGGAGAAGGTATTATATAGGAGCAGTCTTACAGGTGAAGTATATATACAGGCAGTTCTTTATTTGGAGCAGACACTGTATTTGAAGTATGAGTTTAATGCTCTGTTTAAAGTCTTTTAATTCTTGAATGGTTAAATTATTATTACCAGGATTTCATAACCTAGGTGCAAAAATTATATCCAGGTTTCATTCAACTTTGGAAAGTTATTTTCTGACATAGATTTTCCTATTGAGTCTATAATGTGGACTTTTGCCCATTCATAAGAAAGGAAATTATTTTTAAATCCCAAGTTATTTCATCTTTTTAAAAATGTAATTTTTTTTCTAAAACTTAAAATTTTAAGTGGTTTCAACTATAGAAATTCTAAAAAAAAAAAGGTCAAAGAGGAAGGCACATCTTTCTGATTTCTGTCACTTTGAAGGTCATGGTTTAGCAGGTCATCAAATAATATTTTGTTCAATGTCATTTTGTCATTATATTGTTGAGAAAAAAGAAACCCTGGTCAGCATTGAACAAAAAGAATGTTATTGGAGGAACTGCTTTTGTTACATGTTCATGTAAGTTGCAGTTTCCTAGAACCTATGGATGATGTTAAGTGAGGGCTTAATAGCACATGAGCTTTACCATGACCTAACCAGAGCTCACAGTGACGTCACAGCTCTACTTAGATTTGTAAAAGGCAGTTGGCTTCATGAGGAATCTGTTTACATCCCAAATGAATTTAAGAAAATTTTTTAATTGCCTTCTCTAAATGATTTTAGTGTGGGAATAAGTGGTGTTATTGACAAGGTGTAGTGTCTCTCCTTCCACGCTCATCTTAACCCAATGTGTCGGGGACACCTCCTTTTCCTAACAAGGAAAATTAAGAGACTAAGTCTATTTCATATTTGAGAATCTTCTTAGAGATAAAAATTATATTATTCTTATATACCAGACCAGGATCTGTGTGTACAAATAAATATTCCGTGGGTAAATGTATGAATAAATAACAACTGTGAAGTCTGTCATAGAGCCCTTTTTACTAAGTGACCATCTCTCCCTTAACCTCAACTCTTACTGTATCTATTTAGCCCGAGATTCACCTTCTGTTTGGATCTCTCATTTGGTGGACCTGTTACCACCACAGCCCTGTGGGATGGCAGAAATGGAGACATGCAATTGGTATTGAACACCGTTTAAGATTCTGACCCCAGTTCAGTTCTTAAGACCCTTTACTTAACATAACCCGTCATACATTTTCGGTAAGATAGTGTGGCCTTCCGCCCTATATAACTGAGGAAAAGCTCATCAATGGATCTGTGTGCTGTGGAGCTTGTGAATCTTTGAGATGGGAGAACTAAAAAAGGGGCTTGGGTGTGCCCTGGTGACCTAGTAATTTAAACTAGGTGCAGTCCACATAACATCCCAGGATCCCCGGTTCAAGACCTGGGGCCAGAGAAACCACCCATGATGAAGAACTAAATACAAAATCCTTCTTCTTTCCTGCCTGCCTGCCTACTCACCTTCATTCCTGCCTGCACCTTTCCTTTCAAAAAAAGGGGCGGGGGTGGCACTCAGAGGAATAATCTGGTATTGTGACCCAAGGTAGCTAACCTTTTCTTTCTCCAAAGACTTGCTGTCTCCATTTTCTGGATTTCACTGACTCAGACCCTTTTCCCAGGGACACACTTTGGTCTTCTAGAACATTTGGTATCTGGGTCTTCGTTTAATCTATCCTGACACTGTCTCTGAGTTTTGCTGTGGCCCTTAAGCACGTCTTCTTCTTCTTATTATTATTATGGTTTGATGGTATTTAAAAAAAAATCAGGTGAGTAAATTTTAAATACCTTCTTGACTTTCTTCAGTGATTGTGTCTCTGGCGAATCCAGCCCAGCAGATAGAGAGGCATCACAGGTTGCTGTACAAAGTAAACAACTTTTCTAGGTTGAAGGGTGCAAGAAAAAGGAGGTTATACTTGGAGAACGTGAACTGGCCATTGAAGAGTCATTTTCCTTTAAGAATGGCAGGGGCCTATCAGGCAGATCACTCCGCTAGTGCTGCGAGTTAATACCTAGTTGAATGAAGCATTACCTTAGACTCCATTTCTGTGAGAGGCTGAAACTAGTTAAGTCTTGTTTGGTGATATGAAGCTTAGATAAGTAACTCTTTGGGGCCTGTTGTCTTATATTGAACAATGGACTTGCTGTTTCCTGAGGGTAGTTTTTGAAGTTAAGGACTTAAGGGCCAAAGGGAATTTGGGGGACACAGAACTGTGCTTGCTGGGAACTTTGTCACAGTTTCTTATGATCATTACGGAGGTAGAATATGTTAGTTGTTTCTTTTGTTTCATGACTTCGTTCTTTAATTGGATTTATATTTAATGATTAACTAGGTGGGTGGAGGAGGCGAGAACTTGTGTCTGAGGGAGTGGAGTGATTTTTCAGGTGTCTCAGGCAAAAGAAGGAAAAGAAAGTTAACTGTTCTCAGTCTGATTCTATAGAACTGTTTTCTTTGTATTGTGCAATTTTTCTTTCTGTCCCCTGCATTAAAGATACTAGTCGCCCATTTGATCCCCCTGAGATTTCATTCATTAAATGCATTGAATAATAATAATAATAATAATAACTAAAACTATATTTGGGATATTGTAATATATTAAGGACTGTTCAACGTGCTTTGTTTTAATTCATTTAATTTTTATGACTAAGAGACACGTATAATTATTATCCATATCCATCAGGGATCTGAAGCACAAAGTAACTTCCCTGAGGCTACCTGGCTGGAAATGGTGGATCCTAGATTCCACTCCAGGTGGTCTGGCTCTAGAATCTCTGTTCTTAACATCCCGTAGTGTCTCTTATGGTCTGTCATACTATATTCAATAAACGCCATATTGTCTTAAGATACCTGTGACCTTGATATAGATGGGCCTCAAAGTGTAGTCCAGGGACTCTTGAGGATCCCTGAAGTCCTTTCAAGGACTCTGCAAGGTCATTACTGTTTGCAGTCATACTAAGATACAATTTGACCTTTTCACTCTCATTCTTTCATGCGTGTATGCTGGAGTTTTCAAGGAATTTCATCACCTATGATGTCATAACACACTGAATACCAAGACATATGAGCACGTAGCTATTTTCTCTTAAGCCAGATGTTGAAGAGATTTGCAAAAATGTAAAACATTGTCACTCTCAAGCATGGCCCATGATATAGGAACTTGTTGGAAAAGTAGAATCCCAGGCTCCACCCCCATCTACCAAATCAGAATCCACCATTTGCACAGGGAAGACTGAGAAACATAGACATAGGACCCGGTACATGAAGCCACTCTGCAACTCAGTAATTTCCAGCTACGTTTCACTCTGGCGGGACTTTGGAGACACCTGTCCCCAGTTCTCTACCACCAGGGAGCTCGTTGAGGTTCCCTCACCTGAGAGTCTTCAGTCACACTTTCTATTGACTGGCTCTCCCAGAGGGTTTTCACAGCTTCATCAAACCAACCGCTCATAGCAGAGTTTGTATAGAAGTGGTCCTCTGTGTGCCTCAGAATCACCTAGAGGGCTTGATAAGGCACAAGCACTGGGATGCCCCCCACCCTCCGCAAGATTCTGGTTTGTAGGTCTGAGTATTTGTGATTCTAACAAGTCTCCAGGTGACACCAAGACTGTTGGACCAGGTGTACTCTCTGAAAACCACAGGCTATAGTAAGTCTTAATGATATTCATTTGAGTTGTCACATCATGACTTCAGACCCATAAAACTATATGAGAGAGATGTCTTAAACTTACACATTTTAAAAGTCAATCTCTTAAAATACAAAATACCCGAAAAGTCCAACATTTCCATCATTGCTAGGGAGGCCTCTGTCTTTTAAAAACTGGAAAGAATTGAGAATTCAGGCAGGACACAGATCATTTAAAACATTTCTATTCTTTAAAAACAATGGGACAGCTAAGGTTTAATTTCTTTACTAATTACAGCATCCCAGAATTTCAGCCGGGTGAGTATAATAGCCTGTCAAGTCCATGTATCACTGTTTAAATTGATAGCTTGCCATTCATCCACTTGATCACAGAGCTACTTAACCTCAGAAACCAGTAACAGATGAGGGCTGACCAGTGCATTTCCATCTCAAAGTATGAGGTACATGGTTAAAGCCATCAGATTTCCTCTGCTCAAGAGTTGCCAAAAGTCCGTGACCTAGTGTCAGTTCCCAGGCTTGCAAACTCAGTGCTGTCTACTGACAGGAACCTTTCAGCAGGGTTTCCTGAGCTAAACAGGATTTTGCTGAAAGGTGTGTAATCCTTGAAGATTATTTTACCCTAAAAGCAGCCAGTGACCCCGAAGCTCACATAATCCATACAGATGGGAGTTGGGAGTAGCTTGCCAAAGTTGGCACTTCTATGTTTGAGAAAGTTCATGTGGTTTGCTTCCAAGTGGTAGAAGACGAAGATGTGCAAGGGTGAGAGGGCAGCTGCCTTTGTGGCGGGACATCCTTAGCTACACCCACACCCTTGGCTAAGAACATTAATCTACTTCTGGTCTTGAAATATTACTAGTTTTAAAGAAAGGAATGTTTCAAATTTAAAGAGGGTTAATCTTGCAATTAACATGCTGAGAGTTAAATTAATTTGAGGATTTAGTCCTGCAAAAACAAATCTTGACCTTGATTAGATAGCTCTTTCCTTATCCTAATAGATCTGTCTACTTGAAGGCCAGTCTCTACCACTTTGTTTTTCCTCCCTCCTTGGAGAGAGTTAACCATTTCAAACATAAGGCACTGCTGTGATTTAACATGAGAATTGATTATCTGACTACAAGTAGGTCAGTCTTAACAGAATTGAGGTAAATTTGGGCCCCCTACAGTACAACTTAGAAATGCTTGCTTTTTGTAGGCAGTCACTTTGTTCTTACTTTTGCCTTTAGCAACTCTCTGAAGCTTATCTTTTGAATTGAAAGTGTTGTTCTTACGATGATGCACATCTTAAGCCTATATAATGTTACAAAGCAATATTGCTTCAGTACTTGTTTTCTTTTTTAAGTGCGGTTCATACACTGAACTCAGAATTCACCATCCGCCGAATAAGTAGTTCCAGGGAAGCAGAGGAGGAAGCCAGCTGTTGCTAGTATCAAGGTCCTCAATGTGCTTGAGGGGCTTATGGGCCAGTGGGCTTTCAACTGCAAGTCTCCCTGTCGCAGAGGAAGTGCTGTTCGCCAGCACCTCTGGCTCACAGACAATTTAAAGTCAAGAATTTCACCAACGATTAATTATGCTGCAGCTACTGGGATTTGTCCTCCAAACAGCACTTTGTTTCCAGTCTGAACAGTCGGGTTTCCCCAGGGATAGTTCAGGTTTTCTGATTGAAAGTATCCTGAGTTAAGTAGAGGTGTTAGAGCACCATGGGAATCTATTCACCAGGGGTGTATTGTACTTGTTTCAGATGCTTCATGATAATACACCGGCTTCCAAGATAAGTGCTTTTTATTTCCCTGCATCTTAAATCAATTATTTGGAATCTTTTTGGTAAGTTAAATTTAAGAGCTGTAACTTAAACCCCAACATCGCTATAATTACTCAAAAAATAAAATGTTCTTACCAAAAGTCATTCTGTCGATGGGCTATATAGGAATTATCATGCTAGAAGCCTAGAAATAGTCAGGTGGCAAGAAATTCCTTATTTAAATCATTCCATGTTACAAAAGTCAGAGTAATGAAGTGTACCACTAGCTATAACTTTTTTGAAGAAAAGTGCCCGTTGCAGGTAAAATTTAAATTATATATTACATCAACGTAATACACAAATGAGTAAAATAGACATGGCACACAACTTTTTCTTGTAAGGCGTGTAGTTTCACATATTACAAGTGATTTCACTTAACTAGCAAGAATCATGCATTTAACTTAACATGTTCGTTTCAGTTGATCAAATGGATTCTATTTAAACCCAAAACTTCTGTTTCGGAAAGAGACTTAGTAGACTTTCAGATGGCTGTTAGCCTAAGTGCAAATTCCTCCCATTAGTGTAAGCTCTTCGAGCATCCCCTGAGTCAGAGAGAAGAGAAAACGAACCGCAGGCACTGCAGTGGTGCCTTTGGACAGTGGCATTGTGTTGTGTGATCTTTAATGTCCATGCACATGGTCCCTGAAAACCTGCTTGCTGTTTTCTGGTTGGAGTTTCGGTTCGCAGTTTTTTCTCCCCAGCATCTAGGAAAGTGTCACTTCCAGGCAGACCTTGGCAGCCTTCCTGCTTTGTAGCCCTCGCTGGCACGGTACAGAGCTGTTTGCTGTGGAGGTCCCCTGGACTTGGTTTACCCCTGCTCTTCGGGGCTCATTGCCGCCCATGCCTCCCTTGGGCCCCAGGACTTTTCTGAGGCAGTGCCAGTCACACGCTGTCTGCCGTGTCCAAGGGAGTGTCCCAGGAGACAGTCATTTAACGTGCTGAGAGTGCTGAAAGGTTCGTGCTTACACGCTCTCCGCAGACCCCAAGTTGGCTGATAGTTCCAGAGGCATAACCATTTTTGGTTCAGGTCCTGATAAGGTCTATCTGTTCTGACTCACAGTGTCACATAAAATATGTTTTGGGGGAAATCCTGGTGGCTGCTTCTTAGCCCATAGTAGAGACTAGGGGACAAAAAGACAGAACAAAGAAATACACATGCTTCCTGGGTAAGGCTGTTCACCAACGTGGGGGACATAACAAAGTGGGACACAAACGACCTTCCGACCACTTTGGTTGCACAGAAATCTCTCTGCTAGGCTGAGCCTGGAGACTGTCTCCTGCTATGGGGTCCCAATAACAACCAGTGAAGGGCTGGGGAATTTCACAGTCACTGCAGGGGATTTTTAATTGTAGGATCTCGTGGACAAAAGAGGGGATAGTTCCATATCCACGGTCTTATGGTTCTCTACCCCCCAGGAGTACAGGGCTGGAGCTCCAGCCGACTGAGTAAATTTCTCAGCATGTGCCAAGCACTTAGGAGGCAGGTGACGGATATGCCAATTATCTGTGTTCTGAGGTTTGGACACCCTTTGTACTCTGGCGACAGAGAGCTCCTCTCCATATTGACAGGGCACGATGTGGGCTAGATTCCGCACAGTGGCCGTCACCGTTAGCATTCCTGACACACTGCTCTTGAAAGCCTCTGTGCTGCTGAATTGACGTGTCGACAGTGGTTTGACTGTAAAATGTTGTGGCGCTTGTTTGTATTCAGTCAATACTTTGTACTTACACTTGAGTTAAAGAGACAAAAAAGTCAAAAGACTTCAGCAAAACCTAACGTTAAATAATATGCCTATTCTTTATAATGACATTCAGATTAAACCCACCAAAATGCAAAATGCTGTGGTTATACGCTCTCAGGCTCAGGTTGGATTTCTTGTTCTATATTTTTGTATTATTTACAGTGGTTTTGAGAGACAGGGAAATGCATCAGAGGCATTGATTTCTCCTTGTAACAAAAAAAAAAAAATCCAAAATTGAGAAAATTCTTGAAAATGCAGCCATTTTGGAAATGTAGATAAAGAAGAAAAATGCTGAAGATTTGGGTGGTTTACAGAGCAGCATGATTTTGTAATTGCTGCCACCTACTGTATGTGGTTGATGTTTGTTTAAATTTAGGAAGTTCATAAAGGTGAGGCTGCTGAAATAGATAATTAGAGCTAGGTAACATCTTTAGTTTACAGCATTTCTTCTCTCCTCCTTAAGTGGCTTGTAATTACAGAAGACAGCCGCCAGCTTTCATTCATTACCTTCAAGTGGATTTAAAGTTTTTCTCATTTTAAAGTTCCTTTGCCAAGGAACCTTCAGTAATGCTGTAGACGACATGTTCAAAAGCTTACCATGCTGAAGGATTTTCTGAGTACACATCAAACTGTTCATTTTAAGAGGGTCGCTTTGCTTCGTGTTAACTTATAGGAGCGATATTCTCAGGTTGGATTATGAATGAATATCCATGAAGGAGGTGCAAATAGAGCTTAGTGAGACTGAGTTGTAGGAGTTGACTTAAAAGACATTCTTTTATTAGTCCTTAAACAGAGCTTCAGATCAGCTTGCCAGTTAAATGTAACAAGCAATACAGAATCTGAGTTGAAAGTATACCCTTCTCTTTTATTAAGACCCAGCTGTCCAAGGGTCATTAGGTCCTTCCTGTGGAAAACAACTTGCCCATTAATGTTTGGGGTGATCCCTCAACAGAATTTTGAGTAAGTTCCTGGCATTTAGTTTCTGAAAGACTCTAAAGTTGGAGGGATTTGGATGTTGAGATTTATCAGAAGTAATGTCTTCACCCTTAATTTTGTTATATGCCGTGATGTGTGTTTGGAATGCTTGCTGCTAGCTATATCAATTGACTTACAGTAATACTATGAAAGGGTTGGACGCATAAACTCCATGGAGATCAAATCACTATAACTGGAAAGAAACTACAACATAAAATGTATATACTTCTGGTGTGATGTTTTTACCTTATTGCTACTAGTTATTTCAAGTGGCTCCTGTCCCAAAATCTAAAACCAACTTGGTGAGGTTGACTTGTTTTTTTCTGCCCTAGGCTATTTGCTTTCTAGACGAGAAGGCCAAGCAGGGTCGCCTGAAAAGCCACTCTCTGATCTGGGCCGTCTGTCCTACCTGGCCTATTGGAAGAGTGTCATCTTAGAATATCTCTACCACCACCATGAGAGACACATAAGCATCAAGGCAATCAGCAGAGCTACGGGCATGTGCCCACATGACATTGCCACAGCTCTGCAGCACCTCCATATGATTGACAAGAGGGATGGCAGGTGAGTATACCCCTCTGCCTCTCGAGTGTCTCACACCAGAAAGGGTCCCTGGACTTAGGCAGTTCAATCCAGTTAACGGTAAGAGGTTACCCAAAAGTATCAAAACCTTGCTCCTAAAAAGAAAACTTGCAATGACACTTTAAAAATATAGAGGTAGCATTGGTTTATAATACTATGTAAGTTTCAGGAGAATGTCCTCACACCTTGACATCTGTGTATGTCATACCACACACACCCACTACCAAATGGAATTGATACTTTTTGCTGATCGAATTTTAGTTTGCTGGTGTGCCCTGGTGGAGTAGTGGTTAGTTCTGCTGCCTCTTGGCCCAGCTGAGTCCACATATATCCCGTGATTCATGTCCCAGGGCTGAGGGCAACAACCATGATGTACAACTAAAATAAATAAGTAAATAAAAATGCTTCTTCCTTCTCTCTCTCCCTACCTGTCTACTGGCCTTTATTTCTGCCTGTACCTTTTCATCGATGTGCTTTTTTAAATTTTTTTTCCTAACCCAGGTATTATCAATGCTAGCATGTGTCAGTCGGTGAAGGTGACATTAAATTTCAGCTTTTGACTACACTTTATTTTGCCTCATAACATTACAGATTTGTTATCATTAGAAGGGAAAAGTTGATATTGGGCCACATGGAAAAGCTTAAAACCTGTTCCCGGACCAATGAACTTGATCCAGAGAGTCTGAGATGGACCCCGATTTTAATTTCCAATGCTGCAGTTTCTGAAGAAGAGCGAGAAGCTGAGAAGGAGGTAATGATTGGCTTTGTCGGTCTTAAGTTGTATAACTTCAGTCTCATAGCATTTTTAAGCTAAGAAAGTCATTAATAACATTGTCAAAAGCTTAGTTATATAGAAAAAGCTTGTGAAGTGATATGGCACTAATTTATCCTGAGGTTGCGTGGTAAGACATGATAATTTTATTGAATTGAGTATGAAAAATGAAACATTTATCACTGATCACAAAGCAGCATTTTTCACTACTGACAGCATGTAATCAGATCAAATTTGGTGCTGAGCTCCAAGGCTGCAATGTCAATCGATTCTTTGTGTTTATGAACTTGCTTAAAGTGCTCCATGCCAATGAGCATGTAATGTAGTGATAAAGGACTCAAATCAATTCGCTGCATCATTAATACTGCTAAATATCCCATGAAACCCAATCTTCTTTGATTTGTTATCCTAACTGATGCAAAAGAGTCCTGAGATGCCGCAGCTGGAATGTTGTTGACTGGCTGACTGTCCTGATCAGGAATGACTTAGGGATCCTTTGCCTTTGATCCTTAGAGGCACTGTCTGGGTTAACTGCCTTCTCACTGGCCTGCTGCTTTTTACCCTTCCCCCCTTAGGCTGAGCGATTAATGGAACAAGCTAGCTGCTGGGAAAAGGAGGAGCAAGAAATCCTGTCATCTAGAGCTAACAGTAGGCAATCACCTGCAAAAGTACAATCGAAAAATAAATATTTGCATCCCCCGGAGAGCCGGTCAGTGGCAGGGGAACGAGGGCAGCTGATGGAGCTGTCTAAAGAGAGCAGCGAAGAGGAGGAAGAGGAGGAAGAGGAGGAAGAAGAGGAGGAGGAGGAGGAGGAGGAGGAAGAGGAGGAGGAAGAGGAGGAGGAGGAAGAGGAGGAAGAAGAAAACATTCAGAGCTCTCCTCCAAGATTGACTAAACCACAGTCAGTTGCCATAAAGAGAAAGGTATGTCTGTTTGGATCTTTCGTCTGTGAATCAATCAAATCTTATTTGTCGTTGCAAACATTCTGTTAGCATTTGTTTCCCTCTCTCTTTAGATGTAGTTTATTTGTATCCAGTCCCACTGATCATATGTATAATCATCGTGAATCTTACAATCATTACTGTGTATGACAGTGTTTACTTTTTGAGGTTTGTTAGTGTTGTGACAGGAAACCAGGGATAGGCTGTATTCCTAGTCTAGGAGTTACTGCCACCTGCTGGTGTGTGGGACTGGAACAAATTAGGAAACAAAAAAGGGCACTTGAAACGCCCTTCAACACCAAGGCCTAGAAAGGATAGGAGACTTATCCAAGGTCTTACAACTCTTTAGAGATGGAGTCAGAACCAAGTAAGCCCTCAGATTCCAAGATGCACCTGATGCTATTTCTATAGGCTTATGAATGATTTTATTTCTTACAAGGAAAATATATTCATATGTTATTATAGAATGAAAGTAAATTTATTTTAAAGACATCAGCTAGACCAAAAGCTGGGACAACTGCCTCCAATGCAGGCCACATACCCCTGGGTTCAAGGGGAAAACAACCAGTATGAGCAACTAAATAAAAATAAAACAAAAATGCTTCTTCCTCCTCTCTCTCCCTGCCTACTCACCTTTATTCCTGCCTGTACCTTTCCTTTAAAAAAAAAAAAAAAGATGATTCAAGGCATGATATAGACAACTATCATTTAAATGGATTCATTAAAAAAAAAAACCCAGATCTTTATACTGGCTAGTCTCATATTTGGGAAAATTCTAGAGGATAAGGGAAGACATGTAAACTGGGGACATTAAGAATTATAAATCACAGAATACATATATCAGGCTTAAACATTAGTGAATATTCAGAAAGTTAAAAAAAAGTAAGACATGGGATTCTTGGGTATTGTTTATATATGTAGAGTTTGAATTTTAACCAAAAATAAAGCATACTGAACACTTCTTTACAGTGTATTTTAGTGTTTTGTACATAGTAAGTGCTCCTTGAGTAGTTATCAAGTATTCAGTGAGAGTTCTAATGGCTATTTAATCATTACAACATTTACAGAAATGCTGGTGTCCATGAACTTCATATTTATGATGCCCAGGATACTAAAGTCAGCAAGTACTTTTTTTTTTTTTTTCACTTAGAAAATGTATGTTAGAAAAGCAAAGCTTAGCTTTTAAAATCTACAGTTAAGCTGCTAAGATGTTCCCTCTTAAAGCAGCTGCTTGAGTAAACAACTGTTTTATTTGGAAAACACTTGCTTGTGTAGTTGGAGCCTGAGAGGGATGTTAAACATCAAATGGAAGGTGAAGTACAAAGGCATTACAGAAGTCTTTACGTATGAGATTCTCAGACACACAGTTCAGTACATGTTTGCTGCATATCGACTCAACCATTTAATTTCTCATGAGCTCTTATGTATTATGTTTGGAATTAATTCCAGAGGCCTTTTGTACTAAAGAAGAAAAGGGGTCGTAAACGCAGGAGGATCAACAGCAGTGTAACAACTGAGACCATCTCTGAGACGACAGAAGTACTGAATGAGCCCTTTGACAACTCAGATGAAGAGAGACCGATGCCCCAGCTGGAGCCTACCTGTGAGATTGAAGTGGAGGAAGATGGCAGGAAGCCAGTTCTGAGAAAAGCATTCCAGCATCAGTCTGGGAAGAAAAGACCAGCAGAAGAAGAGGAAGGAAAAGACAATCATTGCTTTAAGAATGCAGACTCTTGTAGAAGTAAGTGGAGGAATTGTGAACATCTTGTCTTTGTTCGTATCTGTATATTATTGCCAGAAAGCAGGAAACTGAAATGATGTCCAAAGGCATCTTTTGAGAATCTACCTTCCCACCAGAAAAAAAACTGTTCACCTGTCCTTTTTCATTCATAAAAGGTTCTGTCCCTTCCTCTTGTTATTGAATTTTATGTTAAATAACTCCTAAGGTCAAAACATTCCTCTGGGTGAGTTCATAATACTTTCCAGAAATTGGCTTATCTCAAAAACTTGGAAGTCTGTCATCAAAAACCACACTGAATTTCCTTGACTCTAATATGTCCCTTCCCACCCCCGACATTTAATGTTTCTGAAATCAAGATATATATTATTATTATTATCACTGTGAGAGCATCCAATGCAATAAATCTTTTTCTGAAAAAATAAATATTAGTAAATTGGTAGTCCATCCTATACTCAATGGTATGTTAGGATGTATTATTATCAGGAATCATGTAAACTTACCTGCAACCATCAGTATCAGCTTAGGTCGTATAGGATAATGTAGGAATCTGGAAATTGTTCTTCTCTGTAAAGTTCTCTTGTACTGTTTGCTGTTAGCAGGGATGCCCTGCCTCATCCTCTAAAAGAATGTGAAACACCAGTGAATCATCTCTGATACCTGTTTAAAAGCAAACATCCCTTGTCCAGAGGGCTGGGACTTGTACTCTTAGGTGAATCATGAGGATTTGTGGGACAGGCCTTCTGCTGCTGAAATGACTCTGTTCAAACACTTACTTCACTGCAGTCTAGGGAACAAGCCATCTCATTTCCCAGGGAACCACAGGCTTGGCTTTTGCTTTTGCGCAACTACAGTTTTAAGAAAATGAGCAAGCACCTTCTTGACTTCCTTAATTAGCAGGAATACTATTGCTATACACAGTATTTTTCTGAAGGAATGACATCTTACACTGGTCATAGAGAAACCAAACCGTGTTCTTTAGTTTCTTTAAACAACCACCAACAGCAACAAGAGTACCTTTTCTTTCTTTCTTTTTTGGGGTGTGTGTGTGTGTGTCTGTAAACTGAACCTTATTTCCACTTATCATGCATACCTGGTGGCTCAGGGGTTAAACTCTTGCCTGGGTTGCAGCCTGCATACAGCCCGAGAACCTGGGTGAGAGGCCCAGACTTGTGGGAACAACTAGAATAAAGTAAAATAAAGTGCTCCTTCCTCCTCTTGCTTCCTTCCTTCTTGCCTACCTGCCTTCCTCTTTAAAATGATAATAACAATAATTATTAGAAAATTCATCTTCTTCCTTAGAGAGATGTTCTACAAAATCTGGTAGGTTCAATAGCATCTAGAATAACAATGTAGAATCCAGGAGCATTGACATGACTATTACCTGCTGGTATGAATAGAAATAAAACTATTTGAACATCTTGACTGCTAACTGGGTACTGTACTTTGTTCTTCTGTCATCTGAATCAGTCTAGAGCACATATGCATTCTGTTCCACTAACTAGTAAGTTTATATGTTCTATGTAATCCTTTTTATTAGATAGTGAACTTGACCTGTTCTGCACTGTTTGGATTAGAAATCACTCATTCTGTCAGAAGGAATCTTTGTGCCACATTGATTATTAGATCTTATTTTTGTTCATGAAAATACTTTTTCTAATAAGTCTACTATCTATTTATTCTTTCTTTTTTTTTAAGGAAAGGTGCAGGCAGTAATAAAGGTAAATAGGAGGCAAACAGAAGAGGAAGAAGCAGCATTTTATTTTTATTTGGTTCCCCGCCCCAGCCCAGGACACATACCTGTGATATATGCGTACTGTGCTCCTTTACAAGCGGCTGACCTAAACACTACTCCAGTTGGGGGTGGGGGTGGGGAGGAATGATAAGTCTATTGATCTTTGTAAAGCTTGTTCTTTAAATTAATGCCTCTAGGACATCATCGTGGGCTTTAATTTCCTAAAGGTCATAAGACTTAGGTATTTTATATTTATTAATATAGTTATTTGTTTGCTTACATTTATATACATATATTTATATGTGCATACAGGTATAGTAAAAATAAGATTCATTGAACTAAAATGAACCTGACAATTATAGTTTATTTCTTATTTACTTTAATAGTCAAGCCTTACACTTAAGCAATGTAGTAATCCAAAATACAATGTGAAGGTGATAAAAAGAATACCTGTAGTTTATATGTTAAATAATTTCATGGTATGTAGCACATACATTTATGTCCTCCAAAAATCAAAGTAAATGGCATCTGAAATCATTTGAATCTAGTAAATGTCCACAAAGTTGTTTTTCTCAGGATACAGAGTTCAATTAAGCTTCTATTCATTTCTCTACTACAGTGGTGATTTGGCTGTGAGCTAGCTTTTACCCTTTCCCCACTTATTTCCTACTTGTAAATGTTCATACTGATTTTTTTACATTATACAATTCCAGGATGTTGCATCAGAGAATGTTTTATTGAACTCAAGTAAGTTTATTATAGTTGTCTGTATCCAGGTGCTTCCTATGAAAAGTATAGTTTTCTGTTGAGAATGAGAATGAGTAAGTGTGTGTGTGTTTTACATACGTTATTCCCCTAGACCTAGGTTATTTACTTGATTTATATTACAGTTCACTAGTCTTGATTATGTCTTTATCATCAACTTTTAAAATGCTAAATTGAAAGCAACGTTTGATAATTAATTAATTCAAGTTGTTCATAGTTATGCTTTCTAAGACTTTCTTTTTATTTCTCCCCTTTTCTCCTGTTTCCTTGCTAAGACAATATGGTTGATAATGCAAATAACTTGAAAGAAGGCAGTAGAGACAATCCCAAACCTCTAAAGTGCAAACAAGTATGGTCAAAAGGAACAAAGCGTGGTCTGTCTAAGTGGAGGCCAAACAAAGAGAGGAAGACTGGATTTAAACTGAACTTGTACACCCCGCCAGAGACGCCCATGGAACCTGATGACCAGGTAACAGTGGAAGAACAAAAGGAGACTCCAGAGGATAAGACCAGCCCTACTCCCACCGGGACTGAGGAGGAGGCCAAGGAGGCCACGGAACCCCTGCTGCCTCGGGAGGAAAACAGAGAGGAAGAAACATGTGCACCTGTAAGTCCAAACAAATCACCCAGTGAAAAACCAGAAGACGATCTAATCAAACCTGAGGAAGAGGAGGAGGAGGAGGAGGAGGAGGAGGAGGAGGAAGAGGAAGAGGAAGAGGAGGAAGAAGAGGAAGAGGAAGAGGAGGAAGAAGAAGGAAATGTAGAAAAAGATCCAGGTGGTGCTAAAAGTCAGGAAAAAGAGGAACCAGAAGTCTGCATGGACAAAGATGACCCTGTGCGTTTGGCTGATCATGAGGAGGAGGAGGAAGAGGATGAAGAACCATCTCACAACGAGGGTCATGATGCAGACGACGAAGACGACAGTCACATGGAGTCTACCCAAGCAGAGAAAGAAGAATGCCCAAGAGAAACTTTCAAAGAAGAACTGGAGAACCAGGAGGCTTTTTTAGACCTTAGTGTCCAGCCTGATCATTCAAACCCAGAGGTCCTAATGGACTGTGGCGTGGACCTTGCAGCTTCATGTAACAGTGACCCGAAGGAGCTTGCTGGAGACACCGAAACCACCCCTGAATCTGATGAGGAACTCCCGGAGGAGCAGGCACAGAAGCCGGATCAAAAGAACAGGGAAGAAGTAAACTCTGAGTTCAAAGAGGGAAATGCAGCAACTATTGAAATCGACTCTGAGACAGTCCAGGCCGTTCAGTCTTTGACCCAGGAGAACAGTGAACAGGACGACACCTTTCAGGATTGTGCTGAGACACAAGAGGCCTGTAGAAGCCTACAGAACTACACCCATGCAGACCAAAGTCCACAAATCGCCACCACCATGGACGATTGCCAACAATCAGACCACAGTAGCCCAGTTTCATCCGTCCATTCCCACCCTGGCCAGTCAGTACGTTCTGTCAGCAGCCCAAGTGTCCCTGCCCTGGAGAACAGCTACGCCCAAATCAGCCCAGATCAAAGTGCCATCTCCGTGCCATCTTTGCAGAACATGGAAACCAGTCCAATGATGGATGTCCCGTCAGTTTCTGATCATTCACAGCAAGTCGTGGACAGCGGATTCAGTGACCTGGGCAGTATTGAGAGCACTACTGAGAACTATGAAAACCCAAGCAGCTATGATTCTACTATGGGTGGCAGCATTTGTGGAAACGGCTCGTCACAGAACAGCTGCTCCTATAGCAACCTCACTTCTAGCAATCTGACACAGAGCAGCTGTGCTGTCACCCAGCAGATGTCCAACATCAGCGGGAGCTGCAGCATGCTGCAGCAAACCAGCATCAGTTCTCCCCCAACCTGCAGCGTCAAGTCTCCTCAAGGCTGTGTGGTTGAGAGGCCTCCAAGCAGCAGTCAGCAGCTGGCTCAGTGTAGCATGGCTGCTAACTTCACCCCACCGATGCAGCTGGCTGAGATCTCCGAGACTGGCAATGCCAACATTGGCTTATATGAACGAATGGGTCAAAGTGACTTTGGGGCTGGGCATTACCCGCAGCCATCAGCCACCTTCAGCCTTGCCAAACTACAGCAGTTAACTAATACACTTATTGATCATTCATTGCCTTACAGCCATTCCGCTGCTGTAACTTCCTATGCAAACAGTGCCTCTTTGTCCACACCATTAAGTAACACAGGGCTTGTTCAGCTTTCTCAGTCTCCACACTCTGTCCCTGGGGGACCCCAAGCACAAGCTACCATGACCCCACCCCCTAACCTGACTCCTCCTCCAATGAATCTGCCGCCACCTCTTTTGCAACGGAACATGGCTGCATCAAATATCGGCATCTCCCACAGCCAAAGACTGCAAACCCAGATTGCCAGCAAAGGCCACGTCTCCATGAGAACCAAATCGGCATCTCTGTCACCAGCCGCTGCCACCCATCAGTCACAAATCTATGGGCGCTCCCAGACTGTAGCCATGCAGGGTCCGGCACGAACTTTAACGATGCAGAGAGGCATGAACATGAGTGTGAACCTGATGCCAGCCCCAGCTTATAATGTCAACTCTGTCAACATGAACATGAACACGCTCAATGCCATGAATGGGTACAGCATGTCCCAGCAGATGATGAACAGCGGCTATCACAGCAACCATAGCTACATGAACCAGACGCCCCAGTACCCTATGCAGATGCAGATGGGCATGATGGGAACCCAGCCATATGCCCAGCAGCCAATGCAGACCCCACCCCACAGTAACATGATGTATACGGCCCCCGGACATCATGGCTACATGAACACGGGCATGTCCAAACAGTCTCTCAATGGGTCCTACATGAGAAGGTAGGCAACACAGTCAGTCACCAACCCCCCCTACCCTGGGCATCAGTTCTGATTGATCTGCACAAATCCCTTCGAAGAGTACGATTTCAAAACCAGCAATTGGTGTGAATGCAAAAACATTTGTTGGCACCATTTATTAAAAAAAAAAAAAAAAAAAAAAAAAAATGCTGTATGCAGCAGAAAGCCTTATACAAGTTGTTTTTCTTTTTTCTTTTTTGCTACCTTTGTTTCTGTTACTTTTATATGAAATTCTTTGCAAAGGAAGGCCTCTTCTTTGGACTAGTTTGGAGGCAGCCACGTGCCGTGCCTGCTTCCTTTAAACGATGTGGATATCAAGCTCCGCCCCCCAGTTATCAGTTTTGATACTGAACCTGGAGTTGTTTTTTTCTCCCCTGTCCACTCCATGTAAATGCCTTTAGCATTTCAGTTACTGTATATTTTGTTTAAGGTGACACTTCGCATGCCGCTAATGTCTTTGTTAGTGACAGTGCATTTTGTAGTACTGTACAAGTGTTGTGCTAACGGTAAGCCATTTCTTAAGTTTTTTGCCTTGATTAGGGTGCCCTAATTTGAGGGTTTAAAAAAATAACTATATTTTTGTTAATTATAAAACTGTAAAGAGCTATAAAAGCTATTCCCACTTGGTTAGTCAAAAGGGTTTTATTGCTAAATGGTGTGAAGTTGAGACCCTTTTCCATTTTGGTGACAGATTTCTTTGGGGAAATAAGGCAGCTTTCTGTTTTATAAATGCAGACTTCTGTTTATTGAATGAAGCATATCTCAGTGTTTATCTGTCAGGTTTTGAAACATTTCATATATGTCCAAATACTTGGCAGGATTTAAAAAAAAATAGTGAATTTGGTGTAAAGTTGCTATTTTATGGAAATGCCTCTAACTTTACATTTTCATTCCATCTGTAGATTTTTCTATCTTTATAAAATATTGGAGTTATTTTTTAAGGAAAAATAGAGAAGTAGCTTGTGAATAGCTCAAACTAAGCTTACAAATCGCATGTAAAAAAGCAAAAAAGTTATTTGTGTCTGTTTATATTGCTTCCTTTTTTGTAGCCTTTGTACCTGTACAGGGTGACTGTGAGGGCCAAGCAGGAGAGGCATAATCCTTGTATAAAATAGGAGCCAGCGACACTCTTGTATTTATCTGTTCTCTTTTTAGTCAGTCACTTCAAAAAAAAAAAAAAAAACAAAACAAAAAACAAACAAAAAAAAGCTGTACATTTTAACATAAAATAAATTATGATGAGCCATTTTTAGCCTCTTGTGTCCTGTCATATTATGATTGATAGAGAATGACCAATTGAACTGTATCATGTGTCACATCTCAGAACACATACACATTTTGGGAAAATAAATTATTTAGTGTAAATTGGAGTTAAGACATTTTCTGATTTGTTTTGACTTTTGGGGAGGGGGTTGGCAATAAATAAGAGTAATATCTAATAAAACCATCACATATACCAAATACCTATTTAATAAATTAATTTATAATGGATTTTAATGCTTTTCATGAAAGTTTATTTTATGCTAGTGCATACCTTCTGTATGCCAATCATTGTCTTTAAAATAAAGTGAATTTGTTTTTTTCTTTTTGACTTTGATCTTCATTTGCAAAGGGATTCTGCACAAATAATCCAGTTGCCCGCATTTGAACAGTCTGTGTAAATGCCTCTCAGGGCCTACCACAGTGGTAGCAAGCTTCCTTTTTAAAGGGATTAATATCCAAGAAGCACCCAATTTGGGGTTATATGTTGGAAAAAACATTTTCTTTAAAAAGGTGTGAAAGTTTTGCTTTGTTGTGAATGAATGATTGGATGGTTAGACCAAAAAAATAATCAAGGGTGTCCAAACATCATTTGATGACATTCAGGGGAAATTCTGGCTGTTAAAAGTATTTGATTATTCAATTGACAAGTCTAACAATAAATGCTTGACTTGGCACCCACGTTAAACTGGCTGGTTATGCTCTCCAAATCTAAACATGGGTGCTTCTGACTCTCCCATGAAGCCAGTCCCTGCTTTTACACATCTTTGAGGAAAAACCTTGCTTTCCACCAGGTGGTGTACAGATCGTAGACACAAACCTTAAAGTAAACTAAAACTCTTGACAGGCTAGTGCATAGACCCCAGATTCAAAGGCCCCAAAGATGGAAGTTACCCAGCAGCATTTTGCCTTGTGTTCACATCCTTATTATTTTTCTCTCACAGTCACAAGGCATCTGGGTTTAGTGTCAAGATCTTATCCTTTGGTCCTTTCCTTCCAGATCTACAGTCGATGGGGGACATGGGTGGGTTGAGGGCGGGCTTCCAAGACACTTCTGCAAGGGCTGTCATCAGAAACGGGAGAAGAGAACCTTTAAGGAAAAGAAAACTTCAGTGGGAAATAATGTGTGTTAATGTTCGAATCAACTGTAGCATCAGTTTGGGAACAACCAAGTTGCTCAGCAGCCCAGTGGGTCAACACAGGAGACAAGGATCTTGGAACCTGGTGGGGGCGGGGTGAGGGCCTAGGATTAAGTGGGGCAGAAGGTGCAGAGAACCTCTCACAAGCCCCAGCCTCAAACCTTCACAGAGTTGGTCTCTTTCCACGTTTTTAAGATTTGGAGATGGATAAGTTCACACTTTGTTCCCTTTGACAATGACTTGTAGTCACTCCCCATGGTTTGTGTGATAACCTGGGCTCATCACCTGCCTCACAGTCCCCCAAGGAGCTTGTGGACAATTTCCAGCCATTGTCCGGACCTGCCAGACCAAAAACAAACGTAACTGTGCTACCTTGGGTCTTTAGTTGAGCTGTTTCTCAGCCTAGACCCCATTTGAAGGTGATTTCCTTCAAATCTCAGCTTATCCCATCAGAAAGGTCTTCATGACCCAGTCAAAAATGAGTTTATCTCCCACCACTTTCCATTGTTCTCCACCTCACTGCTTTTTTTCCTCATTGCACTTTATTGTAACATGCATTTCTCTTCTCAGTATTGGCTTCCTAAATCATTTTTGGTATGTGGTAGGTGCTCAGTATATATTTGTTGAATTAATATTTCACTTCTGAAGCTGTGACACACTTTTGTAATAGCTTCTGTTCTTCCTTTCTGTACTTGCGCTCAGGAGTACCCCATGTTCCCTTTTTTTAAGACAGGAAGGAAGAGAAGCATCTTTATTTAGTTGTTTGTTTTGTTTTTAACCCCAGTACTGGGTCTCAAACCTGGGTCGTGGGCTGTAGGTGGTCTGCACACCAGCATCTCAGCCACCTAAGCCACCAGGGTGTATGGACCAGGAGCTATTCTCAAGATACCAGTCCTTCAACTTTAAAGGTCTACTGTCCTCAGGAGTATTCATAGAGTATTCACACAGGTGGGAGGAACATGTAGGAAGGTATAGGGACACTATCAGCAGTGGATGTATAGACAGTCTATCCCTCCTACATATGGATTCATTTAAATGTAAATATTTCTTTATGACATAAACATTTCATAACATTCTGAACAAGGACTTTCAAATTTAGGAGATGACTGAGTTTAGAGAAAATGAGAGCGCCTATGACATTAGGCCCTTTGCATCTACATCTCTTTCCCAAGAGCCTGTATGTGGCTCTCACACCCAAATCTGAGTCATTATGAAGACTGGACTTTTGGGGGACTAACATGTCTTCCAGAGCAGACCCTCAATAGTCCCAAGAAACCAGGCCCAATCACAAGGGCCAAGCCACAAGTTTTTCCCTTTGGTACTAAAGCAGGACAGCCTTCGAGAGTTTACAGGGTCACCCCAGAGCGGCTTACAAGTTGCAAAACTCCTGGACACTCCTTCCTCCATTGAGAACTTCCATTCTCAGTGTGCCTTTGTGGCCCAGCGGTCTAGTCCACCCGGGAGCAGTCCCACCCACATCCCAAGGTCCTGGGTTTAAGACCCTGGGCCAGGGTGAACAACCAGTGTGAATACCTAAATAAAAATAAAATGCTTTTTCCTCCTCTCTGTCTGCCTCTGCTCATCCTCATGCCTGCCTGTCCCTTTTCTTCAACAAAGAAAAAAAAAATCCTCTTTCATTTTGTTGAAAACCACAACCAAATAGGAAGATTGGGCGCCTTCTCTTATTTTTCCAGTAGGCCTTTATCACACTCTTGTTTTCTCCAAACAGTTTTGGTTGCTAGACCTTAATGGCCGGCATAGCTAACATCTCTCTTTGAGTACAGTCTGGATTAGCTCTCAGGTGTGGAGAAACCATACCTGAACTCACCTGGCTGCCTCATTCTCCCATTTCACAGCAAATTTGCACATACTTTTTGGCGTAATTGAAATCAAACCCCTATTACTTTGACTAGAATTGAAATAAAAGACACTTCCTCAAGTTCTCTTGCTAGAGAAAGTGTTTCCAGGTGCGTGCCCTGGCGGTGCAGCATTAAAGCTGCAGCTTTGGAGGCTCAGTCCAAAGACCAGGTCCTCAGAGCTAGAAGGATCCACCCAGACGAACACCTAAAATAAATAAAAATTTCCTCCTCTCTTCCTGCCTGCCTACTTACCTTCATTCCCGCCTGTACCTTTCCTTTAAAGAACCAAAGCAGTGTCTCCTTTCTTTTTTCCAAATTAAAAAGTCAAACTTTTGTCCAAAGTTACCGTACTCCAATTGACTGTTTCTGGGTAGTAGCATATCTGCCTACGATTCTAAAGAGCCCTCACTCCCTAAGGAAGATAAGGAGCCCAAAGTAGTGGGGTCTCTGCTGCTTTCAGAGAGCAGCATGTATGAGTGACCAAGTCTGGGGAATCCATTGAAAAGATGCAGGAACAGTAAGGAAACGAACGCGTCAGAGCAGGACTCGCAAATAAGCTGGGCAAACTGTCCTACAACACAGCTCTCCCAAGCACTTTTCTGTGGTTAGAAAATAAAGTTACATTTTTTAAATTATCTTTTGTAAGAATGTGACTTGCAGGCAAAGCCAAATCTTTAATCACAACACAATGCCTACACATTTTTACATGCTTTTGTGTTCCAACCTAAGCAAAAAAAAAAAAAAAAAAAAGCCTTTGTGTAAGAGTCTGTGCTCATCTGTAACCAATTCTGCTGGGAGGGCTGTCTGCTTCACGTTGCGGTGGAGCCAAGGACTGGGCTCATTCAGGGAGCAGCTCTGAATCCTTCCTGCCCATCAGCACGCACCTGGGAAGTTTGAGATTGTTCAGAAGAAGTCAAGTTTCGGTTTCACTGTCCTTTCTCTGTGACGAACCGAAGCTAGTTCAGACCTGTCTCTCCAGTCTCAAGTGTCTCTCTGGTCCTGTGAGGGGGCCTACAGCATCTTTTCACCGTCCATTTCACCATCCATAGCAGACTGGGCTTCTCGCCTCTGCTGCACCAGCTGCATGTCCAGCTCCCGGAGCTGCTTCAGAAAACCCCTGTTGGGGAGGACACAGCGGTTCTTAGCCACTTGTTGAATGGCAGCCACCAGGGTCATGTTCCTGTGGATCATCAGGTAGGCCAGGACCAGGGTTGCCGACCGGCTGCGGCCCATGGCGCAGTGGACCAGGATCTTACCTGAAAAGGAGTGGGGAGAAGAAGCACCATGCTAGACGAGCTATCATTGCGTTCTTCCCCACCCTGCATTCTCGGGGAGAGGGTGCCAACGTTCCTTACGACCGTCCTTGATGAAATTCACTATCGCATTTCAGCCCCTGGTTATACTTCTTAAAATTCTGTGATGAAATAGGATGTATGCATAAAGACATTGGCTGCACCCAAAAGTATCATGGTTATCTCAAGGAAAAGCACATGGAGACTGAGGTGCAAACTGAATTAGCCTCTGTTTCATGAAACACCATTTTTACGTAAAAGAAGAATGACAGAAAAACCATGGTAACTAAAAAGTGGCCATTTTTCTTCAAAGTGAACAAAGCTAGCCGGTCACATCGAAGAACACATCTGATCACATTTGTTGCCAGTAGTAAAATGCAAGCTTTAAGTAAAAATTAGAATTTTGGAAAAGTTACATCTGTAATTGTGAGGTTGATATTTTTCCAATATTTCTCAAATTTTTCTGTTAAGATTGGTGTGATATTAACGAATTTTTTTAATAATGTTCAGTGAAAAGTGTTGACATTTAAAAGATCTATATAACTTAGTAAGCCAATATGTTCCAAGTGACCAGTGCAAGATATTACAAAATCATGGTGAGTTAACAATTTTTTGTATAATACAAAGCAGACCAATGGAGTTCAGGTTTGAAGCTTATTGATATGTCTTCAGATTCCACCTCACTACTGTCTTTAATAGAAGTTATCACTTGTCAAGTTTTGGCATAGTAGCAAAGAATACCCACAATTATCTGAAAAAGCTATTAAAATTCCCCACCTTTCTTCAATGACATATCTGAGCGAAGCTGAATTTTCTTCCAAAAACAATTATCACACCAATTGAATGCAGAAACTAATGACTAGAAAAAGATTTGCAGAAAACATAAAAGTATGTTATTTTAAATACGCAGCTGTCTTTGAGTAAATATTTTTTAATTTTTCAGTTTTTATTTTTAATAGGATAAATATTGGTAGATAATAACCTACATAATGAAAGCTCTTTGAGGCCTTCAGTTATTTTTTAAGAGTGTAAAATTGTTCTGAGATTAAAAAGTTTGAGAACAGAATATCTAGAAAAATCACTCCAAGGGAAAAAAAGCTTCCTTCGGCCATTGGCAACAGCTGGGCCCAGTTGAGAAATCACATAGGCAGCAGTTTCTCCAATTTGGGGGTCTCTGGTGGCACTCTAGAGTTCACATTGTGTGTCAACACGCTTTATCTCATCTCATCCTGGCTACAACCCTCGAGGCTTCATCCTCACCATCCCGACTTTACAGAGGGAAAAATAGCTTAGAGATGAGGTGCCCGAAGTCATCCAGAAATCTGATGCTATCACTAGAACTAGTTCAAAGAAGTTTTAGAGGCCCTACTGCATGCTGGTGACTGGCCACTGTGCTCTGGGGACAAAGAAAGTGATGATACTATCTTCTCTGGTCATCTCCACCACTGCTGCCAGTGCTATCCCAGGGGCTGCCCTCTCCTGCAGTTGTGGGATTGTTCTTCTGGGGTTGAGCTGGTTGGGGCAGCATAAACTGTGTGACCCCAATGCTGTCTTGTTCCTGAATCTCAGACCAAAGGCCTGGAGGGATGACCAAGAAGACACTCCTGGATCTCACCAGGTTTCTGGGGGATCTGCAGGATATGAGAACAGCTTGGCAAGAACACTTGTGACTGGACAGGACTCTCCTGTGTCCCTATCATCCCTACCCCCTCACCTTCCCCAGGACCATGCCTAGGCTAGAGTAGCTGCAGCAGCATGAGCAACCCAAGAGGCCCCAGACACCAGGCCCTGGGATTCCGCCCCCTGCAAGCTGGAAGGCACAGGTAAGTTTGCAGCTGGTGGACATTGCCTGACTCCACAGAGAACGATTAATTCAATCACAGTTCATTTCCATGAAATTTCACAAGCTAACCACAGGCAGGCAGCTCTCGAATCCCATTCTCCATGTCGCTGAGTTACATGAGCATGGCCATACAGCCCTTTGCTTGTGTACCTCAGTGGGAAGGAGGGCAAGAAGCTGCAGCTGCTTCTTTATTGCTTTGTTGGGTTGGAGGAGGCTGGCCTCCAGCTCTGGCCAGCAGGACTACCCAGCTCCAGTCCAGGAATGGAATGTCTACCTCTGGTATTCTAATCCCCACAGACTGTTCTAGAGACTGCCTGGCAGCTTGCCAGTTCTTAGGATAACTAAAGCGTTTCTTCCTCTCCTGGCAAAAGGGTAATTCTTTCTGTCATGACTAAATACTTGAAACAGACGAAAGCTGTAGTTCATTAAGTCTTTTGGGGGCCTGAAGTCTGTTAAGTGGGAGGAGGGGGAGGGGAGAAGGAGCAGGGAGGGAGTTTTGAGGGGGTTTCAGAGGCAGGATGGGCCCAGCTCCAGCTCCAGGAATTCCTAAGACTGGATTTTGTTTTCACAACAGCAGTATTAATGCTGTCAGCCATGTGTGCTTGGTAGGTCTAAGGGCTCTTGAGCCTTTTTCCTCTGGGGGGTCTGCTAAGTATCCCCTTTGGACACAGCATTGGTGGTGAGAAACCGCTCTCAGGAGATTTCAGAAAAGGCAACGAAGGCTGCACTTGGCCTCTTCACAACATGGCGCACACCAGAGAAATTAGGAGTCTTTCTGGGAGTTAGATTGCCTGCCAAGGAAAGGGCACTGAGGGAAGGCGGCGGCATTGTCCATGAGGGTATTTTCTAGATTAGTGGCTTTCAAAATTTTCTGTGTCTGAGTCCTGAAAACACACAACAAGCTAACTTGTACATAGCCTTACCCTGCCCTATATCTTCCAAGCATTGTTGTGATTTATTGTAGTCAATCCTCACAAGAACTCAGGGGGGGTGGATAATTTACCAGACCCACTTACAGAGAAGGTAGCCAAGTGAGAACTAGCAAGTATAAGTCTCCCATGTTTTAAACTGGGTGACCTGACACCAGAGCTGGAGCTCGTAAAATGCCGCCTGGTATAGAAACTGTGTGTGTGTGTGTGTGTGTGTGACAAGGTTTCACCAAATAATGTGCTGACATTTTTTACTTCTTTACTATCTACTCAATTTTCTCAAGGAGAAAGGCCAGTCTGCACACACTACATTGATGCTATGACCTACTGATAGCTCAAAAATCTACATTTGAAAAATCCTGATTTTAATTAAATAATTCTCCTTTGGCCTTTACCAAAAGGTGAAATCCCACAATCTTATGAAAGTTTCCCATTTGCATGTTTTCACTGGTGACCAGAAAGTAAGTCTCAGTCACTCAAATCAGACGTCTACACCCCCCCACCCCACCACGTACCCCACCCACACCCGCACCAGTGGGGTGAGCAACTTATGAGCAACTTTTTTTCTTGCTCTTGGGGACTGACGTTTGCCTGTCTTTCACTCACTACCTTGGAACCTTGGAACCTGCCTTCCTCAGGAAAAGGTATACTCCCAAAATGGTTCTGCGTGTGTGGAAGTCTTCAGAAAAAGAAAGCACAGTGTGTTTTGAACTGCTAGGGGGCAGGTCTATATGTGCTGCAGTGGAGCAGGAGATCCTTAAAATACCCCAACCATCTAGTGTGGTTAAAGCTTAGAAGCACTAGTGAATCAACCTGCTGCTCCAAAGGAGACAGATTTCTCTGATTTATTCATACCTACCTTACCCACAATAGATTTTAAGATGGCTTCAAAAGCAAGCTATGGACTATTTAAGAAAAAGAAAGAAAGAATGAGAGAAGAGTGGTGATATCAAAATCTGATCTTTAAAGCCTCATTGTATCAGCCCCAGAATTTCTTAGAAGATTGCATTCAATTACAGCCATGCTAATTCACCTCTGAGGACGCCACATCAGGAGCAGGTAAGGCAGTCCAAATGGAGCTCCCATGGCACTATTTAGTCAGTACTTCTTTTTCAGATGAAGAATGACAAGTTCTGTTTTCTCAGTTCCTATAACTAACTGGAATGCCTCATCTTTCTTGATATTTGGTGACCTCTTATACAGCAAAGTCACCAGATACTCAAAATAAGGACAAAGAACTCCAGTGAAACCTGAGTGACAAAAGGAATTCTCGCCAGTCTCTGTGACCACAGTTCTGTGACCCTGGGCTTATCACTTGACTTCTCTGGGCCTCTGTTCCCCCAGCTCTCAGGGCAGGACACTGGACTGGATTTACCCCTGTCATTTTTCAGGAGTGACTGAGGCTGCCTGGAAGTTCTGTCAGAAGGGTCAAATCAGGGTATCATAGGGCTAAGTGTGGGCCCCATGGGGCTGATTACAGGCAAATGTGTACAGTTCTATAGCTTCACAAGGAGTGCTTTTCAAAAAAAGTGGACAAGACTGACTGGGAGGGGCTGTGGTGGGAAACAGTGTACGCTTGGCTGAAACTAGCCAAGGAAGAACTGGAAAGAAAGAGAGGAAAGAGAGGCCTTGCCTTTTGTCCAGACCATCTATCAACACCTCTTACATAAAGAGCATAATAAGAAACATACACTCGTATGGCCTGGCTCGAGGACACTACAGTAGTGTGTGTCGCTGGTTTTCTAATGCATGACTAGACACAACCAGGCCACCCACTGCCTGTAGCACTCAGGCCAAGCACATGCTATCTCCATTGTATGGACTCTATGACAATGCCATTGCTGAGCTAACAAGCATTTTATTTTGTCATTCAGTTTACAAAACTGACAGCCATTGGATTTTATTTGGCCTTTGCAGGATTTAATTTCTTTTTTTTTTTTTTAATTTGTTGCCAACACTTAAAAATGAAGCAATTTTACAGTAAAATCCAGAATGGAGACTTTTATTGAAAAGTCAGATCTACCACATTTGCACAGGTTCTCATAAGACAGTGACTGGGACAGAGGAGCTGGTGTGTCCCTTGAAGTGGCTATGGGGTTTGCCATATAGCCACAGTCACCTCCTACCTGTCCCCACTGTCCTACACACAAATAAGTTCATTCATTTAAGCGCTCTGCCTGGTCTGGATGGTTGGCATTGGATTTGAGCACCAGACTTGAATAAGTCTTAAGATATGCAGATGTAAAGGCACTGAAGAGGGACCCCAGCCTCACACCTGGAAATGTGGTTGTGGCTGGCTCCCCATCCCCAGCCAACTGATCTAATCCCACACCCCACCCATCCATTCTATCAGCATCTTCTCTGACCTGTGCATAAGTCTTTCCCTCTTGGCTCTTGCTTTCCTAGGTGCTTTCTACCACCTGGTGGAGCAGCCTCAATCCACACCAGCCTGACATCTCCACATGAATGCTCTGTGAGCTACTCAAGCCTAAACATATGACTTGAGAGCTCCCGTCTTTCCTAACTTGGCAGGGGGTGGGGTTGGGACTCACACAAAAATGGTGTGTCAGGAACCAAAACCAACTGTCATGTAAGTATATCATCCCAGTTCAAAGTTGGAATGTCTTTTTTTTCCATTTTCATTTTGTTTCTTTAGGGATTGGAAACTTTATGATGCTGATGTGCACATGCTGGTGTGGGTCTGTGCTTCCTGGCGCACGACCCCTCTATATCAAACACATCTAAGAGCCTGCTGTGCACCAGGTCTGTGCTAAGTGCTTCATGTGGGTTACTGCCGATCCTCATTATAGCCCTTCAAGGTAAATATTTTCATCACCAGATGCAGAAACCAAGGTTCAGAGATATCATGTCGTTAATAAGTCGTGTAGTGTGAATTTGAATCCAGTCCTGTCTTCTCCAAAGTCTGCCAGACACCTCCCATAAAAGGGAAGGTCAAAGATACAGTAATGGTGAGTGAGCATATTAAACAGAAACTGAAGGATTGGATTGTTGTAGTTTTTTTTTTTGTTTTTTTTTTCATGTTAAACATGTTTTCAGTTAACTTCAAATACTCTGAGGCAAGTTTTACCTCATGGTGATGAGTCAGAGTCCAGTTGCTTTTTGATCCTTCTTGGAAACCCAGAATGTGCGTAACACAAAAGATGGCCCATAAATAGATTCATAAAAGGATGTCTTTGAAATGCGGCATCCCCTAATACAAACTTCAGCTCTGTCAATTATTTTCATTGCTTTCTGAACCAAAATCATGACAAATTGTTGCTGCCTGAGACTGGTGGCGAGGCCCAGGCACCTTGGGACAGCCATCAAAGTCTGGGACTATCCAGCAGACATGGCCTAGGCCCAATCACAATTTTCAAGTTCCTGAAGCAAGCCAGTCAGTCAGTGAGTGAGATACTTGCGATCCCAACCTCTTGGGGGCAAGAAAGGCTTTTAGTAACTGGACACCCGAATTTTGTGATGGCCCTGTAAGAGTGCGACACATGGGGCTGAAGTCAGAGCACAGATTAGGGAGACAAAGTCCCTCTAGCCTCCACGGAATGCCACTGAAATGCACCCTGCAGCACGAACGGGATATTGTCTTACCCTGATGCTTGCCTAAACTGTAACCTTCCTTCCAAAATAGCCTGGTAGCCTCTGCCTGGATTAGAACAGTGAAAACTACATTGTAAGCATAAGGGCTAGTCCTGTGATTTAAAAGATGGTAGTTAATTTAGAGCAACTTGGGTTACCAGGGCCACAAAACTCATTTTCAAATAGGGCTAGATGGCCAGCTCTCCACAGGAGGCCTTATTAGACTGAAGTGTAGGGGAGGTGGGGACAAAGGGAGGCTGGAGGCTTGGTTGTCTGGCAGAATTTGAAGACTCGGTTTAGATTCCCACACTAGTTGGCTCCCTGCGGGGTTTCTGGCATAAAAGCCCTTCGCTACAGGTCAAGTCTGAGCCCAGTCACAATTAGTATCTTGCAGCAGTCCCAGCTGTTCCAAGGACAGCTGATGATTATTAGGGAAGACAGATTCGGACCGAAGGCCTGCACCCTCAATTTCGATCCCCCAGAACACAAGTAAGGCCCGAAACCCACAGGCAGTAAGTTCAGTGGAGGGCCCAACTCTGGAGACTCAGATGCTTCCCACCCTGCTACACACAAGTCCCGCGCGGCAGGTTTTTGAGAGTCGCTTGGGTCTAGGAGAGGACAGGAGGTCTTAGGCTGGAAGCGGGGCCTCATCCTGGGGGTGGGGACTGCCGTCTGGGGCGGGGCCTCAGCCTGGGGTGGGGACTGATGTCTGGGGCGGGGCTTCGGGCTGGGGGCGGGGCCGCGGCCGGGTAGCGGGAGTCTTACTGTAGTCGTAGCTGAGCGCAACGTCGATGAAAGCCGCCGCCGAGTAGAAGAAGACGCTGAGGTTGAAGGTGGGCAGGTCGTCGGCCTCGACGCCGTGGTACTCGATGGACATGTCGCGGTAGTAGTCCGGTCCGGTGTCCACGTTCCAGCGGCCATGGGCCGCGTTCAGCACGTGCGTGAAGCCGGCCTTCTGCAGCCCGAAGCGGTCCAGCGCGGTCGCCCTGGAAGAAAGGGAGAGAGGCTGGTGGGTGTGCGGCACCCGAACCCGATGTAGCGGGAAACTCGGGGGCCGCCCACGGGGTTCTGCAGTGGATGTTGGTTTCCAAAATAGGGACAGAATGAAGCCTTCCCTAGTCCAAAGCCCGGCCCTGTGCCGTTTCATGTTTTTCCGCTCTGCTGTTTCCAGAAAGGAGAGGTGGAGAGAGAGGTAGGTGCACTCACTATTCATTGGTGCATTCGTTCTTTCATCATTCACCAATACAGAGAGCTTGGTGCAGGACACCAAGGACCAGCACTATGGAGGTCGCAGGAGTGGACGGCCACCTGTGAAATCCCCCAGAGGCCACTAGAATAACTTATCAGATAAAGTTCAATGGTGAGGTCACCTTCGAAGAACCTTGAGAGATTTTCTGAAGCAGGTCTCTCCTGTGAACCCTGATTATAGGGTTTGGAAGTCAAAGCTCTGATGAATGGTTTAAGATGGGTCTTTCAGTACGAAGGATTTGATATGAAACCAAATCCTTGATACTGGTGTTCACAGAATTGATGAACATAATGCAATATGTTGCTTTGATAAGTGAATCATTGCCTAGTTGGGCAAAGCATTGTTCTGAAAAGATGAGATTTTGAATAGTCTATGGTTTGAGTAGATTTCTGGGAAGTTCCTGAAGCCAACAGTGAAATTATTTACTGGCTTTTAGCCTTATTTTTCTAGACAAGAATTTCCAGGAAGAGAGAATAAAATTATGGCCTTGAAACATGGGGTAGAGGTAGGCTGTCAGAAGAAGCAGGAGTTATTTCTGCCTAGAGCAGAGACTTTATGAGCTTACCTTACAACCAGTTTCAACACTGTGATGAAACGAAAGAGGGAGGCAAGGACGTGCCAAGTCAAGGAAGTAGCACAACCTAAGGAATGGCAGCTGGAGATAATGAAGGCCTTTCAGGAAATGGTTATCATTTCTTGTTATCAATCATTTGTCCCCAATTAGTGATTTAGGCTGTATTTCGTACTAGGTACTATCCTGGTTACTGATGACAACTTTGTAAGGTCTACTCAGGTTTCCTCATGAAACTTAGATTCTAATGGGAAGAGCAAATAACAGATGAATATTAAACAAGATCATTTTAGATAGCAGTAAGAGTTGTGCAGAACAACCATGGACCTGCTTTCGGTAAGGTGCTCGGGGAAGGCTTCTACAGGGAGGTGGCATTTAAGCTAAGACAGCGGGGTGAGAAAGAGCTAGATAAGGGAAGGCCTAGAGGAAAAGTGTTTCTTCTAGGCAGAGGAAATAGCAAGTGCTAAGAACAGAGAGGAACATTGTGGCTAAGTAGCGAGGGGATAGCGTTACAAGAGGAAGTTAGAAAGATAGCTAGGTGGTCTCTAGATCATAGGGAAGGATTTGCATTGTATTCTTTCCTTTTTTAAAGGAAAGGTATAAGCAGGAACAAAGGTGAGTAGGCAGGCAGGCAGGAAGAGAGAGGAGGAAGAAGCATCTTTATTTTATTTAGTTATTCACACTGCTGCTTCCCCCTGGGCCCAGGGCTGGGCTTGAACCCAAGAGTATGTAGCTTATGCCTTCAGAGGCGATTGACCTAAGCTGTGCTCCACCAGGGCGTGCCTGGGTTTTAAGTATGGTGGAGTACCACATGCTATAGAAGATTTTAAGGAAGGGGTAAGTTTTGTTTACTTTTTAAAAGATCCATCTGGTCGATGTGTGGAGTTGGATTGGAGGATACAAAATAGAAGTAGGAATCTCTGATGGAGGCTTTTGTAGATATACAGTCAAGAGAAGATAGTGGCTTGGACTAGGGGAACATCATGGCAGGACTTGCTGATGAATTGGGAATGGAGGCAGACAAGATTCAAGAGCATAGAATGTGAGGGGAGACTAGAGAAGGGTGTGGCGGGGATGTGGGAGATTTGGTCACAGAAGTACTAGGATCCGTATTTGGGAGTTAAGAGCTTTTGGTGGTACTTGAGGAGCGGTGGCCCCATTGGGCATTAAGATGACCTCTCTCGACAACACAACAGACAGTCCTACAGTTCAGGGAATAGGTGACAAGGATCTGGAAGCATAATAGTAAAAGGCCAAAAGTGGCATTGTGCTCCAGCTAAGGGCTCATCTCTAGGTCACTGGTAAATGAACAAGGACAGAGGTGACCATGTGAGATGCCAGTGTAGATCAACACCTGATACTGGCCAAGAGGAGCCCTGTACCAGAAGCACATGCCATGGGGTATCAGCTAAGGGTCCCTCGTCTAATGCTGGTTTCCTTTGTTTGTCATGAGAATAACCAAGGTGGAATCCAGTGTTTGAGAAAGAGACACCTGAACAAGGGCATTTACATTTTAGAAACATTTGCAAACAGCCTGTTGGAACTGAGGCACGGGGAAATGGAGAGTTCCGCTATGGCCTTTGGTGCTGCCATCCTGACTATGGAACACATTCTGCTTTCAATTTTTCCTCAGAAAGGTCTGTTTTCCATTTTTCTTCTTGTCCCAAAGTATGTATACAACAAACATTATGCTTTTGGGACATAGATCTGTGCTCAATTAAAGCTTCTACTAATGCAGTCCATCTTGCTGAGTAGCAATCAACCTCACTTTGAGGTCGAGCTCAGTGGAAAAATTAAAATTAACTGTCCTTGACAGGAAGTTTCTACCCACCATAAAGACTATTCTCTCTGGGTTCAGCACCTGGGTTTCAACATAATCAAATGGCAGTTTGAATAAATAACAATTTGCACTTTGCTCCTTTTGGAGTCAAGGATTAGCGTAGGTATGTAACAAGACTCATTGCATGACACCTCTGTATTCGCTTCACAGAGCTGGTTTGCGCTGTGTCTGGGGGAAGATAAGGACTCATGGAGAGTATTAGACCTGGTTCAGGTTTGGGGGACAGAGAGGGAAGTGGTATCCTCACACACTGCTTAGGGAATTTCTCCCTGTCTTGGTTTACTCACAGTCCAGTTGAGGGCTTAGAAACATACCCACTGCAGAATGGGCATCTGCAAATAAATGGTGATTCCTGGTACTCTTACTTGTCTGGGGCTGTGATGGAGGCAGATCCCAGTATTCCTAGATTTCTAGCACAGCAATTATTGAGAGTAGGGTGGGGTTGGAGGGTACTGTCTGGCATTGTATTGTTTTGTTTTTTGAAAATTCCAGAGCCACCTGCTCAGATTATGTTATGTGACAAAGAGACAAGATATGTAACTGCTGAAGGAGAAAAGCTCAGAAGAAAAACAGGTTTAGGAATTTACTTCTAGAATCTAGATGATTAAGTAGCCTTAGTTCCTGGTTATTTAAGAAAATCCTAGATGTAAGCAATCTGTTCATTTCTAAAATAATATGACTTCTAGTTACTTAAGTAACACTTGCTTAATGCAGAATGTGGAAAATGTATCCACTTGACACACACACACAAATGTCAACTGTATTTCACCCTTCTAGAGATAAAAATTATTTGCTTTTTGATATAAATTCTCAGTTTGTTTGGCTTTTTTGTTTTGTTTTTTATGTCTTTTATGTCTAGGGGAATAGTAGGTATTATAAGAAACACCACAAATGAACCCAACTTGGCTGTATCTCTTTGGGTACATCTCTGGTTATGTCTTTTTTTTAAACTTTCAGCAAATTTTTATTACACTTAAGTTATCACATTGATGATTATGTTTTTTAGGAGAGATTTTCCTTTTTAAGTGGAATGCTGGGTCAACAGGTATGAATTTTTTAACACATGCAATACTTGTTACTAAGTCATTCTTCAGAAAACTTGCTCAAACTTACATTCCAATTTTTATTCTTTATTAATTTCATAACCCTGCCCCCAAAAAGTTTCCCATTTTTGTTAATTTGTTTTAGCAAAGGTTAGACGTGTTCTCACACATTTGTTGGACTCCTGCAGTTTACCGTTAAGAACATAGTCAGATTCCTGTTTTTGACCCAATTCTCTTTGACTCTCCCTGTGAACCTTTGGCCTACCTTTGGATTATGACTCCAGAGTGGAGGGTCAGAGAAGTGATTTCCTTCTTACATGGCCAATTTCCTCAGTCCGTGACCTTCCTTCCCTTTCTCCTTCTCTCATCCTACCCATCCTGCTTCCAGCCTCTCTGCAGTTCCCCCAGAAAGCTGCGCGTTGCCTGCACCAGAAACACATGCTTCCGTCCCCCATGCCTGGCCTTGAGGGATGGCAAATAAACATTGTCTAAGCCGTCTCCTTGGACAACTCTACTGAAATTCCACATATCAGGCCCCTTAATGCCTTCCTGAATCCCAGCCTACACACCTCAGCATCTGCGTGAAAGCCCACTTTTCCCCAGGAGCATGTTCTTGCACAGAGGGGAGTAAGGACATGCATGTAGAGGTCCGTACAGGCTTCCTTGCAGTGGGAAACATGTCCCGTCCCCATGTTGCCAGGGTTCTGCACTGGGCGTTAAAGAAAGTTTACCAATGAGGACCTGCCAGTTTCCTGCACCTAATCTTGGACTCCTGTTTGCCAACGGCTTGTGGCTTGTAATCTGGTACTTTATTCATTCTGATGCATGTTTGTGATGCTGTTCTGGTCTCACATGATTTCATGGATGTGACCCTAACGCTGACTTCCAAAGTCATGACAGCACCTACTCCTTCACTGAGGTAGATTTTAAAACAGCTGGCACATTTTTAGCTTTTGATCTCAATTCACCTGATATAAAAGTAAAGTTCACTGATTATTGCAGTTTCTTGGATGTTCTTATAACTTGCTGACAATGAAGCCATTTGGTTTTGAGGTCCCTCAGTAAACATGGGGCTGACAGGTGTAGTTTATAAACTTAAACTGCTGCATGAACTAAAGCAACTGAACGGCTGGGATACTCTGTTTTCTTTATTTGTTATATAGAACCAGTTACTCTAGACGTACTTTTCTTTTAAAGGAAAGGTGCAGGTAGGAATGAAGGCAGGCAGGCAGGAAGAGAGAAGAGGAAGAAACATTCATTTATTTTATTTGGTTGTTCATCTTGGTTGTCTCCACCACCCCCATCAGCCCAGGACACAAACCCAGGTCCTTAGGATGTATGTGGCCTGTTCTGGTCAGAGGTGGCAGACTTAACCACTAAACAATCAGGGCATGCCAGCCATCATTTTCTTTTCTTTTTTTAAGAAAAAAAAGGAAGAAGCATTTTATTTAGTTAGTTCTTTTTGTTTCTTTCCTTTTAGCCAGAGGCTGGAACCCAGGTCCTTGTGCTTAAGAAGATGTAGGCTTAACACATGAGCCACCAAGGTAGGCCTTACACACACACACACACACACACACACACACACACGATAGATATGTCTATATACATATATCTATATAGATATATATAGAATATGGATATTATAGAATGTTGTATAGACAGATGTTTTAGATACATCTGTCTATATATTTCTCTCTCTCTCTATATATATATATATTTTGTAAGAAGCTGCTATTATCCTCACATGTGCTCCTTCATCTCACATGACAGCGTCAAGTTAAGAGGAACATTTTTAAAGTTGAAGTAATTTAAACTCTGTTCCAAGGCTAGGAGGAAAAGATAGAAAAGGAGAGAAAGTATTTAAACTAGCAAGCACCACTGTGTATGTGGGGGGTATTTCTGCCTGCCTTTCCCTCTCCTTTTCTTCCTTTTACTAAACATCCCAGACCTTCTTAATAAGACAGGACTGGTCACCTAAAACTGGTTGATTGGCTTAAAATAAGTTTTTTTTTATTGCAGTAATTTTTATTTTACACATTAAAATAAACTCATGTGTAGGTTCTTCACATGTGCAGTCCTTCCCTATTCCTAAGATATATATATATATATATATATATATATATATATATCAACATACTCTGCCCTCCACCAAATCACCAAGTGTTCTTAATCATTGACAGTGGGCTCCGCCACCATTTGTCCCCGCCTCATTGTGGGGACAATTTTAGTGTTTTTGTTTTGTTTTCTTTTTAATGGTAATATTTATTATTTCTTTCTTTCACAATACTATATTCATTTTAGATACTGAAATTGTATCTCCATCTATATTTCCCACCACAGCCACCACCAGCGATCCAGTGTCCTTTCACCACCTTTTCCACTCTTTCCTTTCCTCGCCTTCCCACTCTCCCGATACTCTTCTTACAAAATTCTTATAAAGTTGAATTCAAGTTCCTTCGTTAAAAGATAAATTTCAGGAAGAGGGCAGAAGCAGTAGAAAGATGTAACCCAAGTGTTATCAATAGTTATCTCTGGATTATGAGATTCTGGGGAATGGGGGGGTTGTAATTTTCTTCTTTATGTTTATCTGTGTTTTGTACATTTTCAGTAATCAACATAGCATATATTCATTTAGTATGTAAATTAAATCATGATTCTTATTAATGTTATTTCCTTAGTTTTTCTCAGGAGAGACGATTGCAAAAGGTATAAGGTGATCTTGGTATTTTTGACTCTTGTTAGAAATCTCTGCCCCGCTCCCCCAGACTCTAGTCCTCCAAGCATGGAGGCTGAGAGAGGAAAGAAACCATGTGGGAAGCACAGTTGTGAAAAATGATGTGGTATTAATAATTGGGGTTGGCATCTGGCTAACCGTGAAAGGAAACAGTTGCTGTTGCTTGAGGCCTTCACTAAAAAGCTGTCACTCAGCATGAGAAGCCAGGTCAGGGGGTTGCAGCTGTCCAGGCACACAGGTGAGAGGCCTTCTCTCGAGTTGAGAACTGTCTCCGCTGATTGATTTGCCTTCACCTCACTTTCCAGCTTCTTAGAGTACAGACCATGCCTGGAGAGGCCTCTGGCTTTTTGAGGCTGTTGGTCTGGTTGGGAGCAGAAGAGCAGAAAAGGCAATACAGAGAGACCTTAGAAAGTGAGCGCAGGCTGGGTGAGGCTGGCCACAGGCTTTGTGGTGAAGGCAGGCTCTATGGGGAGTGGTAGCTAGGTGCTTACTGATGACCTCAAAAGTCAGGCCTTGGAGGAAACTGTAATTTTGACACAAATGGGGACATGGTTAGGACCCCCATTCTTCCAGTGACAGAGAGGCAACACCCTGGTGTTGATACACAGAGATCCCCTCCTCGTGAGAGGGGAGAGATTTTTCTCTGTGATCCTGTTTCACGCAAACCTTCCTATGGGAAGCTGTCCTGCCTGGGAATTTGCAGTCACTTTAACCATAGCCAAGGTCTTATCCCCTCCTGCTGACTACAGGAAGAAAGAAAAAGATTTTGCTAAGTAAATGAAAGATAGAAATGAGATTAAAGTGAGAATATTTAAATTACAGAAATTTAGAGCTTTCAAGCATACTCAAGCACTTTTGAAGCGCCCGTTTAGGGGCTGCTGATTGATAAGAGGCAATGAATTATTCTTATCTCATCATCGATGCCAGTCCCTGGCTCTCTGGGGGGCAACACTTGGTTAACCTAATTTGAATCTAATTTGAATGACTTAAAAGTAATAAAACAAGTATGTGCTTGAAGCTAATAAGGCCTAATTTATTTAATAGAACATTTCTCAAAGAATTTTATTTTAGAGCTGGAAGCGATCTTTGAAAGCATCCTTTTATTTTACAAATAAAGAAACTGAGTCCCAGAACAATGAAATGCTTTGCCAGATGTCACACATGGTGGCCACCCACACTGGGGACTTGCACTCCGTGTCCTGAATCCTGCTCGAAGGCTTTTGCTGTATTCTATTGACCCTACAGTTCCCACTTAGTGGCAGATTCAGATTCCCCTACCACGTTGTGGGAAATGAATGAGGGAAGGTGGCTGTGCCTTGAGCAAGGAAGTCTTCCCTGTGACACTGTCCAAAATCAGCCTTCTTGTCCTGGCACAAGCCCCTTCTCTGACCCAGCACACAAACACCAGCTACACCTCCTCCTCTCTGTGACCTCTTCTCACCAGGCTGCAGTGATGGGTCCACCTCTGCCCTCCCCTGGGTGGTAAGCAGTGGGACTTGGAGTCAGCAGGCACCCCACTTGGTGAATCTCCTTGGCATAAGCTGTGACTGATAAAATGCTTTACAGATTCTGAAACCCACAGGTTCATAGGGCTTTGATGAGGCACTGCCTCCTTAGACTTTAGATGACCCAGGTCCATGGAAAGCCAGGTCAGTGTCTCTGGAGAGAGTTGGTGCATGATCTAGAGAAGACCCATTTGAAGGGGCCTTCCTTCCAGAGAGGCCTTGGCTTCATGAAAGCATCTCATGGGAGAAATCTGATGGGGGGTTTTTCCTGTCCCAGGGTTTTCCTCTCCTTTAGTACTGAGAGACCCTTAGTAGCAAAGTGGCGTAATGAATGAATGCTTTTACCTTCCTCTCAAACTATGAGTTAAATTTCTAAAACCTGCCTCATCTGTAATAATTCACACTTGGGGATGATCCCTTGTGGCTCAGGCAGTTAAGACACTGGAGTGAGAACCACAAACAACCCCAAAACCTGGGTTTGAGACCTGGGACTGGGGCGAAAAGCCAAAATGAACAACTAAAGAAATAGCGATGTTTCTTCTTCCTCCTTCTTCCTTCCTCTCCTTCAAAACACAAAAGCAAAAACAAAACAAAAGCCAAAATGATTCCCACTTATTGTGCATGCCCTAAATGTCATATGTATTAGCTCAGTGAGTCAACTTTTTTTTTTAAGGTAAGGTGCAGGCAGAATGACGGCAAGTGGCAAGCAGTCAGCAAGAGGAAGGAGGAAGAAGCTTTTTATTTATTTATTTTTTAATGTAGTTGTTCATCCTGGTGGTTCTCCCTGGACCTGGGACATGAACCCGGGTCCTTGGAATGTACGTGTACTGTGCTTCACCAGAGGCAGTGAACCAAACCGCTATTCCACCAGGGCATGTCAAAACAGCATCTTATAAGTAAAGAACTTGAGGCTCAGAAAGCTTATGTGATTTCTCCAAGGTCACATGGGAACCAGTATTTGCCCCAGACATTGTGGCTCCTGAGCTTAGTTTTATCTCAGCAGAAAGAACCCCATGAGGAGAGAGGAGGGGAAAGCGTGAGCTGCTTCCTGGATCTGTGTCTGGTGCTGGTGTCTCCCAGGCGTCACTGGTCTGGGGTTCAGGAGCAGCCGGTGGCTCTGCCTGCCCTGGGATGTCCGTTCTCACATGAGGGGCCTGATTGCCCATCTTCCAGAGCCATGGTACTCAGCTTTCAAAATTTTTAAGTTGCTTTGAAGGAAAGGAAAGACTCAATTTAGATGCAAATATAAAGGTAAAACTGTACATGAAGAGCCAGCTAGGAGCTTTGGGTTGCTTTGGGCAGCACCTGTAAAGAGACCAAGAAGCACGGGCAGCCTGGTCTGCTCACAGCCAGGTCATAACCTCCGTGTGGTTTCATGGGCAGGGGGATTAAATGCTTTCCTGGTAAGCATCTGGGAGTCTCGTTAACCGTTTGAAGTGAGTGTCTAGGAGAAACCCTGACCAAAGCCGGGTAAAGCACCACACCGTGCAGACTTCAGCTCTGGCCGCCGCAGGGCGCACAGACTGACCCTGGAGCCCGCCCAGACTGTGCGTGCGTGCGTGCGTGCGGAGCTTGGTTAGGCGGCGCGCTGCATTGAAATGGCAGTGACATTTTCTTGGTTGAAGGAAGCAAGGGTATGTCAGATGTCAAGGAGACAAGCCTGTCTTATTACATCAAACTCAATTGTGTGGCGCTCTGTTAACTAGAAGATGTCTCCTGTTCAGATTCTCTCAATGGCTTCCTCCATCAAGTCTCTCGGCCGACATTCAGCCTTATACAAGCGCGTCCTAACCCACCTTCCCAAGTTTTTCTCTCACAGTAATAGCAATAACATTTGCATTTGTTTATCACTTTATCATTTACCAAGTGCTTCCATGTTTTTTTGAGGCTTCTCTGTCACCATTTTTAGAGAGAGCACAGAGCTGCTCGAAGCCTCCCCACCTGGAGGAGATGGCGGCTCTGGTGGATTGTATGTTCGTGTTCATAGTATTTGCTGTTCCCCACCCACTTTCATGCCCTATTGATGGGAGACTTTGCCATGGACTTGCTTTGGCCAATGAATGTGGGCATAAGTGACATGAGTCACTTCTGAGTCAGTTTGTGGCTTGCCATGTCTCTTTTTTCTCTGCTGGGAGACTGGCAAAATCCCAGACGGGCTGTTTCAGCAGCCTGAGTCCTGAGTCCTGGAGTCAAGCAGACATGGAGCACAAAGCAGGCCTGCTATGGATGTGTCACACAAGTAAGAAATAAACCATCGTTGTGGCAGGCCACCAAGATATTGGGATCACCTGTTATTCCAGCATGGCTAACTCCTAGCTAACCACACAGTGACTTAATCCCAGGCTTCTGAAAGTGCACTTTCCACCACATTCATCTCCTATATGCCAGAAAAATTGTACTGTCTGTTCTCACTTCATGCCTTTTCTCATCCTGTTCCCTCTGCCTGGTATTCTGTTGAAATCCTAACCATCTTTCAAAGTCAAGCTTGGAATTCACCTGTTCTGTGACGCCTCCTCATATCCAATACTAAGCACTTAGTTTTTACTATGTGCCAACTACTACTCTAGCATAAAACTTGTTTTAATTCATTTAACCTTCACTCTGTGAGATAAGCCCTATTACTGTTCACCATATAGCAGATAATTTAAAGTACTTTTCCAAGATTATGCATTTGCTAATTAGCAGTCAAACCCCACATTCCCTCTACCTCACCACCTACTTCTTTTTCTGTCCTGTGACATTTCTGGAACTTTCTTCCCCTCAACTATAAAATAACTTCTTTTATCTGAATGCTTTCTCTTGGTCAGAGTTTGAATATAAATTCTGCCATTTATTGATGATGTGACCTTGGGTTGATTATTTCTTTAAGCCTCAATTTCCCCTTAAGCAATGAGTAAGGTCCCAGTAAATACCCACTGACTGACTGACTGATGACTGACTAAATGGATGAATTCTCTGAGCCTTGGTTTGCCCACTTGTAAAATGGGAGTAAAAATAGTACCTCCTTTCTATGGTTGTTGTGGAGTTTAAATGATGCTGAGCACAGAGCATGCACCTGGCAAGAACTGAGTACAACTTTGCTATTATTACTATTATAAGCTGTAGGAAAGGTAAATATAGTATATACTCCACAGAGAGAAGAAACTTAATTCTCAATACGGGGACTGGGGAAAGCTAGCGTCATGGTAGAAGTGACTTGAGTGGACTTTGAAGAATATATAGGATATAGACACAGAGATGAGGTGAAAGGGAGGGAATTTCAGACAAAGGGAACAGCGTGAATAAAAACAGAGAGACAATGTACGTCTTAAAATCTTAATCTCCCTTCCCCAAGGTGTATCATTTTTAGAGTCGAATCTAAGGAAAAAAATCCTAAATATGCATAAAGATGTCTGCTAAAACATTATTTATAGAAGTGAGAACATGGAAATAACAGATATGTGCAACTCTAGGTATATAGTTAAATGATCATATATGCATCTGATGCATTATTATGTGTATATTACTATAATATCTTTAATATAACTTAATATATAATTTCACATGTATGTTATAATTAGTATATAATGATTAAATTATGAGGAATATGCAATGAGGACAAAGTTCATTAATAATATTATTAGAAAAACTACAAGATTAAATGATCAATATGGTTACAACAATATGGTTACAAATTTCAAAACCAAAAATAATACATAGAAAGTTTAGGACGTAATATCCTAGAATATTAGTAGGCACGGCTTTGGAGTAATTGGTTTTGGTGATTGTTTTGGGAAATTTAAAAGTTTTCTTAATAACTATTTTTATTATTATAGCTAACTTTTATTGAGTGTTTACTATGTACATTATATCACATTGCATATATTATCTCACTTAATCCATACAAGCCTATGAGAAAATTCTCTTGTTAACCTATTACAAGTCAGAAAAGTAAGACTTCTATATTTATACCATGAGGATATTTATTATTTTTATAATAGGAAAAGAATATATCTACTGCAGTTATTTAATATTTTATTATTACAAAATATTCAGATGCTCCCTCTTGTTATTTCTACTTCAAACACTGATAAACATTATGTGAATATTTCCTTATGTATTATTGCTTTAATTTCTATAAATTACATTTTTCTTTCTGTTTTTAAAGGACAGGTACAGACAGGAATGAAGGTGAACAGAGGCAGGCAGGGAGTGAGAGGAAGCAGCATTTTTATTTAGTTGTTCATCTGGTGTTTCTCCCAGCCTTTGGGGACTGCACCAACTGGAGGCAGCTGACCTTACTGTTACTCCACCTGGGCATTCCAAATGACATTTCTTTTTTAGAGAGAGGAAGAAGAAGCATTTAAGGAAGGAAGAAGAAGCAGAATCTTTAGTTAGTTGTTTTATTTTGTTTTTTTTACCCTAGTACCTGAATCTCAAATGTAGGTCCTTGGACTTCACATGGTCAGCATGCCAGTGTCTCAGCCCCTGAGCTACAAAAACACACCCCCAAATTACATTACTTACAGAGGAATTTGGGGTCAAGGTATATGTGTACTTTTTTTTTTTTTAAGGACAGGTGTAGGCAGAAATGAAGGCAAGCAGAGGCAGACAACAGGAAGAAAGAGGAGGAGGAAGGACTGTTTTATTTAGTTGTTCATCTTGGTTGTTCTCGCTGGCCACAGGGCACAAGCCTGGGACCCTTTTTGGGGTGTGCAGGGCCTGCACTTAACTGCCACTCCACCAGGGCATACCATGTGTTTAACATTACATTGAACTAATTTCACATTTACAGAAATGTTGGAAAAATAGCACAGACATTATTTGGCAGAGAAAAAAATACTGATACTACAACTTGGATGAACCTTGAAAATATTATGCTAAATAAAAGATGCCAGTCACAAAAGGCCATATGCTATTATTTGATTTATAGGAAATGTCTGCAGTAAGGTAAATCCATAGAAACAAAAAGCAGAATGGTAGTTGCTTGAAGCTGGGCAAAGATGAGGAATGGGGAATGATTACGTAGTGAGTTTGGTGTTTCCTTTTGACATGATGAAAGTGTTTTGAAATTAGATAGTGGTGATGGTCGCACAACTCAGTGACTGTCATGAAACCCCTGAATCGTATACTTTAAATGAGCATGTTTGATGGGTAAAGCTACTATTAAAAAACACAGTCCAAAGAGCCCCATACACTCTTTATTTAGGTTCTCCTGATGTTCACAACTGGGAAATGATTGAATGAATTGTAATAGAGCCATTCTATGAAAAATTTAAATATGGAATAGTGTTAGTCCTCATTTGAAAGAAATGAAAACCCTTACGTGTGTATATGCTTTCTTACATTTACAATAGCCTGCATAAAGTAGTAGGAGTATGCAAGTAAACTAAAGCCTGCTTACTTAGTGACAGAATTAAGAGAGGACAAAGGAAGATTATTCAGTTTGTTTTCATAGCCTGTGATTTAATTTAGTATAAAAGGACATGTCATTTTTTTTATAACATTTTCAATTTAGACACATTAAGGAATTAAAAAAAAGACAAGGGATGCTTCACCTAAATTCCCCATAACTATGTACTTAATTTTAGGTTTTAAGCAGCAGGATGTTTATTAAAATCACCCATGCTAGGGCCCATGCCAGGAGGAGGAGCAAGTGGAGGGGGAGGGAGGGGGGGATGGGAGGAAGAGGGGGCGAGGGGCGGGGCGAGGAGGAGGAGGTCATACTAAAACCTCTATATTGAGCAGAGGTGCATTTGAATTCATCTTTCTGCCCTCTACCAAACTGCGTACCTTGGGCCAAATGCTTAACTGCTCTGTGCCTCAGTTTCCTTATCCTTAAAATGAAAGTAATTAGATGACCTCTCTCCCTGAGTTATGGTGAGAACATGCATGCAAGATGCTTAACATAGTACCTGACACATAATGTTTAATAAATATAGGCATTCTTGTTATTACTGTCATTTACAGTAGGTGCTTCCTAATTGTTTGAGGAGTGGGGAATGGTAGTTATAAAATCTAGAGAACAGGATAGCAAGCAGAACTTTGCTACACCCACCATTCTCCCTGACATATAGGTTGATGTGCTCCTATGCTGCCAACCTGAGAACTGACTTTATGTCTGCTGATATTATACCCAGCTAAAATAAAAGCCTGCTTTCCCCAGCATCCCTTGCAGCTGGAGGGACATCCCTTGCAGCTGGAGGGATTTCCTTTTGGAAAGATGCCCTTTTGCTCTTCCTTCCCTCTGCCTCCCTGCAGTTCTGGACCCTACAGATAATGGCTGGAGCCCTAAGAGCAATCTCGGATCGCACTTGAAGAGGACAGCTGCACCCTCAGAAGGACAGAGCGGAAGCACAGGAGCCTGAGTCCCTGGTATACCTTGGAGTCTCATGACAGCCCCAACTTGCCTTCCTCTAGACTTCTTTTAAATGAGAGAAAATGAAACCTCGATCTTGCACCTTTTCTGGGTTTTCTGTGATAAGAAAATAAATCCAGATCTAACAGAGCTCTCACAGAAAACTAACCTAAAATGCAAAAGCTCATAGTGAAGAAGTAAGGAGAGGTATGATCTAAAGAGGGGCTGGCTTCCCTCTCCTAGGGAGGCCAGAGGTGAAGCTCAGCCTGGACACTTACTCATCCCCGATGTACAGTCTGGGCCAAACCTCGTTGACATGGGTGTACTGGGGACTGCCCTTCCAGAAGAGACGCTCCAGCTCAAAGGCTCCAGGGGTACAGTAGTCCTCCTCCTCCTCCTCCTCTGCCTTCGGCAGCAGCCTCTTGGCAGATGGGTAGGCATTCTTGAGGCTTGTGTTTGGTTCTCCGGATGTCATTTTGGAGCCAGGGGATTTTCTTTCCTTTCTGCAGCTGGTTATGAAAGAAGGTCAACATTGGGGTTAGGAGGGGACAGGGGTAAGGAATGGACGTTACAAAAAGAGGTGGGAATAAGTTGACTTAACATTTGGCAGGCATATCCTGACCTGCTGTCCTACTGATTCCTCTTCTCAGGCTACAGAGGTAAGCAAAGCAGGCCATGATGGCAGTTAAACCAGCACTTTAACATTCCAGACTCCTCCAAAGCAAGAGTGCTGGGCATCCTCTAATGGGCTGAGGCAAATTTGCAGCTAACCCAGGGTGGGTTTTGAGCCTAAGAAGTCTCTGCAGACAGCAGGTTCCTTGTCTCCTTACTTTTAGGTTTTATTCCTTCTGTGATGCCTACTTTTTCCTTTAAATGACTGTCATCTGCTGGTGTGCATCTTTGCATCTCAATAGGAAGGCCCAGATTGCTTGTCATTCCCTGCCTCTGGAAGCTGTTGCCCTGTGAAAAGGTCACACCTGTAAATCCAGAGCCTGTCTCTCTGGGTATCCACTCACCTTCTAGGAGCTTCAGAAACTGGGGAGTAAAAGGAAACTTGGCTGCATGAGGGAAGCAGAAGTTAATTTTCTCTACTCCCACATGAGGAGGTTGGCAATTTTATGAACTTTCTAGGGGCTCAGAAGAGATATTCCAAGCTAGAAAGCCGTGTCTGCAGATTGAAAGGTATATTTGGATTTTTTGTTAGACTCTGCAAGTGGAATGGACTAGTAGTGTCCATTGTCCCCAGGGAAATGAGTTCCTAGGAACTGGGCAGAATTTGTTCCCAGAGATGAGTGACTTCCACATCTACTCTCAGACAACCTGAGAAGAGAAGCTATTCTCCGTGGCCTCTGAGACTGGAGAGAGGGAGAAAAAAAGGTAAAGTGACTGAGAAACATGGAGGTGAGAGATGCAAGGAATGCTGGTTATTTATCTAGCAAATTCCTAGCAATCATTTGTGACAGAGACTGTTCCAAGTGCTTTACAGTTATGAACTCATTTGCTCTTAACAACTCTGGGAGGTAGCTGCTGCTGTTACCCTCATTTTAAAGATGAGGAAGATTGTAAGTTAAGTAGAGGATGTTTGTGATGCATAGTACTCATCTAAGAAACTAATTGCTGAGAGGGTGGGGATGGGGAATGCATTGTGAAGAGAGGCAAGAAAATACTCGAAGAATGGAAAAAAGGATTGAGAGCTTCAAAGACCTCCAGCATGCTGTCAAAGGACTCAGAACACAACTTGTAGAGGGTCCCATTTGTCAAAATGGGACAATTTGAACGTGAGTAATAAAAATAGCTGCAATAGATTGAAGTATATCAAACAATTAAATTGTAGCTATTCTTAAAACAATAATGCACTATTGAAAGATGCCAAGGAACCAGTTTGTTATTTTGAAGACAGATAAGGAAAGGGAAAGAATTTAACATTTATTGTTTCTCTCTGTTACAAACTGTACTACTGGGTAGATGCAGAAAATGTTCTCTTTTACAGAAGTAGTCTAAATAATAAAGGAGGAAAAAAGAACCATTTCACAATATCTGATGAGCTTAATGACTGTAGGCATTGAACACTGCCTGCTAGCAACCTAGGAGGGACAAACACACATTGTAGGTCTTCTGATGGAAGAAGGCCACTGCCGTGAAGTAGTCTTGCCAAAGAAAAACATGACTCTTTGATCAGAGTCCTCAGACCCTAGAACTAACAACTGATTCAGAGGACAGTTAAATTATTCCACAGGTGTGTCCTAGTGGCATAGTGGTTTAGTCTACCAGGGCATAATCCACATACGTCCCAAGGTCCTTGGTGACTGGTTCAAGACCCCGGGCCGGGGAAACCACCATGACAAACAACTAAGCAGGATAACTGAAGTGCTTCTTTCTCCTCTCTCTTCCTGCCTGGCCGCCTGCTTCTAGTCATTCCTACCTGCACCTTTCCTTTAAAAAATTAATTAAAATGACACCACAGGGCCTTATCTTTTAGAAATACATTCTAGCATGCCCTGGTGGCTCAGGTGCTAAGCCAGTGGCTGGAATATGGACCAAGTAAAGCCCAAGGACCCAGGTTTGTGACAATAGTGAAGGGAATGATGAGCAAAAATAAAAGAAGTATGGACTTTTTTCATCTTTCCCCTTTCTTTCTTAAAAATGCTGCTTCTTCTCCCTCCCTGTCTTTAAAAAAAAGAAAAGAAATACATACTGAAATATTCACAGTTGCAATGATATAATGTCTGGGATTGTTTAAAAGCAATATAGTTGGAAAAATATGAGCTGTATTTGTGGAGGCAGGCGCAGGCTGGGCGGAGGAATAAGTGAAGGTGTGAATGAGGAAGACCATAGAGGATGGCTGTTGAGTTAGAATGGTCATTGCAAGGTAGTTTCTGTTTCCCTTTATGTGTGTTTGAAATTTTCCATTGGGAAACAAAAGTTTAAAGAAAAGGAAAGTATTGAAACCATTGCTCTGGGAAGTTCAACTTGCCCAAGTTCAGTAGATGATTTAATGGGCCTCTAGCCAGCAGTTGTGCCTTAGGGGGTTGTGGGAAGTCAGGACCTGTGATGTTCTCCTGCATACTCCTGAGGCAGTGGCAGCAATGGACAGTAGAGATGACCCTTCCTTGAAATTTTCCAAACCGTGATCTAAAGACCAGCGCTATCAGAATCATCTGACACCTGCTAAAAATACAGATCCCATTTGTACCTGGGACTGGAGCTAGGGACCTAGGAATCTGTAATTTACCAAGCTCCCAAGAGAGTATGATGTTCATGAAAGTTTGATGATAATAGCCCAGAAGTACGAATAAAAAGTTGAGGAGTAGCACACCCCTGTGGTTCAGTGGCTAAGATACAAGTCATGTAAAGCCCAAGGACCTGGGTTCAAGACCAGGGTGAGGAGAACAGAAAAAGAAAGAGTTGTGGAGCTATTGAGTCCAAAGAAGACTAATAGGGGACTGGATATGGTTTCTGTATTTTCCTTGAGGTAGAAACCAGGTCCATTACCCAGAATAAAGGTACAAGACTAGGAGGAGTGAGGGGCGGGATGCCCTCACTCTGGGATTCTTTGAAGATGGCGCCTTAGTATCATTTGTCTGTGTTGCCTCTGTGTCTGACATTTAGGAGGTGCTTAGAAAATACTTGTTGAAAGAGGGAATGACTTAGTGAATGGATGGAGTGAGTAAATGAGTGACCGAGAATACGAATGACTAAAGGACTATAAGTTCTGTGCAAGGGCTCAGCCAGAGCTCATGAGGTAGGACTGAGCCTCTGGACTAATATGGAGGAAGGCTGAAGCTAAACATACTGCAGAATATAGGAGAACAGTCTCCTGTAGCAGGTGGTTACTCAGACTGAACTCCATTCTTGAACCTGCTTGCTGGCATCTCCATTCCAAAAGGAGTTGTTTCAAGAGATGGTCAAAAAATTCTATGTGGAAACCAACGCAGACACCTCAGTCTTTTTAGAGTGTAGTTAAAACTTTTCTTGCTTTGGTCCCACAGATGCCTTAATTTTGAGAGGCCTAAAACTTATTCATGGCGCCAACTCTTCTTATTTGAAAACGAGTGGCAACTGGACTCCTAAATGTGGTGTATAAATGTATCTAAATTTGGACATTTAGGCTATTTTGAACCCTACCTGTCCCTAAAGGAGACTTCAAAAGAGATGATTTTAGAAAGATACTGGAGTAAATTGCTTTCTGAAACTTCTGCCTGCCTCCCTTGATCACTGAAGCTGACCCCCACCCTTGCTGAGACCAGTCCTCCTTCATTATATCTGGAAGGAACCTTCCCTATCCCCATCCCCATCTCCATCTCCGTGCTGAAAGCCTCGGCTGGATTTCCAGACAGAAGAGGAAGTGGTGTGGCTGACTTGGCTTGCAGAGGGAGCTCTGGGATCGATTACCCTCCAGCGTGCAGATTCATGGGGGAAGAGAACAAAGCTGGAGCTGTCCAGAAACCACAGACCTGTAATCTTTCCAAATCCTGAAGGTGGCTTGTGTGCATCCCTCTCTGCATGGGTCCCAAATCTCTGAATCTCAGAGAGGCCGGGAGCGTCTGTTTCCCAGATCACAGCCAAAATGGAAGGGAAAGGCAAATCTGTTCTGTTTGGTTTCCATAGATTCGACCCAGAGATTAACCGCCACGGTCTCGATGACACATACAATATCAATCACAGGCTAAATGTCATAATGAGAGCTGGGCAGGTTGTCAAGAGAGGCCTCCAGGTTCTTGTTACAGCTTCATATTTAAAGTTTGGGTCCCAGGAAGCCAAATGCCAACTTGAAAGCTCTTGGCCTCTGTGCAACCTCAGCCTGTCTCCTCCCGAAAAGAATAGCAAACTCAGGCTCCTTCATGGAGAAGCCAGGCAGGTAACATGGAAGGGAAGTGGGTTGGGTGTTAAAAAATAAAATAAAACCCTAACTACAGTCTTGTGTAACCTAACAGTGTTTCAGTCAACGACAGACTGCATGGTGGTCCCCATGGCGATACCACATAGCTTATGCATAGTGGACCATGCCGTCTAGATTTGTGTGCTTACGTTCTATGACATTCACACAGCGTCACCTGATGATTCAGTTCTAAAATATGTCCCCATCTTTAAACCATGCATGACTGTATTGGCCTCAGGGAAGAGACATTAGGGAGTGGAGGGGACTGTGGCACCCTAGAGAGTAATGCCCCATCTTAATCAGCAATAGATTGCCATTCCATGTGCAAATACAAGCCCAGATTTTCTGATATTTTTATGAGAAATCAGCTTGCCAGATTTTTGTGAGAAACCTGCTGGTTTTTTAAATTTAACTGCAGCACATGCTCTTCTTGTCCCGTCCCACTCCTCAGCTCATCTCTTCAGCCTCAGTGGACAGTTCCCAAGAGATTTCCTCCCTCAAGCACCTGCATTTCCCTGCTTAAAGGTATTTTTTAGTCTGCACTGGTCAGCCCTCAAGTATGGAGAGTTACTCCCAGAAGTTATTGCCAATCACAGGGGCAGAAGTTGGTGGATAAAAACCCCAGCTTCCCTGGCGCTGGTGGAATAGTGGTTAGGTCTACTGCCTCCAGCTGAACACAATTCACACACCTTCCAAAGACCCTGATTCATATCCCAGAGTTGGTGGGCACAACCAATTTTTGTAAGACACTAAACTGTGATACAGTTCATTTTAAAACACTTGAAGTACTGTGATATCAGAGAATACAGAGACCTTTGCCACTAAGGTCTAGAATGCCATTTTCCCTTTGTCAAATAGGGGTCTGGCCTTTGAAGAACTTTCCCCAGGAATAGTCAACACAGGAGCCCCTCATTAATTCTGACTGTTTCAGAAGTTTTGCATTTGGTTAAATGTTTCACTTGCACAATGAGGACAAATGCTCTCATCTGAATTCAAACCTTTAATTTTGACACCATGATTTGACTTTAGTCAAAAAATTTCCATTTTTATTTTTTTTAAGTTGTTCATCTTGCTTGTTCCTTTGGGTCCTGGGTTGCAAACCCAGATCCTTAGATGTATGTGTACTTCACAGAGCAGAGGCAGCAGAGTTAACTGCTACACAACCAAGACTTTTTGTGTGTGTTTTTAACTAGGAAAAAAACACATCAAAATGTCAATACTTTGGGTAAGTGACAGGACTCAATGAGATATTTTTTCTGTTTTCTATTGGAGATTATTAATACCCATATTTTATAATAACTGTGTCTATATTTTTAAACTGACTGGTGGCCAAACAGAATGATCTGAACAGGAAGCTGCTGTGATCTCTAATTTGTGACTTCCACTCTCTTACTTGCTCTGAGAGTTTGACCCTTTCCTGGGTCTCTCCTTCCTCTCTGTCCCTTTCTCCCCATCCTTCAGTAGGTCATGGACCTTCTCTGCTCTCACAACTCCAAAGATCATTGAAGACTCTCAAATCGACACATCTCATCCTTCCTGGACTCTACTTTGTTCTTTGATAAAACAGTTGTTTAAAACAAACAAAAAGCCCCACCTGAACTCTTGATTTCTAAGGTGGAGGAGTAGGGTAGAGGGATGTGTTCTTCATTTCAGTGGTAAAAGTAAATCTCTAAGTGAACTCCTGGAGCCTACAGAGACTGGCCAAATAACCATACCCAGGAGCATGACCCACAGAACTGGCCTTTTCCCAAACAAAAAACACCACCTGAAATCCTTTTAATGGGAAAAAGGTAAATCCTGAGGCATGACTCAGAATGTGGTGGCATGAAACAGAACTGAATTGTGCTGTTCAAGAAGGCAAGGAGAGGCTGAGAAGTACATTCCAGAAGTGGGTAAGGGGCAGAGGACTGGGGGCCAAGATACCAAGCGAGGAGTACTCAGGGGAATCGGCCACAGGGATTCCCAAAGTTCAGCTGTGCAGCCCATAGCTGTCAGCCCCTCGTCACTCTAAAAGCCTTCAGTGAAACTGTTAGACATGACAGTCATGTTTGCAGTTGTTTTGAGAACTCAAAGGGAAAGAGCCTGGCACCAGTGGAGACAAGTTTATGAAGCAGAATTTACAGTATGATTTTAGTCTTACACAAAATACATTTTACCAAAACATTAACACTTAGCTATATGCTTATTTTAGGATGATAAAATTGTATGTGAATTTGTTCTTTTAAGGAATAGCCTCTTCTAAATTTTCTGTGATGAACAGCATATTCCTTGTCTATGAAGGTTTTTTTTTTTTAAGCTTGTGAAAGTATTGTTTTAGAATTTCTCTGTGCATAGTAGACACTCATCCTAAACCTGGGTGTAGGGGGCAGGAAACAGCGCAAGGTCAGAGTTGGAGATGGCAGAATGCCAAGGACACCAGACCCAGAGCACTGGGCAAAGGCGCTGTGTGGAAACATTGTTCAGTGTGTCTGTGACTGCTCAGCCACCAAAATTAGATATGGTTATGTAGTTAGAGAGCAAAGGCTGTATTAGCAATCAAATGTAACTGTAAACTTACTTGCATAAGCTGCTTGAAGCAATGCTATGTATGAACCCAGTGAATAGGTGGAGACCAGAATGGTCAGGGCCTTCAGTCTGAGAGAGAGCCTGTTGGCCCCCCCAATCCCCACCTTTTCTATCCTCTCTCTCTACAGTTTCTCATTCTCCTATGGCGCACCCTTCCTCACCCCTGCTCCCAGGAAGCAATCCTGGCATCTGGGGCCTGAGGTACAGGAAGGTAGCCTCAGGACCAGGGCTCACCAGGCATTCCTACCATCTCCCATGCTTGAGGTGCCCTTGCATGAAGAGTGAGCCCCTCAAAGGCAGGGCGTATCTTCCCTGAGGCCTCTTGTGAAAGCAGCCAGACCTAGGTCCTATTAGAAGGTCATACTGCTCCCTCAATGTTTCTAGGGAAGCTGGGGCGGGGTCAGGGGGAGGATCAAGTTTTGTGGGCCCAAAAGTTTGTACAATTTCTTTAAGAAAAAGAAAACCAAATTTGTACAGGCCCTGGAAGAGGCCAGAGCAAGCCTGGGGGTCTGACTTGCCCTCTGACTGGATACAGACCTCAGATGAAAGGAGCAACACGCCTCCTTGACCCTGTGGTATCAGTGTCATGTCCGGTCTTGGTTTAGTTTAAGTCAACTAGCATCAGGGTGCTCTGGTGGGTCATAAGTGGGTGGGAAGTGGCCTCACTCCCTGCCCCCTTCCCCAAAGCTGTATTCATGCATCTCTCTGTTAAGCACAAAGTATGGGAGGGGCTAGAGAGGTCTCTGCCTTCTGGAAGTTTTGTTTTTGTTTGTTTTATAGCATTAACTTTGATTTACAATACCCTGTAAACTTCAGATATTCAGGTTCACTTTTCTTCTAATATATGATAATGTACCATGTGCATTTCTGTTAGTCCTCTATCACTTTCCTCTTCTACAAGTTTTTTGTCTAGTAGAGCCATGTCCAACTTAATCTTTAAAAAAATTCTCCCTGGGTGTGTCCTGGTGGCTTAGTGGTCTAGTACACCCTGGGAGCAGTCCCACATACATCCCAAGTTCCTAGGTTTGAGACCCAGGCCCAGGAGAACAACCAGTGTGAACAACTACATAAAAATAAAGTTCTTCCTTCTCCTCTCTCTTCCTGCCTACCTACCTGCTTACCTTCATTCCTGCCTGCCCCTTTCCTTTAAGAAAAATTCCTCTTTCCTTTTGAAGGTGTGCTGTGTCTGTTGCACGTGTGTGCTCTGCACATTTATGTTCTCCTTGCACTGGGATCATGGGGAAATCTGTGTTAAATACATGCACGCTGTATTATTTCCATGACACCACCACAGTTGGGCTTGGAATGTGCTTTGAAGGAAGAGAAAGAGTGAAAATGTTATTATGGTTGGGTAAGTTACTCTGTCAGGAGAGTAACAGCTTCTTCTGGGGTATGTGGAGGGGGGGAATTTGGCAACAGTTATGTATATAAATATATGTTTTTTTGATTTACTACAAGGCCGGGCTTGCCTTTATCCATCTTAAGTCTACAAAAATGATCCCAACTAGGTAGTAACGATTGTGGATTTTTAAAAATTAAAATCTGGATTTGAAAACCCAGGAATTTTTTGTTGCCTATAATTCCTAATGTATCAGACATAATCCAAGTTTAACGGATATTATTTTTTCTTTTGGATTCTGGCAAGTATGTTAATAGGAGGTAATTATGTGAATTAATATAAAATTCTTTTATTATAAAAACAGAAAAGCCTTCATTTAAAGAGGTAATTTAATATTTCTTCTCTGGTGGTGTTGATGTCATTAACTTGTTTGATTAACTCTTCAAATGGCTTCAAAGCACTTCGGGGTGGTAATTTATGAACTCCTAATTGATTTCCCCAATCTTGGTTTGGCAGAGTTGAGCCTCCCGGAAACCACGAGGAGGCTGGAGGCCCACACGCGGCTTCCTTCTCAGACCAGGGAGCCAGCAGTCATGGACGTTACCCCTGCAGCCCAGGTCCCGGTGGGAGAGAGGAGGCTTTGCCTCTAGAGCCCCTGACATCTGACCAGGCCATTTGTGGTTCCTGACTCCTAGGCAGATGGGCCTTTTCTTCTGAGATGTGTGGAAATACTGCAGGCTGTTTCACAGCTCGTGAATTCAGGGATAGATGACCTTTTAGCTCACAACTTTCCAGAACCATTTCCTGTTGTGCGTCACTTCAGAACGTGCAGCTTCTTTTTTGCAAGGGGTAGAAGAGGTGAGGGTTGGTAATGTGGGTGTAGCCCTTACTTGGCTCCCCAATCCCTCCGTTTCCTGTCCAGGCCACTCTTACTCACTAGACCTGTCTCCGGATAATGCCAGAGGAGGTGCAGCGTCTTGGGAAGGCTGGGGGCCAAGCTGTCACCTCTTAAACATGTCACAAAAACAGTGAGAAATAAAACTCCTGGCAGGACCCAGAGAAATAATCGTATAGTTAATTACTTTTAGGGTGTACCTGGTGATTATCTGCTCTCAAAACCTCCTAGACAGGGAATAGCTAACCTTACTGCAAAGATGAGAAAAATGAGTATCCAAGAGATTAGTAGCAGGACACTAAGCTAGTAAGTGGTATGGTTGGGACTCAACCCAAACCCAGTCAGTAGATAGGTCACCATATTCTTGATCATAGGTACACACTCCTGAAGACAGGCCTGGACCTTTCAATTTTGTATACCTCATTCCCCCTTGTGAAGCACAGAGTGGTGTAAAGTCATAGAAAAAGCCCTTACTGGCCTTAGAACCTGTTGTACTTGGACTTGAGCTTCCTCATCTGTGAAATGGGCATAACATCTACCCCACAGGTTGCTGGATTAAAGGAGGCCACATAAATCCTTGGCACCCTGACATGGGCTCAGAATGTTTCATAAAGTGGGACAAGAAGGCAGGGGGAAGTATGAGTAGAGAATTGTTAACTATATTGGATACTAAGTCCTGAACTGAGAGAAGGGAAGGGTGGGTAGAGCTGTTTGGCCAGAGCTGAGGGTCTCTAAGGTAGTTGTGGTCAATGGGAAGAGGCATAAATATGCCTGTGTGTTCTCCTGTTGGTGATGAGGCTCATTTGCTCCTATATGAAGTGCACACAAGGCTCTTGGCAAGAGGAGAAAGGACTTCCTCCAGCCAGCTAATATCTAGTGGTCATAGCAGGTTGCTGAAACGTGTCCTCCTATTTACCGGAAATAGCCCAGAGCCATTTCATTGGAAATGAAAACTTCGGCTCTGGAGTCAGGCTGAAGAGGTCAAACAGCTATAACCCCTGGCACCAGCACCTGAAACAGCTGTCCCAGACCCTAGGCCTCCCTGCACAAGGTGCCCAAGTTGGAATTCAGGCCTGGAGAAAACAGCGGACTAAGGCATCATCCTGGTCCCCACCCCACTGAGGGGCACCAGAGCATAGTGACAGTACCATCAGACTCTGAAGTGTACTGGGTTCTGGCCTCTACCACTGTCTGGGCAGTGTGACACTGACAAAGCACTTCACTTCTTTGTGTCTCAGTTTCCTCATCTGAAAATGGAGATGACAAGGAACATCCCTCACAGGGCAGTTGCAGCTGTGGGCAGTAAACAAGTTAATACTTATAAGAATAGCTCTTGGAACAGTGATTGGCACATCGTCATCACCAAGAAACATCACCGATTCACAAGACCTGTGCAGTATCTGCGGAAGGCCAGCCCTGGCTCTGGCTGGTGTAGGGCGGGTCCCCCTTTCCCGAATGGACTCAACTGGCCTCAGCAGGGTTGCAGGAAAGGCTGACAGCTGAGCGTCGGACCTCAGTGTCTCCCCTCTGCTCTTCATCTCCAGTGAGACTAATCACAGCCCCAGGAGTTCCGCCATCAGACAGGACTCAGAGTCCCCTGTGACCCAGTGTTACCCAGGGCTGGAATGTCCCCAGTGAGGACTTCCAGTTTATCAGATGGGTGAGGACCATCACCGCTGCTCCACCGTCAGTCAGATCTGCTTTTGCAGAAGAGCCTTCAGGGCCACTGACCTCCCCTAACTCCTGAGACCCTCTCCCATGTCCCACCCGACCCCCATGCCCAAGGCTCTTTCCACTCAGAAGCCCTTCAAGTTGTTTCTGAATGTCATTTGGTGGGGTCAAAACTATTTTCTCATGATGAGAACAAGTTGTGGCCACAAAGGAAAGTTTGGGGCAACAGACCAGCATTGAATACTCGGCGCTGGGCCCTTAAGTGACCACCTCTCCACACACGCACCCCATGAATTCCACTCTTACTCAAGAGATTTTCTTCCTTGTGATGTTTTCACCTGTCCTACACGGAGCCCCTACTCCCAGCAGCTCTTGTGTTCCAGGCCCATGAGGAGCCTTCAGGGCCATAGCACAAGGGCGCCAGGGACTAAGGGGAGCACCCTGATCTCACCTTCCGGTTAACATGCTGCTGTCCTTGTCAAATGGCTCTGTCCCTCAGCAAGCAGCCTCCCCATCCTTACCAGGGCAGTCATCCCCAACCTTGTCCTCCCACCAGGTCCTGGCAAAGTGTCAGACAGTCACCCTCTCCAGATGATATTTGTATTACCCAGGATGCAAGAAGAGTTCTCCCTGGGATTTTGAGTACTTACTTGAAATGTGTGCTGCCCTACAGTGACATGAGTCACTCCAGTGTCTCTGTCTCCCTCTCCCTCCCTCGGTCTCCCATCCTGCTGAGATAGGTTTTCCCTCTCCACTGGCTAAGTGGTTTTCTCTTCTGGGCTGACTAAGTGGACAAATGTAGAACCTTTACTGGACTATCATATGATGCAATGTGTCCAATGCCTCAGAAGACCTGATAAGCTTTAACCCACCCTATGATCCTTTAGAAAGGCTCATTGAATGGGAAGCTCAGACTTAGAGGGAGGAAAATGGAGAAATTCCAGGGTGTCTCTAGAGAAAGACAGGGTGACAAGAAGCCTTTCACATGAAAAAGGATGCCAGCTGTTCTCTGCAGCTCCAGTAACAGGATGGAAAGGGGGCTTCTAATTCCCCCACCCAGGCCCTGAGAGAACACCCCTCAGAGTGGTCTTACCTGTGGGCTCTGTGGGCTGGCTGGGTCAGGAGGTGCTGGTCCGTGGGGCATGGAGTGTATGGCAGCTGCACACCAGCCACCCTGACTGGTATCCGAGGACCTATATTTAGGGTCGGATCTGCTGACGCTGACCTTGCATGCTGCCCAGTCTGAGAAGAGACCCACAGCGTCTGCTCGCAAAGTGATTCGTCAGTGTGACCTGAAACACTTGACTTTGGGAGTCCTGTACCTGGAACCCACACACTTGTCCCAGCCTAGCCACAAAGGCAGGACATGTGGTCTCTGGGTGGGGACAGACGGGATTTCCCAGATTAGTTTTCTTGGGATGGACAGGGCCAGGTGTTCATGGGGCCGTCTTGGGCTCTGTCCCCAAACAGCTGGAACGGGAGATTTGCCTGCTGGCGCAAAGCCCTTGGGGATGTCGGGATCCCGGCTGGGAGAAGAATTCTCTTTTTTGTCTTTTCCAGGAGTTTGTGGACCCTTCTCTGGGGGTGGGCAGAGGGTGAGGGTGTGGATGGAATGGATGTCGCCTCACTCAGCTCCATCTATGAAATGCCTAGAGAGACACTGTAAACTTGGGTTTGTTTGCATTATGTTGCTTCCTGTGAGAGCTCCGGCAGGTATACAACCCTTCTGGGCTTCAGTGGGGATAATAATCACAGCGTTGTCCTCTTATGTTGTTAAAGTATGGAAAGTACTTTTCATAGGGCCTGGCACATAGTAAACATTTAAAACATGCTTGATGGTACTAGAATGCCAAAACTACTCCCAACTCAACAGCCATTCCCAGGTCTCACTTCTTGGCAGCACCTTCTCTCAATCTCCCATCTTGCTGGCTGCAGCCTTCTTTGCACCAGAACCCTTCCAACGAGTCCTACTACGTGACCCTCCTTTGTAGTGCTGAGCGCACACTTCTGTCCAGTATCCTCTCATTTTCTAGTAACATCTTTCCAGGACTTCCTTTAGTTTCTAATAATGAATGATGTCATTTTCCACCCTTCCCTGTCTTTGTCAGCCCCATTTAGGCATATTTTAATGTGTGAAGGATTGGGAGGGGTGGGGAGGCAGTCACCAGTCTCCCCACATCCTTTACTTAACATGGTCTTGTCATTATATTGTTCTTTGCAGCTTGGTATTCGGCAAGCCAAGGATCTTCTTCACAATTTGCAAATTTAGCTGTTTTATTTAGAGTGACTATTTCTACTATTTTTCTTCATGAAATTGCTAAAATACTTAACTTTTATTGATTTCTCAGTGCAAAGAATATTCACAAGGCAGTAGGTCACAATGTCAGGGTCCCAATGTCCCTTCTGTCAAGTGCTATCTTCAAAGCAGCAAGGTCAAAGGCCCTTCTGCAGTTACCCCAAAACTAAAGCATCAGAGATGCTGGAACTGACAGAGACTGAACACAGAGTCTGTCTAGCTTGGAGCTTCGGGCCAGTCCCAGTCCCAACTCCAGCCTAAGTGAAGGGCTAAGGGGCCTTTGAAGATGTAGGTACAACAGAGAGCAAAATTCATATAGATAGATCGATGGATGCATGAGAGGGAGGGAGGGAGAGAGAGAGAGAGAGAGAGAGAGAGAGAGAGAGAGAGAGAGAGAGAGAGAGAGAGAATTTCACAGTCTAGGAAGGTGTTTGAATACTTAAAGCCAAGAAAAAAATGGGGGCGGGGGGAGTTGCTCTTTTCACACAAGCAGTCATCTCTGAAAATGGCTAGCTATTCACTTGACCCAGAAAACCATACAAAACCATGCAAATCAAGTGGTTCAAATCCTTGTGTTCATTTCAAGAACACTTGTGAAACTGCCCAGGACATCACAGGTGTGCACTCCCAGAAAGTCACCTGAAGGATGTTACTTTACAGAAGCTATGTGGGCCACTCCATTATTACAATGGTGGAGTTGGCTGGTGTGCCCAGGCCAGACTGCAGAGCTGGAAGCAGGGTCAGTGGCCCAAAAAGAGAACTGAATTTTTAATGCACATGCTTAAAAATGCAGAAAGTAATGCTGAATTTAAGGGTTTAGATGCAGATTATCTGGTCATTGAGCATATTCAGGTGAACAAAGTCCCCAGGATAGGATGCAGCACTTAATGAGCTGGTGGTCAGATTCACCCTTACACAATCTGTTCCTGCCACATTGAGATGATCCCTACTGACAAAGAACAGATTATCCCTAAACCAGAAGAGGAGGTTCCTCAGGAGAAAAAGATAACCCCATTTCCATTAGAGTAGACCCTAATGGGATTGGTCACCCCCTCCCCACATTCCACGTGCTCCCAACCTTCCCCAAAGGGTGACAAGGATGGGCAAGGGTGGAAAACTCCATCATTCGTTGTGGGGAACTGTAGGAAGGGAAGACCTGGAAAGATTTTATTAGAAAAGAGTGGTAGTGATGGCAGGGGACACCTGTTCTGTCTGCTAGTAGCTAAAGGACTGACCAGGGACAGAAATAACATTCTCTGCACAACTCTAAGGGCAGAACTCAGGCCATGAGTAGATGCTCCCAAGAGTTGCCTTGTGTAGATGTGATAAACCCACCATCCTCCTAGAATGGAACAAAGTAGCTATGCATTGGCTGGACTCAGAGATGTCCCCAACCCCAAAGATATCCAGCTAGAGCATAAAGTAGAGGGTGTCTCATAGACAGAGCTCAGAGGACCAAGGACACATATCTGTGACAGATGTGTGTAGTGTGATGGCTGTCAGTCCCCTTCTCTCCTGCATGTTCTCTCTTCTTTAATACTAGCACACACAAACAAATAAACACACAAAGCCAACAGACCAAGGCTCGTGTTCTGCAGAAACTCCAGAACCCTCCTCAGCATCTCCCAGGATTGCTCCCCCCTGAGACAGGTATAGGTAGGATGACTCTCATTCCTCCTGAGTCTGTTCTACTGTAGTCCCTCCATGCTCTCTTCCTCTCTGGTACACTCTGACTTCTCACTCCTTCAGATTGACCTCAAGATGGCACCACCCTCTCATTCCTCCAAAGCACCACCTGCTGATGGTCTCTGTGTGGCTGAGAGGACTAAGCACAGCGCAGGAGATGGCCCCAAATTCAATGGCTGACCTCCCTACTCTTGAAAAATTGCGCCGTGTCGGTGCTTAAGGGACTTCTCCCTCCAGAGGCTTCTTTCTCTGTCTCTGCCATGTTCACAAGTCTGTTCTTTATATGCACGCTTCACAGCTTTCCTTTTTCTCTTCTCTTGGTCTCGCACCCTTCTCTTTATTTATTTTTAAATTTTATTGCGGTAACTTTGTTTTAAAAATTAAAATAAACTCATATGTGCAGTTTCCCCATTCCTCAGATGTATGTTAACACACCCTGCCCTCTACCACATCACCAAGTTTTCTTCACCATTGTCCAGTGGGCTCTGCCACCAATTACCACCAACCCCACCCCATTCCCTATCGGTAACCTCAGTTCTATCGCACGTGTCCAAAGGTTGGTGGTGTTTCATCTGTTCCTTTGTTTTGTCTGTTCACATTGCACTTATGAGTGAGGTCATCTGGTATCTTTCTTGGTTTGCCTTATTTCACTTAGAATTATCCCCTCTAGATCCACCCATGTTGGTTCAAATGACAGGATTTCACCTCTTCTAAGGGCCATATAAGATTCCATTGTGCATATGTACCTATCTTTGTCTCACCCTTCCCTCTAGATCTTAGTTCAAGAGGTTTGATTCCTCTTCCCTTATGATTATGTAGGACAGGTCGGTTCCCTCTCAGTCTACCCTCCCAGGAAGGCTAAGTCGAGGGACCTTCCTTTCATCAAAAGAACAAACAGCAACAACAGAAAAAAACCCACCATGCCATTTTCCTAGATAAATCACCAGGAGGAAAATTCTTTGACTCCCCTAGACAGGGTCATCTATTGACCTTGGAAACAGGAGCCCCTGTTCTGCATTTGTTTTTCAGAGGTCCCTGCATGTGTGTGTGCACGTGCACACACACTGAGCTATGGCTCTGTGCCTATTAGAATGGCTGAAAACAAACAAAAACAGACAATACCAAACAGCGGTAAGAATTTGGGGTTGGAGCGGTGCTGGAACTGATCTGTATCTTGGTCATATAGTGGTTACATGGCTGTATGCATTTGTCAGTAAATCTGTGTACCAAGAAGAGTGCATTTTGCCATATGTAAATTTAAAAATAAAGAGAATATATGGGTGTTGCATTCAGTTGGGATCCGACAGTGGTGGAGTGTGACCTGTAACTCTATCCACATTTGTGATTGACACCATTTGGGCCACAGAGAATGAGTTTCCCTTTCTCTTGTTCTGTCCTCCAAACAAACGTCAGCTGAGCCCAAATTCCCTGAAGGTTGGTACGGGAGCACTGCACTAACACTAATCTTGGTGCATGGGGAGGCTTGAGCTGGGCAGCACGTCCAGGAGAGAAGACAACTCATTTAGCTTGTCCAGCCATCTGCGTGTCCCTGGTGTCTGCGAGATCTGTGGCAGGGTGGCTGGAGCAACAGTTGCAGAGCAGCTGAGGAGTATTTTGGTATTTATGCATGCATAGTCTTAAAATATACATATATATATATATATATATATATATATGTAGGTCTAGATGTAATGTGTGAACATACTATTCTTCACACTGACCATTAGAATTGCCGATAATTTTATTTGTCTAACAATAATTTATAGATTTAACAAAGCTTTCACAAGATTTTCAGTTTCATTTAGGTCATTTTGATTTAAAGCTTTGATATTCAATTGTTGCGTATTCCATTTTATTTTTAATAGAAACTATTTTAGAGAAGGAATTCTTTTGAAAATATACCTGGACCCACTTTAGGTTTTTTCATTTAACTGACATTTTGATAAAAATAAGATTTACACCTGTTCATGTTGAATTAAAAGGCATTTTATTTTGGATCCCTCAGATCAGTGCTATCCAATAGAAATAGGATGCAGACTATGTATGCGATTTAAAATTTTCCATAAGCCACGTTAAGAATAAAAAGCAGATGAAATTAATTTAATGATCTATTTTATTTCATTGAGTACAGCCCAAATATCATTGTTCCAACATGTAATCAATATGAAAAATTGAGACATTCGACATCCCTATTTCCATACAAAGTCCTTGAAATCTGTGAATGCTTTGCACTTAAACAGCGCCTCTCAATTTGGACCAGTCACATTTCAAGTTCCAATAGCGATGCAGGGCTGGTGACTCCCACACTGGAAGCTCAGGTTCAGATAACTGAGAACGAGACAGGTCAGTGTGTGATGGGGCTTCCTCTGCCCCACCTGACCTCCCTTCCTCCCTCTGGATGACGACCTTCTCGCCTGCCCAGACGGTTTGTCTTCAGTTCCTAAAACCTGTTGTACGGATGTGCCTCAGAAGTTTCTGTGGCTCACGCAGGAGTTTGCTTGCAGTCATCTGGACCACCTCCACTGTGAAGCTGTCACTCCTGACTCAGAGAGCTGAGCGATGTAAGGACATAGTGTTTGGAAAGAAGACCCTAAGAGCCAAGGCTGTTTCTGTGAAATCGATACCTCTGTTTATCTCTCTGGCTGTCAAAACACCAGCAGTGCAGGCTGGCAGCCTCCTGCTGGGGGGCTCTGGAGCCCTTAGGGCCCAGGACATGGGCTGTGGGCAAGGGTCTCCCCTCTCCAAGCTCCCCCTTCCTCAAGAGACTGAATGTCATTTGAGCCCTGCTCAAGTCTGTCAGTGAGCACAGCAAATGGGTAAATTGTATCTCTATTAGCACCTCTGTCTTCATGCCAGGACTTGTTTATTTTACAGATAGATGTTTCCTCTTCACAGCCTGTTAGTGCATCAAAGTGACATTGATGAGGCTTGACAGTGTGATTGCTTGTGTGTGGGAGGCAGGAGAACAGAGACATGAAGGACAAGAGCTTTCAAAAACACAAGAACTCGGGTTCAGATCCTGTTCCGACCCCTTAGCTCTGAGTCAGTGCAAAACTCTTAATTTCTCTGCACCTGTCTCCTCATCGACACTGGGAATAATAACAGGCTCTACCTGTAGAGCTATCTTGATAAAATAAGAGAATGAATGTAAAACTCTTAGCTTGGAGTAAGCTACCACTATATACCTGTCATCACTGCTCTTTTTCTCATCCTCTCTCTGGTTCATTGTTTTAGCTCCCGCTGGACAGATTAGATAATCTCTAAGGAGTAAATGAGCAAGCCCTTGAGCTGAGAGCTGCAGTCTCCCTGTGGATTCAGCATTTACTGAGGTGAGCTCCTACTCTGTGTCCAGACCTGTTCTGGAAGCAGGTGGCAGGACAGGAGGCAAGAATTCAGGGCCTGCCTGAACGAACTCGCTGTCCTGTGGGAAGACAGCCTCTATGTACATGCAGGTAAGGGGTGCTGGGGAGCACAGGGGGAGAGGATTGCCTAGAAGAGCAGGGAGAGTCAGTGAAGATGCTCAGAGGAGGCCATCTGTAGCACTAGGGGGAAAGGCTGGTCATCCATGAACCCAGTAGGTCACTCAACAAACACTTGTTGCACAAAGAGCGATATTATTCCAAATGTCCCTAGATATTTTAGTCTGATGATAGGAATTCACCAACCCAGGATACTTTAGTCACGAGAGGTACTTGCCTCAGTCCCAGTTAAATTTCAGTGGCATTATCTGAGAGGGAGATAAAAAGGTAATCATAGGCTGAGCTGAACTCAATTTTAGGAAGAGGTTGGCTTTGTCATATCATTCAGTGGACCCTGGCTAGTCAGAGTCCAGCAAGGAATGGAATTCATCAGGGAGGCATGCTCTGGTGCGATAGTAATTGGGTGTCATCTACATATATCCCAGGGTCCCAGGTGTGTGTCCCAGGACCTCTGGGAACAACCAAGATGAACAACTAAAATAAAATAATGTTTCTTCCTCCTCTCTCTTCCTACTTGCCTGCCTCTGCCCACCTTCATCCCTGCCTGCACCTTTCCTTAAAAAAAAAAAAAAAAAGAATTCACCAGGGATGGTTTAAATAAGAAGTTGTTAATGAAGGGACTTCCATAAAGAGTGTGAAAGGGTTAAGGGAACAGGCAGGGGATGCTGAAGGACCCAGGGTGTAGTGACAGTGGAAAGCCATGGCCTACAGATCTGCCTGTGACCAAGCTTCACAGCAGATAAGGACAGCAGTCTCAGATATGGCAGAGCAATGAGTTAGAAGCAACCTGGGTCCCTGTGTGACCTCTTGGCATTAAGTCCCCTCACTTACCTGGACTGCCCACCTGCCTCTGTATAGTGATGGGAGAGGGATAGAAACAGCAATCTGTTTAAGCCACTCTATTTTGGAATCTGTCTTACAGCAACCTAACCTGTCTCCTGACATTCAGTGATCAGTGTGGTTATCATAGAATGAGAGGAGAGGATGTTGGCAGATAAGGGTTGACAGCCATGGGACCTTTAGCCATGGTAAGGAGTTTGGATGTTATTCTAGGGAAATGGTTATATGATCTGATCTGCAGTTTAATAACATTCTGACCGGTATGTGGGGAATGGAATGGGGTAAACAAAAGCAGAGACTGGGAGACCAATGAGGAAGCTATTCTCATTGTTTAGGCAAGAGATGCTGATGGCTTGGCCAAGGATGGTAGCAGCAGATTTTGTTAGAGGTCAGATTCTGGAGATGATTTGATGGTAGATTATGAGAACTTCCTAATGAATTTGACTTTGAGGAGTTTGTATGTTCAGTAATAAATGAAATAATACCATAAAGTTCTTAACAAATGTTCTAGCGTCTAACTATTACTGTTTTAACAAAGGCTTGCTAACCCTGATAATAGATTTTTTCCCTATACAGAATTTTCCCTATACAAGATGCTGATAAACTGAGTTAGAAGAGAAGTTCATGGTTTCTTCAGCGACTCACTGCTGTGGTGTCGGTGCACATGGTCTCAGACTGTCCTTGATGGTATGGCCCAGGACCTCAGCAGACCCTCACTACTGAAGTCTGACTTGGAATTGGCCAAGAATTCATTCATTCTGCCCATCCCCATACACTGTCTATAATAAGCAGTGTTTTATAAGCCAAGGGAATAATAATAGCAAGACGTAACATGTCACTGTGCTCATGTTGCTGCTATCTGAAAAGTGAAAAGTGGAACGTACAATGAAAACCAGTCATCCATATTTTCCTCTAGTTCTTCTAACTTTCCCCACAAATTCTGCTAGGAATTGGGAACATTTAACTTGTTAAATAAGAATCTCCCAGGTGTGCCTTAGTGGCTCACGCATGAGTCTGCAGTTGCAGCGTAGTCAATATAAATCCCAAGGACCTGGGTTCCCAACCCAGGCAGGGCCAGGGGAAACAACTAAATTATAAATAAATATCTCTTCCTCATCTCTTTTCCTTCCTGTCTACCTGCCTTTATTCTTGCCTGCTTCCTTCCTCCTAAAAAAAAAAAAAAAAAAAAAATCTGAGTCTCTTTCCACTTACAAGCTCAATTCTCAGAATGCTCTTCTCTTACCCAAGATGGATTGTGGATGTACCTTAGAGTTTATTGCAAGGGGAAGGTGGGGAGAGGGCTTTGATGCTGTGGGGGACCCTTGGGCTTGGCTCTGCTCATGTTGAACACAATGATTTTCAGAAGCCTAAATGGGAAGAGTACAAAGCCCCTATTCTTTTTTGTCCCTGGGACATTATGTGAGAGAATGGTCACCATCCATAGACTTCACTGCCCTCTGCCCCTTCCTCTATCCCCTTCATCATTCTCGTCTTTCCTACCAGAATATCTGGGCCTACTCCTACTCTACTTGACCTCTCTCTCACATTTCTTTAGGGTTCATAATGGCGAAATGAACTCCAACTAGGGTAGACTGATTTACAAGTAAGGTTTTAGTCTCAGTATGTCCTCTGTAATATTTGGGACTTTTTTTTTTTTTTAAGAGAAAGTACAGACAGTAATGAAGACAAGTAGGCAAGCAGGCAGGAAGAGAGAGGAGGAAGGAGCACTTTATTTTTTTTAGTTTTTCATCTTGAGTGTTTCCCCAGCCCCAGGTTACAAACCCAGGTCTATGGGATGTACGTGGACTGTGCCAGTGGACTTACCAGTTAAGCACCAGGACACACCTATTTGGGACATAAAATTTAAATGTAACTGGTGTCCAGCATTTTATCTGGCAACCCTACTTGATTATGGGGTGGGGAAATGAAAAACACCATTTAGCATTTTCCAAATATGCTGCCTGTTACAAGGTTTAGCCCCTGCTGGCATCTCAGCTGGACAGACTTAGAGCGGCTTCAGGAAGGAGGAGGGCGCCCTATACCTCTTCCCTAGCAGGGCTGTTCCCAGTTCCTTTCAGGAGGGGTGTAGGGGTGGGGGGATGGAAAGGGAATCAACTTTGGCTTCCTGCCCTTCTTTCCCCAATCACACCAGGCAGGCCTCCCTGGGATGTGGGTAACTCCATCCTACTGGCAAAGTGGTTGCTTATCGAGAACTTTTATTAGGACATTTTTATTGAGCTGTAATTGAATAGGAAAAAAAACTCCAAGAGTCCAGATTTTTCTTATAAGCGTGTTTCAGACCTGTGTGTATCTAAGTGTGTTCAAGTGTGTGTGTTCGTGTGTATGTGTATGTGTGTGAATACTCATAGACTTTGGTCAGGCTAAATCAGTCTTTGTTAAAAGGAATGAGGCTTGTGTGTGAGAGAGACTTGTCTAAATTAAAGACCAGAATAAAGATGAACTAAGAGTCTGGAGAGCCTGTAAAAACTTTTCATTAAGCAAATATTCTAGTGTTTGGAGAATTGGGTTTACGTAAGGGGTCCTTATTTGTCATTACATCCCAATATCCTAATGTAAGTTTACAACCCTATTTAAGAAACCTGTAGCAGAATGCAGGGCCCATTATGTATATAAAACTCTTTGGCAAAAGTTTATAAATCACATACATCTATTGAAAAGAATGTGAAACAAATCCAGATGATGCCTTTTAGAAACAATCTGCTCATGACCGTCCTGTTGTGTCCCCTTATTGTTCTAAGAATCTGCAGGAAGATTGAGTCTCTCTTGGGATCTGTGACCAACCTGCCCATGCCCTTCCATGCCCACTAGGAGGGATGCAGATCTGCTTTCCCAACCCTCGGCGGGAAGGAAAGAAATGCAGGCTTTTGTTGGACATCTGCTATATGCGTGACACAAGGCTGTGTCTCTAGTTCCATGCTCACTGGAGACCTGTGCAATCCTGTTATCTTTCTCATTTTGACACTGGAGAAACTCGAAGATCAGAGGTGTTAACTCCCTGCTTAGGCTCACACAGCTGCTTAAAGGATGGAGTCTGAATTAAAACCCAAGTCCTTGTATTTCCAAGGTTCCCGATCTTCCTGCCAATCCTTTCTCACCTGAGGCAGCCCAGCTCAGTGATGATGGTGGTGGAAGGGGTGGATATTATTATCTCCTCAGCTGGACACATATTGCGACGTCTCTGAAGAGACAAAGTTGCATGGAGAGTGAGCTAGGTCAGTCCTGTCACTTCTGTGTGGTGGCCATTTCTGGGGCAGGTCTGAATCCACTGACCCATTTGTCCTACCAGAGTGCCTCGGGTGACCCTTGCGGTCTGATTCAAGTTCATGAAATGAATAGATGAGGTTCTTTCAGGTGCCAAAAGGTAGATACAATTAAGTGACCTTGGACATTCTTGTAAGAACACATTTGACAGCAAGACGTTTGCTGCAACACAGGAATGTCGCCCAGGATACCTGTGACCTGGTTCTTGTCAGGTGCAGACTACTCTCCAGCCCAAGGCTCTAGCTTTTCAGGGACTCAGTTCTTCTCTGCTTGGCTTCTGATATTCCTGGTACTACCAGCTGACTCCTAATTCTCCACCTTGTGATTTCTGCTGACCATGGCTCCTGCTTCCTAACTGCTCTCCAGGTACCACCCCACTTGTTCTGCTACCTCTAACTCTGCCTCCCACTCAAACTCTGAGAGAGAGAACCTCCTTGGGTCAGCAGTCTTGTCCAGGAAAGAGCACCCATCAATGGACATCTCTTAAATCAGATGGCTTTACAGGACTCCTGCTACTTGTGAGGCAGGAGCTTTAACGGTTAAGACCAAGTTTGGCTGCAAATAACAGACTTGTAAAATAGTGGTATAAGCGAAAGTGACACATTTTTCTCTCATGTAAAGGAAGTATGAGGCAGAGGTATCCAGGACTAGCAGGGAGCCCAGCCAATGCCATACGCACTCCAGGCAGCACAATGAAGTGTCGATGTGGAGGGATGTCAGAATCAAAGGACATACACCTTCCTCTGTAAAGAGACTTATCAGAATGTCTGCACAATGATTCCTCTTACATCTCATTAGCCAGACATAGTTACTTGGCTACACTTACTGGTAAGGAAGGTTGGGAGAGGTTCTACTTTAGTCAGGTGCATTGCCACCCAGCCAACAATTGAGGTTCTTTACCAAAGTAAAAGGGGTTGGGGGTCACATATTAGGAGCAGGTAGAAATCCTTTCCCACGTGCCCATCTTGATGCAAGTATGTGTGGTTAGGACAGCAGAGTCACATGGTAGAATGTATGTGCGGTACCAGGAATCCTCAAAAAAGGTGGCAGTGCACCCTGGTGGAGCAGTGGCTGGCCCTGTTGACTCCAGCAGATTGCAGTCCACATACATCCCAAGGACCTGGATTTATGTCTGAGAGCTGGGAGAACCACCAAGTTGAGCAACTAAATAAAATACATAAAAATGCTTCTTTCTCCTCGCCTGCCTTCTCACCTTCATTCCTGCCTGCACCCTTCCTTGAAAAAGAAAAAGAAAGGGACGTGACTTGACGGCGGCCTTGCATGGACTGCACAGAGTGCTTATCTTCAGCTGTGTGGTGTGGTTGTGAAGAACTAGAAGCACCCATAACTCAGGTGGCCAAGGCACAGGCTATGAGTCACAGATCAGGGCTGAAAAACTAAAATAAATAATTTTAAAAAGAAACAACGTCTAGTGCCTTGGCAGGGAGACTGGGAGGCTGGATTCAGCTGGGACTGTTGGCCTGCAGGTGGCTTCTCTATCACCAGCCCAGAAGAAAAGCTCAGGGAGTGTGAGGAATGCTGGCTTGCTGACTGAGTTCATGTAGTCTCATTCTACCACTGCCACCTAACGCACCTGGAGAATGTTTAAACTCTTTCAGCCTCGGTTTTCACATCGTAAGATGGGAATATTAATAATAGTATCTTTCTTTAAAGGCTTATGAGAATGAAATGATTTTTCTGTATCTCATGTCAGTACCTGCTGTGGAAAAGCCTCATGATCACCAATTTTTGCAGGTTTCCTCTTCTTCCTGGGCACCCTGCTAGACTGAGGCCATGTGACTGAGTTCTGGTGCATGGAACTAGAGCTGATATAGCTGGCCTTGGATATTCAAGGTTGCTTGCTTAAGAAGTAAAGCTTTATTCATCAGGGCCATTTGCCACCCCCTGACCAGGGCACTGGGACAGAATAAGCTCTCGAATAAAGGTACTGCTATCTGGCCTAACCTCTCAGCAGCTGTGTTCTCCTCTGGAAAATGGGGTGAGAGGGCCCATCCCATAGAGTTGTGAGGGTTAGATGAAATAATGAAACGTTTAACTTCATAGTTTAGTTTCTTTTATCCAGTTATTTCATCCAAACACTATCATTTGGGGTACCATAACAATTGTGGGGGGGTTTTTGTAGCCAGATTATTCATAATAAAACTCTTGAAGGTTTTCAAAGGATAACATGAATTCATAGTATTTTAAGCCTGAATCCAGTAATAATGGTACTATTTTAATTCAGAATACTTCCTAATATCTATTTAATGATGGGTTTTAAAATCTAAATGTAAAAAGTAGGATGTTTCTCATTCTAAAAAGTTCGTTTATTTTTTTTTAAAATTAGGGATTATTTTCAGAATAGAACAAGTTAGCACATATTTGTGGATCTGGCAGCTGAGGTGCAGACCAGGTAAAGCCTATGGACCAAGGTCCAAGATCTGGGCTGGGGGTTAAAAAAAACAAACAAACATACAAAAGCTCATATAATAAACATCTGTGTTTCCACAACTTAAAAACATCAATTTCAACATTTGTAGTATTTAATCTGTTTTTTCTAAAGTAATTAGAAAATTCTAAAGAAACTAAAACATTATGGATTAAATTGGAAAAAAGTGTCAGGTACTAAAGCACTTAGCATAGTTGCTGTCATAGGCAAAGCAATCAGTAATTAGCTATTTTTAAAAGCATTTTATGTTTAAATAACTTTAGATTTACAGAAGTTATAAAGGTAGTAGAGACAGTTCTTGTCTACTCTTCACCTCTCTTTCTCTAAGGATAATTTTTTAATAACCATGGCACACAATTGATTAAAGGCTTTAAAATTGGTGTCATACTATTAGCCACATACTCTTTTCAGATTTGACCAGCTTTTTAGTTTATGTTCTCTTCCTGCCCCAGAATCGAATCCCAGATACCACGTTACATTTAGGTTGGTTACTTATTAGTCATTTACTGAATACACTGACAGTATTGCCAACGATTAGTCTAAGTCTGAGTGCAGCTGATGACGCCAGATGCCCTTGTACCATGTCTCATGACAGTTGTCACAACTCACATTTTTGAGAGCTTCCCACATGTTTTACAAAGCACTTTTTCTACTTAATCCTTACAGTAATCCTGCATGTTGGCTTTTATTATTCCCATGTTACAGATGGGGAAACTGAGATATGGAGAGATTAACTAAGGTCACACACCTGGCAAGGGGCAGAGGTAAGAAGTGAACCCAGGTGACCCAAAGTGGTGCTTTAGTAATAAGTCACTCCTCTCATGAGGCTGCTCTGGAGAAGAGGGAGAACAGAGGCACATCAGACTTCCTGGGGCAAGTGTGGTGGACAGGGCTTCCTGTGGATGGACCAGTCTGGAGCTCGACCTCTGTTTCCCTGGGTTCTCGGGGCTGCAGCCCCAGGTTTGGAGTCTAACCCTCAGAGCCCCCAAGAAGGTAGCCTGCTGAAACTCAAGCCCCAGGTCCAGGATGCAGTCGTGTCCCAGTCTCTGGGCTCCCCACCCGACTTGCACTCATAGACCTGGATGATGATTTAAGAGACTGCTTTCTGGAGCCACTAATTTGGGTCCTGCTGACAGTGCATGAGCAAGAACTAGCAAAGGCTGAGCTGTCAGGCAGTGCAGGGATCTACGGGAGTTGGGGGTGAGCACAGAGTAGCTTTGTCTAGTCTGGAGAATTAGCGCTCCCACCCATCTGAGGACAAACCAAGAACAGTTTTCCATCTCCAGGTTGGAGAGGAGCCCTGTCTAATTGGTCACAGCCAAACCAGCCCTTCTGCCATCTTCCAGCTAGGACAGATGTTGCAAAAGGCCCAGTGAACACCTGAGGTTGCCAACAGCCACCTGGGACCAGGACAAAGTGTTGCGGGAAGAGAGCAAAGAAACTGATGAAGTACCTGCCCCTTGAGGGCTGAGACCTGAGATCCTGGACCCAGGAGGTGACAGTTCAACCTCATCTTATCTTCTCTGAGCCTCTATAAAATGGGGTGATGATTTCTACATCATAACCAAGGTGGCTTTTGTTTCTGCAGTTTATGAATTGCAGAAGGAGTGAATGGGGACTAAATCAGCCTGTGCTCAGCTCATTCTGTTGAGTACCCTGACTCTTAGAAGTTATGCCTTCTGGGAAGGGACACCTTTTGCCCAGAAGTGCTTTTACCTAAATGCCTGGATTGCTTGGAGGGGGAGCAGGGAGTACCTTTTTTTATGTGTACAAAGGAAAAACATTTAATCTCATGTAAATAGACTAGGTATCAGAGAGGGGACAAGACCCCGTTAAGTTTCCAGAGCTGGCCCCAGAGAGCCTTACCGGGGAGTGAAGAGGAGGTCAAAGGTGGCCTTTAGGGTCAAGATGTGCTGGGGAAGTATTGGGTCCGCTACCTCTGGCCGAGTGTTGTCTACATATATCCCAAGGACCCAGGTTTGCATCCCGAGACTGGGAGAACCGCCAAGATAAACAACTCAATAAAAATAAAAATGCTCCTTCCTTCTCTCTCTTTCTGCCTGCTTGCCTACTCACCTTCATTCCTTCCTGAACCTTTCCTTTTTTAAAAAAGATGTGCTTGGAAGAGGATGTCGGGGTGAACAAATGGTAAGATGCTACCTACAAGTAGAGCCAGGAAGAAAATAGGTGCCCTGCGAAGGTGGGTCCAGTGCTGGGGATAAATAGGATCCATCCCCCTAGTGGCTTCTGCAGAGAAGACCAAGTGACAGTGATACCACCCAGTGGCTCTGGTCTGGGGAACCACAGAGCCGTACCTGAGAACAGAACCATCATCAGAGAGTGTGGGACCTTGTGCCCAGGGAGAGCCTGGTCCGAGGCAGCCAGTCAGAAGAGAATGCAGGGTCCCAGGCATTTATAATTGGGAGATACAGGTGATATCACAAAGGGTGGGTGAACATTCTAGTAGTCTGAAGAGCAGCCCTTCTCTCAGGCTTGGGGCACTGGGGGTCCAGGAAGACTCCCCAGAAGTGACATCTAAACTGAGACCTCAAGAAGAGCCCAGTGAGAACGGGTGAGAGTAGTGCGTTCAGGTGGTACAACCAGAAGTAGAAGCAAAGTACCTGAGGCAAGAACATTCTGGACACTGAAAAATGGATATACTCTTTCTTAATGGCACAGTATGTATGAGAGCATAACTACAAGAGAAATGGCAGAGAGATGAGCAGGTCTCAGATAATGAAGCATCTTTATACTTTGTCAAGGAGATTGTAAACAGTGGTGTGACATGACTGGATTTTAGTAAGGTATGAATGTTCGGCATGGAGACTGGAGGGGAAGGAAGAGGACTGTTCACTGGCTGTTGCAAAGGTCTAGATGAAGAGGCGAGGTGATCACTTGGGTGGTCACCACAAAGCTGAAGCTCCATGAGTAGATCCAAGTGGTATCTGGGAGGTAGAAGTCATAGGCTCACTGGATGAGAGGCAGGAGTCACTGACTTGGTGACTGACTGTTAGAACCTTTCATTAAAGTGGGGAGCTACAAAGAGGAGTGGGTCTGGGTGGGAGTGATGAAAAGCTGAGATGAGTTCCAGTGCAGTATCCAAACAGAGGGGCCCAGTGCAACACAAAGGTCTTGAGCTCAGGAGAGAATTGGGCCAGCCGGAGGGTTTGGGGTGGGGGGATGGGGCTGTGAATCATCAGCCTAAAGATGTGAATTAAGGAGTGGGAGTAAGAAGATCCTCCAGGAGGGAGGGAACACTGAAGGAGAGAAGAGGCAGAGGCCAGAATCCTGCGAAACCCTGACATTGTGGGGACAACTGGAGACTCAAATTTAAATAGCAGCAGCCCGAGAGGTAGGAGAGCCAATCCATTTAATCCTCATAGTACCTTGTGTTGGCTACAAGTGAGGAATCTGTGAGCACCTTGTGTTGTCTTATTGGGGCTCACAAACCAAGAAACTGAGAGCTCAATGATTTGCTCCAATATAGTCCATTCTTCACCTAGGACATCTGGGGTGTCTCCTCGTGTTTAATGCCTCTGTTTTAGGTGTCTGTAATTTTAGTCCTTTTGAAAGCAGAGTGTAAGTGAAAGACTGACTTCAGGAGATGCTATTTGTGCAGAATAGTTTGGATAGAAGGTTTCTGACAGGGTGAGCACGGGGATGGTGGTCTTCATTCAGCCCACCTCGCTCTTGGCTGTTGGTATGGGGAGGATAAGAGGAGAAAAAGGTCTGGTAACTCTCAGCACTTGTATCCCAGTCCCACCTCTTGCATCAAAGGCAGATTCCACTAATTGACCCTCACCTGCCCTCCTCCTTCATGAAGGCTTGACATGGACTCATATTCGTTCTTGAGGCCGCCACCAGGCTGAACCAGAGTTGCCAAGACTTGTTGAACCCTGTGGCCATCCTGAGAATAAGCCATTGTTCCCACAAACCACCAGGAGATCTCCAGTCTTTATTATGATGAACTGTTTATTATAGACAGACTGAACTCTTTTTTTGCATAAAGAATCTCTGGATTGGGTTGGGGAAATCCACTTGCTAAAGATGGTGGTCCATCCAGCTCTCCCCGCCTCTGCCTCACTTAAGCCCCCACTTGTATTTACATCTCAGAGGCTGCTGTCCCCAGGGCCAGGCTGGTAAGGTCGGACCATGCTGGCCAGCGGGTCAGGACCGCCCCGTTTCACGCCCCAGTCGGTTGTCCAGCACCTGGAGTTGCCGGAGGAAGCCTGAGTTGGGGCAAATATCCCGGTGGGCCTGTACTGTCTGGATGGCCTCCACCAGTGTCATGCTCTCGCAGATCATGAGGAAGGCCAGGACGATGGTGGCAGAGCGGCTCACCCCCATGGCACAGTGTACCAGCACTCGACCTGCAGAGACCCAACCTAGCATTAGATGCTTGCCTCACCCCACCCACCCCTCGGGGCATCATAGAGGCCCTGGTTATCTTCCATCCCCCCATCATCACAGCATCCTAGGGTACTGACACAGTTCTCCTTGTCAGATCGGGAAACAAGGCCCAGAGAGGGAAAGGGACTGGCGCAAGGCCACACAACAAGTTAGTAGCAGGACAAGTCAGGAGCTGGGATTTTTGTCTCGTGGTCCAAGGTCCTTCTCTCATCCTTAGCAATGCTGGCAGGTTGAGGGAATAGTATTCCTGGACTCCCCCGGGTTTATGGAAGATTATATGGGGTGTCCACTACCTCCCTTTCCCCCCAGTCTGCCTTTGCCTCTGTCCCTGCATCCTCATGCTAAGGCCTCATTTTAGAGGCCTGGCAAAAGCCTTTGCTAGATCTTGTACCCCAAGATCCAACACCTGACTTCTTACTGGGGGATATGGTTACACAGTCAGTCACACTGGGCTCTCTGTGATATTGGTCTCCCTAAGGGTACATGCACTAAATGGTACTAGCTATTGGCCCCGTGGAATGGCAGGGCTGGCAAAGAGAGTGTGGCTCTGGACACTTCACCCATCAGTGCAAAGGGAGAAAAGCATAGCCCCAGATGACACCCCTGTCATCTCCAACCCCTGCCTCCCCGAAGCTCACCTTTGGGAACTCTAAGGGCAGCCTGAATGTATCGAGCAGCAGGCAGAAAGTGGACACTGAGATCAAAGAAGGGATTGTCATCGGCCTCAATGCCATAGTACTCCAAGGACATGCCACGGTAGAACTTGGCACCTGTGTCCACCTGAAACTTGCCTGCAGCAACATTAACAATATGGGTGATGCCAAGCTGGGTCAGCCTGCTCTTGTCCCGGGCTGCGTATCTGGAGGGAGGGCACAAAGGGCATTAAGAGGTGGGATAAATCTCATTGGGTGAGCTCTGGCTGGGCTGGAACTCTCCCCCTTCCCTCCTCTGCCATCACCCCCCAAAGATAGACCAGAACTAGTAAACTGGTCCAGAGAAAAGGAGCTCCTCCAGTAGGAGTTCAAGACCCCCTTTCAGATCAGCTTTTCTGAGGGCAGTTTGGTCACATGCAGCAAATGTCTTAAAAATGTACAGATACTTTGCCCAGTAAGTCTCCTTCCAGAAACTTAAAGAATCCACAGTGTGCCCACAGACATACATTAATTGTATCTAATCATATTTAAGATAATTAAAAATTAAGAAAATATTCACTAAAGGTTCTATATTAAAAGATTGATATGGTACAGCTAAATGAAATACTATGTAACCTCTAAAATATGATAGATGCTGGTAAACAAGGAAAGGTGTTTGTGCTATATTGAGAACCTGTGAAAAATGCAAAATACAAGAGAGCATTGTGTAAAATGATTTTAAGGCACACCCTGGCGAAGTAGCAGTTAGGCATACCACCTCCGACCAAGCACAGTTCACATGCAGCCCAAGGACTTGGGGTCATGTCCCAGGGCCAGGGTGGTGGTGGGGAAACAAATAAAATGAACAACCTAATAAAAAGATATGATTAAAATACTTCTTCCTCCTCTCTCTTCCTGCCTGCCTGCCTACTCACCTGCCTGAAACTAACTTTTCTTAAACAAAAAAACCTTTTAAAAATATGTAGTATGGGTGAGCCCTGGAAGAGTACAAGTTAGACACAGTGCAGATACATTCCAAGGCCCTGGGTTCATGTCCTGGCTCCTTGGGGACAACCAAGATGAACAACTGAATTAAATAAGTACTTCTTCCTCCTCTCTCTGCCTGCCTGCCTCTGTTCGCCTCCATTCCTGCCTGCCCCTTTCCTGAAAAAAAAAAAAAAAAAAAAAAAAAAGCTGTAGTATTTCATTTCAAAAGCTTTCTATACAAAGCAGATTACAAAATGAGATTACAGAGATAACATTTGTGTGAAAACACGTATTATGTATGTATGTCTGAATGGCTTTTTTAAAAGTCACCAAGGATTTTATTAGTGACTGTGTGTGAAGGGATGCGTATTTGTCATATTGTTAAGAAGATATTGATTCATAATTTCTAAATACAAAGGAAATTTCTAAAATCCACATATATCCATCCATACTTCCTACATTTTAAGAAAACTTTTAGGGAGAATAACTCACAATTCTATCTCTTCTCTCCCTCTCTCTCTCTCTCTCTCTCTCTCTCTCTGTATGTATATATAAACATACATATATGTGTATACATGTATATGTGTATCTATAAGCTTGTGTATGTTCCAAGGACTATGCACTAGGTTTCTAGGATCATTTCATGAGAGCCAAACGTGGAAGCAACTGAAATGTCCATATTCAGAAAAATGGATAAACTGTGGACTATTAAATACAACAGAGTATTATACAGCAACAAAAATAAACAAACTGCAGCTACACATAATAACACGATGAATCTTACACTTCTGATCAAATGATACCAGACCCAAAACACAATGTGATTCCACTTAAAAAAACAGGTAAAACTAATTACGTTGTTAGGTGCATGGGTGGTAAAACTATAAAGAAAAGCAGGGAAATCATGATTTTAACATGACGTGATTATCTACAGGGCAAAGGTTTATGATGAGAGAGTTCGGAGGGAGATTTTGGGGCCCAAAGAATGTCCTGTTTGTTAACCTGAGTGGCTAAACTGTTTGTATATGTTCTCTATTCTTCTTAGATGTGTTCTAGTCCCACAATTAAAAGATCAATACAAGAGAAAAGCAGAATATGGGAAGAGATAGTAAGAGGCAAAGAGGATCCCACCTCTGCCCTAGAGGACTCTGGTTGAGGCGGCCCTTCTGCTCCCCCGTCACCCCTGCCCACCGCCACCACCTCACATCCTACTCACGCATCTCCCAAGAAGAGGTTGGGCCAGACTTCACTGATGTGGCTCAGCATGGCAGCCCGACGGACCCAAAGCAAGCGCTGCAGCGAGGCCAGCGTGGGTGGCTGGTAGTGGGATACTCGGACGGACCCGTGGATCTTGGGTCGCCGGAGGTCCTGTTTCTGCAGAGAGTTCATCCTGGAACAGAGACACTGCAGTGGCTGGGGGACCAGCTAGTGGGAGAGGCAGGCCCAGTGCAGTGCCCAGGTGTCCCTGGGGTGCTGTAGGAAGGGTCTCAGCTATTTCAGATGAAGTTATTAACCAACTTAGCTGGCCCTGCCTAGCCCCATACCCTGGGAACGAGGGACTCAACTCCTTGTCATCACTGTGGCGCTAGGAAGCCCTCTCTCCTGCCCTGATGTTAGCAGCTTTGACCAAGGGGCCCTTTTCATTCCGTTTGTGGCATCTAGTTAGTGCTGAACCCACCCCTTAAGTCACTGGTCACATGGGCCTTTGTAAGTGACCTCAGATGGCTGTGACCCTCAGAGGACACCTAGAAAGCCCCCCAGACACTGGGAAGTTCATCTCAAGTTCCATGCTTTGCCACTTCCAGGGCTGGTCCTCAGGCCCCCACCTCCTCCCAATTTCCGGTGCTTGGCAGGCAGCATCCATCTGAGGTGAGGACTGAAGCTAGTTAGCATTTCCATAGCTGAATGAGCAAATACCTCTTATGGGCCTGGCGCCACATTTGTGCAGGTTTCTGTCTTACACAGGAGGAAGGTGAAGCTTTGGGAAAGATTTTACAGTAACACCCAAAGCCGTATGGCTGATAAGTAACAAGGCTACGTTTTCAACCAGTTCTGTGCCCTTCGGTCCCTCAGCTTTCCAGTCACCCTCTTTGGGGACTCCGGAGAGGAGTCGCTAACCCGTCCACGGGGCAGCCTGGGGTTGCTGTTACACGTCTGCCTCCAGACCCAGGGTTTGCCTTCCTTACCCCCATGACTCAGGCCAGCGCTGCAGGTTGGGCCTCACCCAGGTGGGCTTGGGTGCATCAGGAGTCAGCTGGCTGAGGGAGTCCGGGACCCTGCAGAGCTGGGATGTCAGTGGCACCAGAACCTGGGCCGGGTGCTGTGCTGGGAAGGAGTGCCTCTCTTGGCTAACTGTCCCTGGCCCCCTCAACCAGTAACTAGGAAGGGCACAAACTGGGAAGAATGTCTTTTCTCTTTGGTAGGCAGTACCAGGGCCAGGAAGAGAAACGGGCACCCAGGAGGCCACCGGCTTGGCCAGGCTCACCCAGCGGGTGACCGGGGAGCAGGGAGGAAGTGAAGACCCAGTTTTCTCCCTCATCCCCCACTGTGACCTCTCGGGGCAGGCTGAGTGGCCTGCCACCTACCTAGGGCATGGTCTGGGGCCAGGAGTAGGGGAGTGGGCACAGGGACAGAAGTCAGCACATGAGCGGAATGGGGCCAGGGCAGGTTCCATCCGGAACACAAATGCTATGAAGCGGCTAGAATTCTAGGTCCTTCCTCGAGGCCCACGGGGGTGGGGCCGGAGGACAGCCCTAGGTAGCTATGGTCACCAGTGCAGTCCTTCCAAACCCCTGGGCTGGATGTCGCTTTGGATTAATGTCTCGGGCCTGGAGCTCTCCATGAAGATGGGAAGCTACCTGAAGTTGTAGGATGAGGACCCTAGAGGGAGGAAGGAGAGTCTGGCCACGACTCATTTTGTGACCTGTACCACGTCTTTGTTTCTGCCTGGACCAGGGTTTCCTGTTTCATGTGGCCCGACTTTGAGGACGCTCTGGGGATCTGACCTGAAAATGAGAAGAGTGGCTGGGTACGCAGTAACTAGAGAGTGTTGTAGTGCGTGGGGGTGGGAGAAGCTCATTGCTACACTGGTCTGGAGTCACCAGCTGGGGCTGCGTGAGCCTCAGGCAGGACCAGATGGGGTTTCAGGAAGTCTGGCTGGCGTGGTGCTGGGCCTCTGAGCTGGGCGTGGGGCAATGCTGCCGCCCAGTGGCGAATGGGTGCCTTGCAGCCCAGCTGTGCGTACAAGCTGACAGCCAGGCTCTGCAGAGACAAGAGCTGGACCCCTCTCCTGGAAGTTCCTGCAGGAAGAAGGAGCCAGCAGAGGGGTCAGGGACTGAGGGATGCTAGGCCACAGTGTATGCCTGAGCCTCACAGGGACACTTGACCCAGGTCTGGAGAATGGGACCTTTAGGGGTACTCCACGTAGAGGCTCACCCCTGATGCTCATTGATGTACCCACCTGTGACGGAGATCCAGACCCCTGCCCAATAGCCCCTCCTTCCAGCTCCAGGCACAACCAAGGAAGGAGCTGAGCAGCTAATCAGGTTTCTACCATTCCCAGACCTGGCCCACCAAGGACCCTGCCTGACACTTCCTCCCACATCTCCATGGCCACCACAGGGTGAAGCATGGACCCAGTGCCCAGCAGGGTGAGGGCCTGGCCTGGCTTTTCTCCCCATCACTCAGCCCTCACTCTGCCTCCTTCCTGCGTCTCACCCCTAGGCTGAAGAGCTGCCTTTGTGAGTAGTGGTTTTCTTGCTCTTGTGTTGCAACTCTTTACAAGTTCGTACACCTGTCTTCGTAGTCCCTCTGCTCTTCTCCCTGTTGCTTTCCCTGGCGGCCTGTCTGCCACCTTCTCACAGGTACTTGAGTCCCCTCCACAGGCCCCCGGTATATTGTTTGCTAAGCCAACAGCTGCAGACTAAGGTACAGGCCTCCTCAGCTCAGGGAGATGCTATTTTATACCCATCTCCTCAGTGTCTGCCCCTGAAGCTGTCCTCCCTAGTCTTCTATTCTGCCCACTGCCTCTGCTGCCTCCTAGTCCTCCCCAGGGAGACCAGATGGGACTGTGACCACAGACAGATGGCCTGGAGAGCTCAGGGCAGGACAACGAGGAGTCTGGTGAAGGAAGCCTGGACAGGGTGGTAGGTGGGCTGCCAGTGGTGAGCCGCCAGGGACCTGTGCACTCAGCGAGCTGGCCACAGAGCGGGCAGACCTGGGGAAGTTCTCAGGTCTGGTATTTGTTGCCTGTGAAGTCTGCTCAGCCAGCTGCTGCAGTGGGGCTGCTGTGAGAATTCCATGAGATAGCAAATGTCAGGCACCTCCCAGAGGCCTGCTTTGTGGGAGAAGCCCAGTCATCAGTGCATCTTATTCTTAACTACTCTTACCCTTTGAAGCCTCAGCCGTATGAGGTACAGGCTAATTTTCCCCCAGGACAGTGACACAGTGGTCTCTATCTCTGTCGCCTGATGTTTCTCTGTCTAGTAGTAATATTTTTAATTTTTAAAATTTTCCTGAAAGGACATTGCGTTATTGCATTCTGTAAGTTTAAGCTATGTACCATCATAAATCATCAGCTGTATGTAATACATTAATTTTACCACCCACAGTTCAATTCTATTCCTCGCCATATAATTGACCTCTTTTACCCAATTTGCCCCTTCCCCCCTGCCTTTCTGGTACCAATAATTTGGTTCGATAGATTAAAAGCCTGCTTTAGTTTGCTTTGATTCATTTGTTTGCTTGTTTCTCTATACACCACACACGCGATCACAGAAGTAATCATTATTAGTCACCACATAGTAAATATGTCCTATGTACCAGACAAAGCGAAGTGCTTGCATTTTTTCATTGAATCCTCACCATATCCTTATGAGGCAGATAGTATTATCAACCCTATTTTCTAGAGGAAACTCACATTCAGATTAAGCAATATACTCAAGGTCACAGCTGATCAGCATGGGAGCCAGGATTCAAGGCCAGGTCTTTCTGACTATATGCTCTCTGTGCCTCTAACTCTGACCCAGTCTGTCCCCCATTCTAACTCAAACACCCCACCACACTCACAAGCACAGGTGCCTTTTCTCTTATTACTCAGCATGCTCTGTGCCTCCCCCTGAAATGGGGGCACTCACCCACCTGTGGGGGTTTCTGGTCCAAGCTGTAGTCTTCTCTGATGGGCACTTCGTGCTGCCGGCTTCCAGCTGCCTGTCTCCGCACACTTGATGCTGTTTCTATTTTTTGATTGGAGTTTAATTACAAAGCATGATGAGATGCTCCTCTTTTCTGGCTTCCCTCTGCCACTCCCAACTCACCCACAGTCCCATGACACGATCAGTGCCCAGCCTAGTCAGGCATCTGGCCCTGCTGGGCGTCGAGGCAGCCTGGAAGGCGTCTGGCTGCGGTGTGTGTGTCTCTGTATGTTAGTCGTGGCACAAGGAGAAGGAAGATGGAATAAGCCATTTTGAAAGCCCCTTTAGCCTTTCAAGGGTGGTTTCAGCATGACAGAGAGTGAATCAGGAAAGATCTTCCATGGACATCAGGGAAAAATCTGGCCCAAATCAGACAAACTAGTGGCACTGCCAACATCAGAAGTGCCTTCTTCAGAGGTACTTAGTTGGGAACTGAGGATTATGGGACTGGCCCAGATTAAAATCTAGAAGACTCAGGCTGAAATGCTTGCAGGCAAACAAGGTATGTGGGGTTCAAAGTAGATCTTTAAATCAAAGCTGTGCGTCCAGGAGTGTCTGTCCTCTTCCTGTCCTCCCCTCCTCATACATCCATACTCACCCCAGAAAACTGACACACACACAGAGGTCCGTATGCTGGCAGTCACACTGGGTCTCTGAGGCCTGAGCTCTGGGGAGCTAGGTCTCAGCCTCTGCTGGGTTCCCCGAGGCCTGAAGAAAGCTCATGGAGACAAGCCACGGCCGAGGGCTTTCACAGACATTTGGAATTCCCTCCCACGCTCCTCCCATGGGAACTTGGTGTCCCTGGCCCAAAAACCTCAGGACTTGGTTGAGAGGGCGGCCCACTCCCACCTGTGAAAACTGAAAACAACGGCCATGTGGGAGTGTGGACACCGAAGGAAGCAAATCCACCCTGCACTCTTACCATCTTCTGGGCATTTATCTGGGCCAGAGCCTCCAGCAGGACCAGCACCAGGGTGGCAAAGTGGCGGAGCCCTATGGCAGGGCATGAGGACCAGCTCTGCGGAGAGATGAGTTCCATATTACAGGCAGACAAGCCAAGGCCCGGACTAGCTGGGACGCATCAGGCAAGGGCGAGTGTCGCCATGTAAACCTGCTGCTTTTTTAAGCCCTCTGTGTAAGGTCAAGTGGGTACAGGTGCCGACAGAGATGAGCAGGCAGGTTTGCGACCCAGAGCTGATGGAAAGGAAGAACCTATTCCCCTAGGCCCCTCCATTTCCAGAGTCCGCAGCTCCACTGGCAGCATACTGCGCAAGTCCTCAGGGCTCCATTCGACACTGTTTGATGGCACCCCCAGGAACTGTGCAACACTGTAGCCCAGAGACTCCCCAAAAGTCAGATGCCTGGTGGGAAAAATGCTGAGGTTGGAGGTCAGGTTGGCTAAGGGCCCCCCAGGCTGGGGAAGTTGGGCCTGATCAGAGAGTCGTCTGACATGAAATCTGTTTAGAGAAAAGAGAACAAGATGGGAACGTGCTATCCCTGTCCCTACCTTGGCTCCCTGTGCCCACAGAATACCCCACGGCAGTTTCCCACCCTCTTTAGCTCTAGGCCTAATTCCAACCCCAGCTATCACCCTAATTTTCTTCCATCACATTCACCCCCAATCTCTAAACCCAGCCTCCATCATGCCCTAATCCCCATTCTCAGGGAGCTCATCCTCACGACAGCATCTAGGAAGGGGTCGATATTCTGAAGTGCTCCCCTTCAACTGGCTGGCTAGATGTTCAGAGACAAGCTCTTATGGGTGAGGAGTGAGAGGAGATTCAGGCCAAGCCTGGGAAGCTCTTGGCAGGAAGAGAAAGCTGCCACTCTTCCAACTCCCAGGAGAGTCTCAGCCAGTCACTCACCTCCAACTGGCAGTATTTTTGAGCCAGTGGGTGGTGGAGCGTAGCCAAAGTCAGGGCTGAGGAGAGATGAGGAAAGGAGCAGGCTGGCTAGTAGGAGCTGGAGGCAGGGTAGGGGGACTGGGAGTAGCTCTCAAAGCCTACCCTCCCAGCTGATGGCCCCCAACTCTGAAAGTGAGGAAGGCAGGGGGTTGTTGGGGAAAGACGCAGCCTAAGCAAGGTGGGAGAAGCAGCACAGTGGGCATTTTGCAGCTCCCTCACAACCTTAGGGCCCCTATAGCCACTCTGTCACAGAAAGAGACACCCTTGCCTCTTCCCAATAGTTGGAGTAAAACCCAGGACCGATATAAAAAGAAATGGAAGCAGCACCTTGTGACTATTTGTGGGTTGAGAGCCTGAGAAGCAGTGTTGCTGGGGGAACCCAACTCCTCCTCCTGGGGACCTGAGAACTCCAGCAGCAGAGAGGTGACTTGGGGGAAAGTATTAGGGGTTTGCTCCCTTTGTGCAACTTAAGGACCATCTACTATTGTTCTAACTGCACTGGGCATCGAACAGGAAGGCAGAGGTAAATGGAAGTAGGAAGGAGTCTGGATAGATCTCAGGAAAACCATTGGTCCTAAGACCTCTAAAACCAGAGAGGGATGAAGATTAGGGAGGATCTGTCAGAAGATCTCTGAGAATGGCAGAGTTATGGGGAGACAGGGAATGGGGTGCTGGGTCCAAGGCTGAGAAATGAATGGCATGACAGAACTCTCTATCAAACAGGGCCTGTGTGAGGAGTCCATGACTGCTGGCAGGGGCAGCTGCTCCTCTTCCCCGTGGGGGCAATGGTGAGCAGGGGCCGACATGAGAACTAGCTCAGCCTGGATGGATCGCTGCAGCCACACTTTACTCCCAGAGCTGTCGCTGGGGTCCAGACCTGAAGGGCAGGTGCACAGAAGTTCAGGAAGGTCTGGACAGTCCTGGGTGCCAGGACTGGCTGTGCTGCTGTCTCAGTGGGGTTCGGATGAGCCTCACAAGCTTTGGGCCAAGGGGGCAGGCCAAGTCAGCATTAGGACCAGGTAGGAAGGCTTCACCTCTTCCTTTTTATGCTTCCCACCCCTTTCCTTCCTAACCTTTCCATGTTCTCTGGGGTCTGAAGAATCTGGATGGGCTGGAGGAGAGAGAAGGTCTTACTGGAGGACTGGGGTGCTGGTGAGGCCTCGGGTCAGTGAGGGGACCCCAGCAACTTGGAGAGTGGGCCAGGCCCCCTTCAGCTCTTGCTTCCGGTTACACACAGTCCTGACAACCAAAACCGAAACTGACCCTACACCACGTGCCCTGTCAGCCCTTACCCAGCTCTTTACTTCGCATTGTACTCTTGTCCTTCACTCACCCACTCACCTGACCTCTCACTTGTGACTGCACCCAGCCTTCCCCTACCACGCAACCTCACCTGGCCCTTCACCTCCGGTCTGCATCCTGCAGCTGCTGGTCCAGCTGGCGGAGCTGGCAGAGGAAGCCTCGGTTGGGGAAGACCCATCGGCGCTGCCTCACGGTGATCACTGCCTGGCGCAGGGACAGCTGCTGGTGCAGCATGAGGTAGGCCAGGACCAGTGTGGCAGAGCGGCTCACACCCACCACACAGTGCACCAGGACCTTGGCTGAGGAAGACATGCCAGTGAAAGACCCTTTCCCACCAGCCACCCACCCAGGGGCCAAGGTGTAGGGATCCAAGTTCCTCTCCCTGCTCTGCCTCGGGCACACCAAGTCAGTCATTCAGCCTTCATGGGCCTGTTTCCTGACCTGTCAGATAGTGCACCAGCACCTGTTTTACCTACCCTTGGGGTGGAGTAACGTGGCTAATGAGAACATCTGTGAGCTGGCCTCTGCTCACCCTGGAGCCTCACAGACCTCTGCCACTGCAAACTTCTGCTCTAGGAACACTGGGATACTTGGCTCGTTGAAGCTGGTCTCTGGTCTCCAGCCTGAGCACATCTTATTCCAACTACCTGTGAAACTTTTCCCCTGCCGTTCATCTGATAAACACCTACTACTCATCTGTCAGGTTTCTGCTGAGACATGGCTATATTGCACAGGATTTCCTTATCACTCATGGTATCCCTTGAATCATCAAAAGGGCCTCTCATCCTTTTTGTATGTGGTCCAGTGAATACTGTCGTAGAAGGAAGTCTCCCCACCCACCTCCCTAATCCTCTGAATTGAGCACCCCTGCCCTGTACTCCCATAGCTCTTCCCTCTACCCACTCACAAGTAGCACTCAAAACACTTTACAACTTGACTGTCTTTCAGCAGACATACTGGAACCAGTAAGGTCCATGAAGGCAGGGACCCTGCCTGTCTAAGTGTGGATTCCTAGTGTCTAACTTATGCCTGGCATAGAGAAGATAATTCCTAACCAATGAATGAACAGATGAGGAACAAATGAATGTCTAAGTGCTTTGGAGATTAAAAAGAATATAGTCTTGCCTTTCCCAACATATAGATGACAAACTGAAGTCTAAAGAGGGGCACTGGCTTGCTCAGGGTCAGGAAGCAATGGGTACAGCTATCGCCCACGAGGTACACAAAACAAGGGCTCCAGCTTCCCCAGGCTCCTTGTTGTCCCCTGGGTATTAGAATTTTGTGTTTCATTTGAAAGTACTTTGGGGAAAAAAACCAGATGTCTAGGTACCATCTGGTTATTTCCCAAGGCTGCATGATGCAGAGACAGTTGTTTTTCTGGGAGACCTGGCTTCTAACCCCAGGGTGGCTCCAAACTTGTGAATGACTTTGCAGCCTAGGCCTCAGTTTTCCCATCTGTGAAGCAATGCAATTGGATAAATTAATGGAGCACAAAACAGGATTTTTAAGAACTAGGAATGGAAAGACAATGATGTTTGAAGGAAATTGGACATTCCCCCATGACTGGGCAGTGGCATGGGTTCAGACCCCAAGTCCTACCACCAGGTGTGCTGAGGGCACGGTGGATGAAGTCAGCTGCAGAGGAGAAGTAGACACTGATGTCAAATTCTGGGAGGTCGTGGGCTGGCACTCCCAGGTAGCTCACACTGCTGCCATAGAAATCAGGGCTGCCTTGACAATAGAGGCCCCCGTGGGCAGCGTTCAGCACATGGGTGATGCCCAGCTTCCACAGTTCAAAGCGGTTATTTGCCGTGGTCCTGGGAAGAGGAGAAAGGGAGCTGATGTTAGCTGAGCCACAGGGTCCAAGAAAGAGGCTTTGCTTGGCATCAGGGTCCACAGGGAACCGAAGGAACTCAGCGAGCTTGAGCTGGGGCCCACACTTCACAGCCCTACCCTCAGAGCTTCCTGGTGGGAGAGTTGGTGGTACAGGAAGTTCTCTGTAGACCCTCTGTGCTTTCTGAGGTGATCTGCTCTGCTTTGACAGGAAAAGAAAAGGATTGCTTCAGCTCTGTGATTCAGTGGCCCCTCCCTACTTGCCCCTTGCCCTCCCACACATATCCCACTTCTGGCCACTACTGCATACCTACTTCTAATCTGCAAATGTTTAGAGGTGACACCTTCCCTGAGTCATCTTGGATCAGGCTTCCTCACCCCCCCACCCCCCCCACCCCCCGTGAATTCAAAGGAGAGAGGATGGGAAACGGGGGTCGGGGTGGGAGTAGCTCTCTGTTCACCTCCTCTCATACCCCAAATCACTATTCCCCCATATCTGTTCTAAGTGGGCTGGAAGATTCCAGGAGGAAGTCTATTGGAGTTACTCGCTTTCAGACAGGCAAAGTTCCTACTCCCCCTGTGGCTGCACCTTGTCAGTGCACTATCCCCAGGATAAGGTCCCAGTATGGGATACTCTTAAGATCAAAATTTGTTTCCACCCCACCTCTACCCCTGCCAAAGAACCCAAGATCTGTCTCGCCTTGTGCCCATCCCCTACATCCCCTTGCCAGTACCACTCACGCATCTCCTATGTAAAGGTTGGGCCAAACTTCGTCCACACGGCTGCTAGAGACCTTCCCGGCTCTCAGGAGTTCCTCCAGCTCAAGGACACTGGGGCAAGGCGTGGCTCCCACATCTCCCCTCAGTCCTGGGAGAGAGGCCTCTGCCATGGGCCAGCCCGCCCACCCCTCTGTCTCTGCAGTCACTCCTCTCTGCCTCTCCAGTGTCATTTCTCCTTCCCGGAGATTGGCAGGGACAGGTGGGGCAGGGGCAGATGACTCAGCAAGTCACAGGGGCTTTCAGAAGAAGAAAACCCTTTCCTCCCCAAGTCCCCAAACAACATAACAGCATGTTATCAGCATTGTGAGTCACTCTTTCTCTCTCAGCCTGTTTCTTTATGTGTAAAGTAAGGTCAATTACACCTACCTCAGAGAACTGTGGAATTAAATGAAACAAAGGATGTTTTTTGCCTAATGCATATGCTTAAGAAACACTTGATGAATTAATAGGTTTAGAGCCCTGAATAAGGTTATTTGCTTCTGAGTTTAAATAGAGATTCAGGGTGGAGAGAAGATGGCTAGCTCCAAGGATCAATGCTTTCAAAAAGGCTCTGCAGTTCTGGGTTGGTCACAAACTCTCTGGTGGCCACATGACTGGTGGATGAACAACTGGATAATGGGTCTCAGGGGAAGCTTTCTGAATTGTAGAATTAGAAAAATGTGAATAGGAGGCCCTGAAGATCTCATCTAAAGTGTGCTCACAGGGTCCGTGGGGTAAGGTTTAAATAATGATTCTGTAATGAATCATTTGTCATAAAAGAAGGCTGAAATGGGCCAAGTAAGTCAAAGGGGGAAAAGGGAGGTGAGTGGTGCCTTAGGTTGTTTTTGTTTGTTTGTTTGTTTTTGTTTGTTTTTTTCCACAAGACAAAGAACCTGTCATGAGAAATTTTGGCAGGGTGAGAGGGATATTTATTTCTCTGTCTATAATGGCTTTTGATCCCAGAACAGAAACTAAAAAATTCATTGTCCTTCTGCCAGTTAGTTGTCAGCAGAAGAGGTGAGGTGTTTTGCCCACTCCCTGATGGGCCTTGATGAAGCTGGAAGGGGTACTAACCACAATCAGAAAGCTCCCAACTGCCTCAGGTCTAGAATAAAACTTCAGGGTAAAGGCTGGAAGCAGTTCTGCACTCATCCAACACAGAACCTGTCTCCAGCCCCATCAGAGCCCTACACGCCACAGGAAGTAAGGCCAAGGTGGGGCTACAGCCCAGGGTGCTGGTGGTTCTGGACTTGGTTTATACCAATACTACGCTTGGGTTGGGGACTTTCTCTCAGGGTAAGAACCCTGAAGCGAGACCCCAAGACCCTCGTGCTAACAGTAGTATACTAGAGCGAGAAAAGCAGGTTAAATTACAGATTTCAATAGAAATATTTGCTTTGGCACAAAGATTAACTGCTCTCAGGCACAGTACTTCTCCCTTTTGTGTTGCAATGTCCTTAAAGTTGGCAGGATTTTAAATCAGATATTTATATGACATTTAGCATTAGTTTTCAGGGAGAAAAAGGGAAGTAGATAGTAACAATGCTTATTGGGGGTTGATTTTTGGACAGGAGTTGGTTCCATTGAAAGGAATTAGGATAACCCCCTCTAGTCTAAATTCAATTTACTACTGCTTTATGCCCAACTGGCCTTCCCAGCCCTTTCCCTTCGCCCAAGGAGGGTTAGGGTCCGACGCATGCGTTCTTGCTACGGTTTCCTTTTTGCGTTCTCAACTCCCACCCATCTCTAGTTGCGTCACTTCCGGTTTTGGCCCCGCCTTCTACCGGTAGGACCCCGCCTCCCAAAGCAGTTCCGGTTTGGATTCCAGCTGCTCTCGCGGCTCAGATCGGCGCCGGAGCGATGCCTGCGCGCAGCCGCCACCGCCCCAGCCTTGACTCTGGCTCCCCATTCCGGGCTCCGCCCCCGCCGCTCCAGGCGCTTCACTCTGGCGAGGCCCGGAGCGCTCCGTGCTCCGACAGCGGTTCGGACGGCGACTCGGAATTGGGTCCGGGGAGCCCACCTCGGACCGCGGAGGTGAGCGGGAGCTGAGGCTGCGGCGTGGGGAATAGGGAGGCGGCTGCCGGTGAGTGCCGGCTCAAGGATGGAGCCTTTGGCTGCGGAGGCAGGGATCCGGAGGGGCACGGGGGACGGTTGAGGGAGCCTGGAGAGTCCGCTCTAGAATGGAATCTGAGGGAAATGGAGGTTGTTGAGACGAGGGCCTGTGAGGGGTGACGAGGGGTAACTAGAGGCTGAGGGACGAGGGGCAGTGGGAGCCTAAGGGAGGTGTGGCCTGGAAGAGGCTAGGGCTGGGAGGCTTTTGAAAGCAGGGTGGTGAGGGAAGGGGATCGAAGGGGTCCCGCGGGAATGGGGGGTCGTAGGAAGAAATGTCGTGGGGTTTGGCCGTGGTGGCGAAAGATCCAGGTGGCGAAAGATCCAGGGGAGCTGGATCAGGGCCGGTGCCCCCACAGGCTGGAGAGGGAACCGGGTTGGGACTGAAGAGAGAGCTGACCACAGTGAGGGTCGTGATCATTAGGGAAGGATTTAGGTTTGACTGGAAGAGGGAAGGGCTCTCGGTTGAGAAGTCACCTGGCCCACAAGGCCAGATAAAGAGAAAGGTACTTAGCCAAAAAATGCTAAGGAGCCCTAGGGGATCTAATTCAGGGCTTTGGCATTTCCATAGGTATCTTCCAAAGCTTTTTCAATCTCTAGGGTTCGATTCTTGGTTTGTGGGGCTTTCTCGTTTGTGGACAGTGCATCTTTTTAAGAATCGGGGTGTGTGTGGGATGGGGACTGATGTTTAGAAAAGGTAGCAAAAGGGATAATTCTGAAAATTAAGATACCACTGGAGTTTCTTCTAACAGTAATAGTGTGATTTTTTTTTCTGTCATATGTATTTTAAATACTAGACAAGTTTAGGTCATTAAAATATTTAATCATTTAAACAAGTATTTTGGGCACTTAGGTTTTACAGACGCTTAGTGTTAGCTGGTTCTACTTTGACAACTTGAGTTGACACATATATTTACCAGGGGGTAAAAATATGATCAGTGCAAGTGTCCAGGCTAAAAGTGGATATTAAACTATATGTGAGATCACAGTTCGGCAGCCTACCAGATCCTCCTCTCACCCCTAACTCCAGGATTGGAGTTATCTCTTGAAAATTGGAGGGGCACTTCGAAGAGATTTGTAGGACGAGTCTTAAATGCAACTTTGCAGATATTGTACAAATAATATTTTGGTAGCGTGATCTAGAAAAATAAGACTGGAGGATGCTTGTTAACAGAACTGGGACAAGTGGGTGCCCCAGTGTTTTTTATTGAAGACAGTACCATGGACAATTGTGTCAAAAATAATGATTGCAGTATTTATATTTATAATAGTTCATTCTTTTTGTAATTGTTGACTTCTGACTTGACTTGATGAAGCTTTGACTTTAGCCACATCTTATGTATGTAGTTTTACTTTTACAACTTTTTGAGTCTAGGTTTTCCAAAGTTGTTGGCCATTTCAGAGCAATTTTTAATCAAGTATTTATTCTCTAAAAGAGTGCTTATTGTTTAATCTTCATGAGATTATAATTTACTGCAATAAGCTTTTAAGTCAGTTCATGTGTATAGACTATATGTCATATCTTCAAGTGTTCAGCAGACTGATAATTCTTCAAAGGAGAGATAAATTCTTAGCTTTGCTTTTAGTATTGTCCCTTTTTTTAATACAAATGATCCTTAGTTGAAGAAGTTTATATAATATTCTTTTAAGTTTCTGTTTAGCCTCACCGGACTGAGATCCTCTAGCAACCTTGTCTTCATACTTAGCTCTAAATAAAAGTCTTGGCATGTAAAAATTTGCTGAACTGAACTGAAATATAAGAACTCTATTAAGGTTGTGTCTTAATGTTACCGCAAAACTTAAAACAGAAACAGGTGGGGTTGTACAATTCATATATTAACACAACTATTTTATTTTTGTTTTGCTTTGCTCACAGCCACTTAGTTGTAAAGAAAATCAATTTTTGTTTTGTTTTGCTTTAAAGAAGTAAGTAGGCAGAAATGAATGTAGGTAGGCAGCAGGTAGGGGGGAAGAGAATGGAGGAAGAAGTATTTTTTTAAGTTAACTTCATTTTAGTTGTTTCCCTGGCCATGGAATGGGAACCTAGGTCCTTGGTCTTGTATGTGTGTGGGCTGCATGCCAGACACAGGCTTAACACCTGAGCCACCAGGGCATGCCAAGAAAATTAGTTATATAAAAAAGCAGTTTCTCCAAGACAAGAAACTGTATAGTACCTAATTTTTTTTTCAATGACACTCTTTCCACTCTGCAAATACTCTTATTCACATTGTGCAACTACTTAGACCCTTTTTAAAAATTGTTTGATCATTGGATCTTCAATGCTTTTTTAAAATATTGCCATAGCTAATTTGGCTTTTCTCATAATTGAAATTTGAACTTTATTTTTGATAAACCATTGAATCACAGAATGTCTAATTAATATTGCTATTATTTTGGTTTATAAGAGTGATCATATTAACTAGCTATTTTTCAAGATTCTTAACTCCAAGCCTAATGTAATATATAGTGTTAAAAATAGGGCATGCATAGCATGGCCATTAACTTATGGTTGGAAATCTTTTATGCCTTCTTTCTTTAGATAGTGGTATATTGATGGTAAAGGTTGAATTCACTTTTCTAATTTAAAACTTTTCTAATTTTTATGCTTTTTGAACATCAGACTGACTTATGTGCGAAACAAATACAACTCCAAATTCTTCTAAATTACCTATAAAACTCTTTAAAAAAAAGATTGTGGTATTAGTGGAAAAATACAATTGAGTTAAATGTTATTTCTTTTAATTGACTTAGGTTACAGAGACGGGATTACATTGTCTCACTCCCAGATTAAATGTTTTACTTTATATGGATCTTGAAAGGAATCTACATTTTTGTTCATTCTTGTCTCTTCTGTATTAATTTGCAAAAAGGTGTTACTTACATACAAAATGCTATGTCCTTGTGTTTAATTATTTGCTTGCTTGGGGATTTGGAAACTCTTGAAATCTGTCTTTATTTCTTGGCTATGTTTTGTTTTTTCCTCATGATGTATCTTGTTTTTTGTTTCCTCTAATGGAGTGATGTAACACATTGGGCAAGAACAGAAAGAAACCACTTGACTAAAGATATCATAATGGCAGTGATTCTTTAGGTCTTGCGGGTTTTCTTGGCTTTGAAAAATCAGAATGTTAACTAAAAGTAAGAGATCACAGATCAGGCAGTGTTTACATACTGCTTTTGTCAATTCTTAGTAATTTGCCATCTGAACATATGACTGTGGATTTGTGGTAGACCTGTGTTGTGATTATTCCTGCACCTCCCCATCCCCCATCCCCACAGCACACATAATCACTGGCTCTTAAGCTTCACCTAGCTTAGTCTAGAATTCATGCTTCCATGTTACTTTACTGCACACTGGGCCTTCCCAGTAATGTAATCACTCAACTACAGATAGTAATGTAATGTGTATCTTGTTTCTTGCCTAGGATGATAGAAACTAGGGAAACTTAGTTGTAATATTTTCACCATAAAATAGTGTTTATAATACTTACCTCAAAAGAATGTTGTGGAAGCAGTGGCCATATGTTTGGATTTTTCCTAAATTTTTATTGTGAGGTTGGTTAAGCTTTTGAATTGTGGTAGAATTCAGCAGAGATAGTAATATATCTATTATCTTGACTCTTTTTCTGGTCTCTTAAAATTCTTGACAAGTAAATTCTAGTAGGAAGTGAGAACTTTGAACTCTGCTAATATAGGATCTTTCTGTAACTTAGATTATCACTGAGCTATTGGAAATGCCTGCAAATTGGCTTTAGTTTAGAACTTTGAGACTAAATTAAATCAATGCCAGTTTCATCAATAAAGTATTGGCATTAAAGTTAAAGTTTGCCAGAACCATACATTAAATTTTGGGTCCAAATCCAATACATTTTCACAGTATTGTAATGGAATTTGAAGTCTTGAGCCAGCTTCTCATTTTCCATTATGTTGTTTTATTTGGAGTTGTAGTTTATTTAAAAATAAAGATTTTACCAATCAATATGTCAAACTGCTAGTCTGCCCAAATATTGTTATAGTGATTAGAATAAGAATTTGAATTTTATGTATTTGGTTTCTTTACTGGTATGCTCTGGCATGCAGCCAGGTCAAGAAAGCTTCATCAAGTTTACTACTAAGTTTTGATCATTGCGTAAAAGCATTTACTCCAATAGAAAATACAAACAGGACAGTATTGTCTGTTGGATTCATAGTCATTGAATGGAAACAATTTTGGATGTGGTGTGGAATTAGATACGACCTGACAATGAGAGTCTTAATTTAAAGGCAAATTGGAGACTGAAAAAAAATTGTAGCTTTGTTATACATAACACCTTAAAAAAAAGCCATGCCTGTCGTTTAGATGGCTAAGGTGCAGGCCATGTGAAATCCACAACCAGGATTTAAGACCTAGGGAGTCAGTGTGTGTGTTGCAGGTTGGCGAGGTGGAGGTGGGGGAGAGGGGATGAAATAAAAGGTATATAAGAATACATGATCCAAGAGCAGAAATGCCCCAGAACTGAAGTGCAGCTGAGAAAAGGATGATTAACTGAAGAGGCAACTTAATTTCTTCAAATGTGCTGCCCCAAATTCTACCATTCAGAAGTGGGACATAAAAATTGAAGAAAATCACTGCTAGTGTTTCAAAAATAGGTGGTAGGACTTGATTCAGGTCTTTAAAACTGTTTTGTAATTATAACATATTTCACAGATGCTTTGGAAACAGTGCCCGGTGCTTATTAAGAAAAAGTAAACTATCTTTTGACAAACGTACAAAGAATGGTTTTTTGTTTGCTCGATAAAAAGATTTTATTTAAGATTAAAGATATAATGGAAGGAAAGCTGCATAGATCCAAATGATATAAACTGCAAAATTAAATGCCCAAGGTAAACTTTTTATTCTTCTACATCATAGTTTAGACTTTTGCTTTCATAAAAAATAATTTTATGCTCTGGTTTATGGATCTGCAAACTGATATGATTTGTCTCTTAGGTGCTTATTGAATTTTATTTAATAAATTTGTATTTAAGCTTATTTTGCTGTGAGTGCAGCTACAATGTGTAATTGCTTAAAGGAGAATAAGTTAATACTGTATGTAATTAAAAATTTTTCCTCTTTTGCCTTGGGATATGGAAAAAATGTTTAGCTTTCATACATCATTTGGAAATAACTTAAATTTTACTATATACCAAATCAGTAATAACTTAGAAAAACAGAATATTTTGTATTTCTATCAAATTTCATCAGTTCTAAAAACTTTTAGGAATATTTGAATGCATGGTTTTTAAAGAGGATATTTGCTTCAGACAGCTATGCTTCATTATTTTAGAGAAATATTTTTCACACACACACACAAAATCCAGCATGTCTATATCACTATAATCACCTTCTCAACACAACTATTAGTTTTGCAAAACATATAGAGAGTCGTTTTCATTTTGTTGAAATAGCCTCTATATTTTAAAGGTTGCCTCATGATAACTTAGAAGCTACTTGTTTCTGTAGGTTTTCATAATTAAGACCAGCGGAATAGTTTGTCTTTCCACTTATAGGTGGTTGTCACTTTGGGAAATTCTCCTAATTTCTTCCCAAATTGTTAACATAGAAATACTTTTAGTTAATTTGGTATTAAATTAAATGTCTTTATTTGAGAAACTCATGTTGATGTGTTGATCTGTTCTGCATTAACTGAACCACTATTGCATCATAATTCTATTTTTCAGTTTGTTACTTGATTATACTATTGTTTTGTTAAAAAGTAACTCTAAGCAAAATTTTTAAGATTTAGCAATTGTTTTCAAATATTCATGTTTGATTTTGTATTAACTTGTATATTTCAAGAGTTAACAGTGGGTTTGACTATTAGTTGATAAGTGACAATCCTAATGATTTAATTTCCAATCTAGGGCCAACACAAGCAGAAAGAGGAGTCAATGATGGCAATATTAGCTTATATTTATTGAGCATTTTCCTTTGGCTAAACATTATTACAAATACATTACATGTATTATTCTGTGTAATCTTCACAGCAAGCCTATGGGGTAGGAACTAGTATTCTCATTTATAAATACAAATACTCTAGAAGGTTAAGTACTTCTGTAAGGTCACTTAGCTGTAAGTGGTAAATCTTTAATATGAACCTAGGCAGTTTGATTCTAGAACCAGCACTCTTAACAACTATACTTCGTGTTTTATGTCAGATTCTGTTGCAGAAAAGCTATCTGACTCTGAAATGTATTTAATGCTCTAACCTTAACTTCTCTGGCTAGAAACTGAAGAATTGTACTAGGTGTCTAGGTCATTCCCATTCTAACATTGAAACAATTGTCATCCTGACTTACAAAACATGTGTTTGATATATGATTAGTGTCTATCATCTTGATTTCTTAAAGTATAAAGGTTCAGTTAATTTCCAAAGTCACATTGTTAATGTGTGGTGGAGTTAGATTGATAATGAAATCTCTTATACTTCATGGTTTTGCTCATTACCTTACTTTTTCTTTTTGTTTAGTATGTATGTCTTTTCTTGGACTTTGTGATCTTGCTAGTTGCCTCACTTTTTCTTATCTTTTATTTAACACATAGGTTAATCATTGAATTAATTTTCTTAATTTTCCATTTCCATTTATTTAAATCTGATGTGCTACAATGAGAATTTTTTCTTGTAAGAATCTTCCTCTTCTGATTATCGTGTTACATGCTCATTGTATACAATTTAGAATTTTTAGAAGTGTTTAATGTGAAGAAATAGTCCACTGAAAGAGCGACTATTAATAGTTTGATTTTCATTTATTTAAAATATGGCCACTGCTGCAAGTGCTATTTTTAGTGCATTTTACTCCTTTAAAATTAAAAAAAAAACAAAAAAAACTTTTAGATTCACAGAAGGTGTTTAGATTTTAAAACTTCTTAGATTCGCACTAAGTTGTGAATGTAGTACATAGGGATCCCATGTACCCTTTATTCTGTTACATCTTACATAATTAAAGTACAGTCTTAAAACTAGGACAATGTTGTATTTTTTTTAATTTATTGTATTTAGTGGTTCATCTTGGTTGTTTCCCAGGGTCCTGAAATTGGACATTAGTGCACATGTGGGTATATAGTTGTATTTCATTTTATTGTGAGTAAATTTGTGTAACCCTTGCCTCAGGCAAGATACAGAATTATTCTGTCACTGTGAAGATCTCCCTTGGTTTACTTCCCACCACCCCGACACACACTATTGCTAATCTTTGGAAGCTTTGGAAATCTCTTGCAGCCACTAATCTGTTTTTCATCTGTGTGATTTTGTCATTTTGAGACTGTTAGAAAAATGGAATTATGCAGTATGTGAACTTGTGAGATTATCTTTTTTTTCTCTTTAACATGATGCCCTTGATATTAAGTTATTGTATAATCCATAGTTTATTAATTTTTATTGCTGAGTGATAATTCATCCATGGCATGGAGTTGTGACAGTTTTTCACTGTATAGGATGTTTTGTCTTTATACACATTTCAGCTCCTAGAATAATGAAGCTAGGAATTTTTGTATATAGAGATTTTGTATGGACATTAGTTTTCATTTATCTTGGATAAGTGCCCAGTAGCATAAATGCTAGGTTGTTGATAAGTATATGTTCAGTTTTTTTAAGGAATTGCCAAACTGTTTTCCAGCATGGCTGCACAATAGCATTCCCACTAGCAATGTGTGAGAGACCCATTTTTTCTGTCAGCATTTTGTAATGACAATTTATTTTAGCTGTTCTGATAGTTGTGTAGAGATGTCTGGTCATAGCCTTAATTTCTATTCCTGTAGTGTCTAGTAGTGTTGAACTGCTTTCATATGCTTATCTGCCTTTCAAATGTCTTCTTTAATAACGTGCATCTTAATGTCTTTTACCCATTTCTAATTGGATTTTTGAGTTTTTTTATCGTTGGATTTTGGCAGTAATTCTTCCCAGTATGCAGAAATTTTCTTCACAGGGTCTTTTGTGAGTAAAAATTTTTAATTTTGTTCAAGTCCAATTTATCTTTTTTTTGGATTCTGCTTTTAGGTAGCTTGTTAAGGAACTCTTCACCTTATGTCTTAAAGTTTTTCTCCTAGTGTCTAAAAGTTTTATAGTTTGACACTTTTGATTTAAATATGTGATTGATTTTGAATGAAAATTTACATTAGGTGTGAAATTTAATCAAGTTTTATATTTTTCCTGTTTATCCAATTTCTCTAGCACTTTTTCAACTACCTTCCATTGAATTCCTTTTGCATCTTTGTCCAAAAAAAGTTGGTCATACTTGTGTGAGGCCATTTCTGGGTTCTCTGTTTTGTTCAATTGATCCGTGTATTTATACTTCTTCCAGTGTCACATAGTCTTGATTGCTATAGCTATTATTTTGAAATTGGGTAGAATGATTTTTCTCTATTTTTGTTCAAAACTGATTAAGTTATTCTAGTTTATTGATATTTAAAGTGATGGATCTTTGATTTACAAAATAATACAAGTTTATGATGTCTTTTTTCTAAGTTGGGTTACTTTTCATAGAACTTCCTTTGAATATTTCTTGTAAGACTGGTTTCATGGTGATAAATTCCTTTAGCTTTTGTTTGTCTGTAAAGCTGTTTATATTTCCTTCAATTCTAAGTGATAATCTTGTAAGGTAGAGAATCCTTGGTTGGAAGTTCTTTTCTCAGCATGGTCAATATGTTCACTTCTGGACTATAAAGTTTCCACTGAGAAATCCTCCAACAGTCTTGTGGGGGCTCGCTTGTAAGTAACATTTTTCTCTAATTGCTTTTAAGATTCTCTATCCTTGGTGTACCCTGGTGGAGCAGCAGTTAGGTCAGTAATCTCCAGGAACACAGGCCACATAACCCCTGGATTCAAGTCCTGGGCCAGGGGAAAGTAACCAGTGTGAACAACTAAATAAAAAAGTAAAATAAAGATGCTTCTTTCTGCCTTCCTGCTTACCTAATCACCTTCATTCCTGTTTTTACCTTCCCTTTAAAAAATGATTCTCTATCTTTGGTTTTTGTCTTTTTTTTTTTTCCAGGGACCGTGCAGACGGGAATGAAGATGATTAGGCAGGCAGGCAGGAAGACAGGCAGAAAAAGCACTTTATTTTATTTAGTTGTTCATCTTGGTTGTTACCTTCTGGTCCTGGGTTTTGAACCTAGTACCTACATCCAGTGACCTTATTTGTTAGGCTACCAGGACTCTCCCAATGTTTGTCTTTTTAATGATAATTTGTTTTGGTGTAGGTCTATTAGGGTTTCTTTTGTTTGGAACTCTTTGAGCTTCCTGGATCTGGATGTCTGTTTCTCACATTAGGGAAATTCTCAGGTATTATTTTGCGAATAGATTTCTGCCCCTTTCTCTCTTCTCTTTCTGGGACTCCTATGATGCAAATATTCCACTTGCTGTTTTCCCATAAATCATGTATGCTGTCTTGGTTTCTTCTAACTATGTTTTCTCTTATTGGTCTGCTTTGGTGCATTCCACTACCCTATTCTCTAGCTCACTGATTTGATTGGAGTCTTCTTCCAATCTAAATGTATTCATTAGCTTAGCTATCATGTTTTTTAGCTCTATAGCTTCTCTTTGGAACTGCCTCATATTTTCTCTGTCATTGTTGTTTTCTTTTTGTTCTTCCATTGTTTTCCTGATTTCAGTGAGTATCATTAAAACTGTTGCCTTAAAGTCTTCATGAGGGCATATCCTTGTGTCAGTGGCTATAGTGGAGGCCATATAAAGCCCAAGGACCTGGGTTAGACCCAAGGCCAGGGGGAGGAAAAGCAAAACAAACAATAAAATGATTCACTCTAAATAATAATATTTTTAAAAGGCAACAGATTTGGGTATACCCTTGTGGCTCAGGTAGCTGAGATGGCTAGGGTGTAGAAAATGTAAAGCCCAAGGACCTGAGTTTGCCATGCTGGGCCATGGGGAAAATCCAGAATGAAACAAGTAAGTGAGTAAAAACGCCCCTTCCTTCCTTCTTAAAAAAAAAAAAAAAAAAAAAAAAAAACTTCATATTTTACTTGTTTTTATTATATTCAGATTTCCCCCTGGGATTTTGTTTTGATCCATTATTTGATGCATGTTTCTCTGTTTCTTCATTATATTTGGCACTGTGTTTGTTTCTATGGGTTAGGCTTTCCTGGTGTAATGGGTCTTACAGTATCAGGTTGCAGAGTATATAGCCTTTTGGGTTTTTGGTCCGGAATGCTGGGCTTTCTTTCGTTGTGTGATCTCTGCACTATTCATAATTGTTGCAATACTAGATAGAGCCTGCACTGTGTTGAGGCCTGAGAGTTGGGCTAACAAATTTGGATTTGGGGTAGGGAATGAAGAGGTTTCTCCAGAGTCACAGGCCCGAATAAAAAGGCAGAAGGAGAGCAACCCAAGAGGTATGGGCCCAGGACACAAGCAGGCCATAGTCTCAACAGAGGCCAGTGGCGAAAAGAGACTTGGGAACTTATAGCAAAGCACACTCCCCTATGAAATTCTCTGTCCTGTAGCAGAACCACAGCCCCAACATGGATTAATAACCAACAAGCCCTCTAGGCTGGGGGCTGAAGCTCTAGTAGGTATTAAGCTAATCTAGTTTCTTTACCTTCCCATATATATTTTAGTATAATCTTATCTGTATATATAAAAATATCTTGCTGGTATTTTCATAGGAATTATGTTAAACCTTTATACCAGTTTGAGGAGAATTGACATCTTTTCTATGTTGAGTCTGCTAATCTGAACATGGAATATCTCTTTTTAGTGACTATAAGTGATATTTTTAATTTTTGGTGTCTTACTTGCTTCTTAGTAGGATTTCTTTTCTTTACATTTTTTAAAATTATTGATTTTTTGGCTTGGTTCCTTCAGAGGCGATTGACTTCACCTAGTGTGCTAGTAGTATTTATTTTCATTTTATAGAAATTCTTTCAATTTCTTGCATACTGATTTAGTGGTGGTGAATTCCTTTAACTTATATTTGTCTAGAAACCTTTCTGTTGTTCCTTCTAATCTAAGTGATTACCTAACAGGATAGAATATTCATGATTGGAAGTCCTTGTTTTCCAGCACTTTGAATTTATCATGCCATTCCCTTCTGGCCTATAAAGTTTTTGCTGAGTAATCTGCAGCCAGTCTTATGGGGGTTCTCTAGCTGCTTTTAAGATTCGCTTTATCTTTGATTTTTTTTTGTCGCTTTAATTACACTATATCTTGGGTATATGTGTGTATTGTTTTGGGGTTTCTTTTGTTTGGAACTCTGAGCTTCCTGGATCTGGGTGTCTTATTTCCTTCTCCATGTTAGGAATATTCTCCACTATTATTTCTTCAAATGAGATTTCTGTGCCTTTCCCTTCTTCTGAAACTCCTGATATGAATGTTTTTCCTTACACTACCCATAAGTCTCTATGCTCTTTTTATTTATTTTACTTCTTTTTTCTCTTTGCGATCTGCTTGGGTATTTTTTCAGCTTGCTGATTCAGTTGGATACTTCTTCAGGTCTCCTGTTGAGTCCTTCTATTGTGTTTTTTAAGGTCAGTTGTGTTTTTTAATGCTATGATTTCTGTTTAGAACTTTCTCATATTATCTGTCTTTATTGAAGATCTTATTTTGTGTATCTATTGTTCTAGTTTCAGTGAGTTCCTTTAAGACTGTTGCTTTAAAATCTTCAGGTAACTTAATTCTCTTGCATTAGGATATTTCTCTAGTATTTTGTTTAGAGCCGTCATTTGGAGTAAATTTTTCTCTCTGCATTATGTTTGGTACTCTGTTTATTTCTTTGGATTAAGCTATAAATACTTTCTTCCCTGTCTTGATGTAATCGCCTTGTGTTGCGATTTTAGATTGCACAATGTAAACTTTGGGGGCAGGAGTTCTAGTTGCTAGAGTTTGGAGTCTTTTTAGACTACTTTAGGTTCTTTTGTAGCCCCAGGCAGAAGAAGGAGCTGCTGGGGCCTCTCTTGAAATCCTTTTTCCTGCTGCCTCCACAAAGCTTAGTAAACCCAGATTGTCACAAAAGCACTCAGCCTTCTGTGCGGGAATTGCAGTCTCTGGCTGCCTGCCACTACCTTAGTTGATTTGTGAGAACCATAACTGGGAGAGCTGTCAGATGCCACTGGTGGGCTGATGGCAGATTGGCAGGGCATTTTACCCTCTGACATATTGCAGTACAGAGAGAGGGAGAGGGGCAGGGGGAGGAGGAGAGATGTGAGAGAGAGAGAGAGAGAGAGAGAGAGAGAGAGAGAGAGAGAGAGAGAGAGAGAGAGAGAGAGAGAGAGAAGAGAGAGAGGGGGGGGGAGAGAAGGCAGAGAGAGATTGGGGGTGGTGAGAGAGAGGAGAGAGAGAAGGGAGAGAGAGATTGGGGGGCGGGGAGAGAGAGAGAGATCCTTCAATTAAATTGTGCTTTTTCTGCCTTTCCTGATATCTCTTATCAATTTTCCTTGTGGAAATCTGGACCACCCCATTCCAACCCCACCAATCTCAGTTCTTTTTTGAAGGCTCTACTTTGCATCTAGGTGTGGTTTTGTGTCTTGGGTGAAGTCTCCCCTATGCCTGAGATAAGGTGTTTTTTGAACATTTTTTCTAAACACTTAGGTGTTTAGTATTGGCCTTCTAGTGTATTCATCAGCATCTTCTACATTTTCCTAGTCTCCTTTGGTTTCATCAACTACCAACAAGATCAAGTCTTGATGAAGTTAAATACCAGATTCTGAATCCTGGTAAGTTTACCAAATTAATGGCTAGGGGTTTATCTCTTGTCAGTTAGACATTCTACATTTATTGATATAAAGCTATCTGAAGCTCTGAAGAATTTATGCTAAAATTTCATAGTAAGATGAAGGGAAATTTGTAGTAAAATTTTAAGAGTATATTCTTGCGTATGAAATAACCTGTTTAAAAGAAGGATTTTGGTTTTTTTGTTTTGTTTTTAATGATCCTGTTTGGAAGGGTATTGTAGGAGTTATTTTGATTATTATTTCCTTTTTGTGACTTCATTTAATAATGCTTATTTAGACTCTATTATGTGCTAATCATACAGGTCTTAATAATCTTAATAATCCTTATCTTTCCTGAAAAAAGGATAAATTACCTAAGAAATAAAAGTTCTCTAAGTTGCCTCCTTAGTGTCATAGGCACCATAGCAGTCTCACTAAATTCTCCAGTCAACCCAGGTGTTAGATACACTTTTTTCCCTCTACACTCTTTATTTTCTCTTTTCTCCCCCTTTCTTTAATTTGTAGTATGGTGTTTGCTTGCTTTTTTTTTTTTTAATCTTGATATACTGTTGAATCTGCTTTATACATGAAGTGACCAGATCAGAACCTATCTTTTAATTTTTTTTTTTTTAAGCAAAGGTGCTGAAATGAAGGTGATTAGGCAGAAGGCAGGAAGAGAGGAGGAAAATGTACTTTATTTTATCTATGGGATGCAGCAAAAGTGATATTAAAGCAAAAGTTCATTGCATTCCAGGCCTATCTCAAACAAAAAATCACAAATAACGTAACTCTACATTTAGAACAACTAGAGAAAGAAGAACAATTAAAGCCAAAATCAGCAGAAGAAAGGAAATAATAAAGGTTTAAGCAGAAATAAATGAGATAGAAAACAAAAAGACAATCCAGAATATCAGTAAAACCAAAAGTTGATTCTTTGAGAAAAAAAAAAAAAAAAAAGAAATTGACAAGTCATTGGCTAGACTCACAAAGAAAAAAAGGGAGAAAACTCTCATAACTAGAATCAAAAATGAAAGGGGAGAAGTTATAATAGATACCACAGAAATACAAAACATCGTAAGGGACTACTATGAACAGCTCTATGAAATCAAAATGGACAACCTTGAGGACATGGACAGATTTCTAGAAAAGTATAGTCTACCAAGAATTGGAAAACCTGAACAGAACAATTATAAACAATGAAATTGAAGAAGTAATCAAGAACCTCCCCGAAAATAAAAGCCCAGCCAGATGGCTTTTCCAGTGCGCTCTAGCAAACCTTAAGAGAAGATTAACACCTGTTCTTCTCAACCTCTTCCAAAATATTGAAGAACAGGGATCTTTTTCAAACACTTATGAGGTTAATATTACACTGATACCAAAAGCTGACAGAGATGTCACTAAGAAAGAAAATTACAGACCAATATCTCTAATGAACATAGATGCAAAAATTCTCAACAAAATATTAGCAAACTGAATTCAACAATGCTTCAAAAAGATCATCCATCATGACCAAGTGGGATTCATCCCAGGGATGCAAGGATGGTTCAACATACACTATTGTCATACACCATATTAAAAAAAGCAAAGAGAAAAACTACATGATCATATCAGTAGATGCAGCAAAAGCTTTTGACAAGATCCAACACCCATTTATGATTAAAAAAAAAACAAAACTCTCCATAAAATGGGAATAGAAGGTTCATACCAAAGATAATAAAGGCCATATATCACACACCACAGGTAACATCATAATCAACGACAAAAAATTGAAAGCGTTTCCTCTGTAGGGCAGGAGCAAGGCAAGGTTATCTACTCTCACCACTGTTATTTAATATAGTACTGGAGGTCTTATCCAGAGCAATTAGGCAAAAATAGGAAATAAAAGGACTCCGAATTGGAAAGAAAGAAGTAAAACTCATTATTTGAAGATGACATGGTTATATGTATTGAAAAATCCAAAAACTATCAAAAAACTTCTTTGAACTCATCAGTGAATACAGTAAAGTGGCAGGCTACAAAATCAGTGCACAAAAATCTGTTACATTCTTACAGTAAACAACATGCTACAAGAAAACGAAATCACGAAAACCACACCATATAAAATATAAGTTAAGTGATTGAAATACCTGGGCATATACCTAACAAAGGAAGTAAAGATCTATACAATGAAAATTACAAGTCCTTCTTAAATAGAGGAGGACACAAAGAAGTGAAAGGACATCCCCTGCTCATGGCTGGGAAGAATCAATATCATTAAATGGCCATCTTACCCAAAGCAATATACAGGTTTAATGCAATTCCCATTAAAATTCCATGGGCTTATTTCCAGGAAATAGAATAAAAAAATCTTAAAATATATATGGAACAACAAAAGACCCCAAATAGCCAAAGTAATCATTAAAAAAAAGAATCTGGAGGGATTATATTTTCAGACATTGAACTATACTACAAAACAGTTTGGTGCTGGAATAATAACAGAGGCACAGATCAGTGGAATAGAACCGAATCACCAGAAATTGATCCACTCACATACAGTCAGTTAATCTACAACAAAGGAGCCAAACGCATTCTATGGAAAAAGGAAAGACTCTTCAACAAATGGTGTTGGGAAAACTGGACAGCCGCATGCAAAAGAATAAAGCTAGACCACTCTCTAACACCATTCACAAAAATTAACTCCAAATGGATTAGAGACTTGAACATAAGACCAGAAACCATAAAACTCTTAGAAGACAACATAGGCTTCATGACATCAGTCATAGAGAAGTCTTTGGGGTCTCAACTCCACCCTCAAGGGAAACAAAAAAGAAAAATAAACAACTGGGACTCTATCAAGCTAAGGAGCTTCTTCATAGCAAAAGAAAACATCACCAAAACCAAAAGGAAACCTACTAGCTGGGAGAAGATATTTGCATTTGATATTTCCAACAAAGGCTTAGTATCTAAAATATGCAAAGAACTCATAAAACTCAACAACAGAAGAATAGGCAGTCCATCAAAAATGAGAGGAAGAATTGGAGAGACACTTTTCAGAAAAGTGGAAAAGAAGATATACAGATGGCTAACAGGCACATGAAATTATGTTCCTACTCACTATCAGCGAAATGCAAATTAAAGCAACAGTGAGCTATCACCTCACCTCTGAAAGACTGGCTATTATCCAGAAGTATGGAAACAATTCTGGTGAGGATGTGGAGAAAAGGGAATACTTACTGCATTGTTGGTGGGAGTGCAAATTGGTACAACCCTTATGGAAAACATTTTGGAGATTCTTCAAAAAACTGAAGATGGAAATCCCATATAATCCTGTCATTCCATTCTTCTGGGCCTCCACCCAAAAGATACAGAAACACCCATTGCAGAGATGTGTGCGTCCCCATGTTTATTACAGCCCTACTCACAATAGTTAAGAAGTGGAAATTACCTAAGAGCCCAACATCGGCATGGTGTGTTGAAACATATCTAAGAAATGGGGAACCTATACATAGGGAATTATTTTAATGTGTAGAATAATTACTACAATAAAAAATTTAAAAAATTATATTAGATTCCTAGGGAATTAAACTAACAATATAAAGTTGCTTTGTCTAGTTACTTTGTATTAGCTAGAACTGAAACAGAATGTGGACCTTAAGAGAGAGCTAAAGCCTTTAACTTTGGGTACTTCTCTTGGAAGGACTGAAGGACCTTTACTGGTATATTTGTGAAGGTCCGTTTGCTTGAGAGTCCATTTTCTGCTCTGGCTTGCCAGGAGTGACTTCTAAAATGGGATTTGAACTGGTCTGCAAAGGAGTACTCCCTTTGGCCTCCAGAAAGTTGGTTATTAGAAAGCTAGCACAGGACCATTGATTTAAGAACATACCATATTAAAACAACAAAAGTTGGTTAAAAAATGGGCAAGGGACTTGAACAGATGTTTCTTTAAAGAAGTTATACAGATGTCCAGTAAGCACATGAAGAGATGCCTCAACATCACTAATTATTAAAAAAATCAAATCAGAACCACAGTGAGTTAACCATATCACACACATTAGGATAATTATTATTTAAACAGAACAAAACAAAAAAGAAAAGTGTTTGCTAGAAAGTAGAAAATTAAAATACTTGTTCATGACTGGTGGAAATATAAGATAGTACAGCTGCTTTGAAAAATGGTATTACAATTACTGAAGGCATTATACAGTATTGTCGTGTGACCCAGCAATTCTACTTCTGGGTATATACCCCAAAGAAGTAAAAGTAGGGCTTGAATAGATATTTATACAGCTGTGTTCATAGTAGCATTATTTGTAGTAACCAAAACATGGATGGTTGAATGGATGCGCGCGCGCACACACACACACACACACACACACACACACACACACACACACGGATATTCAGACTTAAAGGAAATTCTGATAGATACTACAACATGAATGAAACTTAAAGAAGACATTATGCCAAATGAAAGAAGAAAAACACAAAAAGACAAGTATTTTATGCTCCCTTATATAAGGTGCTAGTGCTCCTGTCCCACAACTACAGCTGTTTCCTGATACAAAGTTAATGATTGCAAACTGGAGATACACACACCGACAGCCAGCGTTTGTGCAGTTTTTCTGTGGATACCCAAAAGTTGAGGAAAATTGATCCTTACTTCAATCTCCGCTTTCTTTATCTTATGTCAGAGCAGCTAATTGGCTAAACCTAAATCACATTTAGAACTCTAATTGCAAGGGATTCTGGGGAATAATCTTTAGTTTTCCTATATCTGTGCTAGGAAAAAACTAGAGCGAGATTGGAAGAGAAGCTGAGTGCATGCAGTCCATCATATTTGTCAGACACCGAGTCAGTGGTAATTCATAGATGGTAATGCTTCTTTTAGTTCAGTCATCATTTCCAGTAGTGGCCAGATTGTCCTACAGCTGGTCAGTCACTGAGTTAGGATAAGGGGAAAAAAAACCTTCAACAAGGCAGAATAGGGAAAGGTTGTATTGATAGTTGCTCCCTCCTTTTGCAGTTCTGGGCTCATCATGCTTACTTTGTTGAAAACTTAGAATATTTGTTGTTTTAATGTGCTAGAACACATGTGAATTATTATTGTGAAGAGATTTGCACCACTCTGAATGGGATATGTTAAAGTATTTGACTAAACAGTAGTTATGCTAATGTTAAAGAACACCAGATTTGAATTTCCATATTATGAGGGGTGTGCCCTTGTGGCTCGGGGGCTAAGACTCGAAATTAAGTTCTTATAATCAAAATAAACTTTAAAATAATTAGTCTGGAGTAAGAGCATTATAAGAAATATACTGAGCTCCTGTGCTCTCAGGCTGTTTTTATCACTAATTAGTATAGCTAAATTTGGGGATAAAATAAGCAAATTTGCTAACAAGAGTTGATGTGCTGAAAGTTGCATTTTACAGTTTTCAAAAATTTCGAATCGGAGTTCACCCAAAAGGTATCTTTTGTTCCACTTTGTACAGAACAAGCAGTTACTTTTGTTTGTTATCTATATTACTTGTAAGTTGTAAATGGCTGTTGATAATACAGATTCTGCACAAGTGGACTGTTAACTCATGTGACTTAATAAAGCTAGTATTGACCTTTGAAAAGTATGTAATTTCTTAATTGCTCAGGATATCAGAATGCTTTTAAATATATCTCAAGTTGGCATGTTTCTTTTATGCATGCCAGGTAACATTTAGGATAAATATCAAGCTTTACATGCAGTGCTTTTTAACGTGGATTTAAGCTTTACATACCCGGAGTTAATGTCTAAATAATACCTCAGATTCTTTGATAGAATTACCCCACTTCTAGAACTCTGACCCAAGACACTGCTGCACTATCTGTAATTATTATAAAATTGTGAACCATTGCCACCAGTGGAAAGATAGATAAATTATTATATAATGAAATGGCCTTTTTAAAGGAAAATAATAACAGGCAGGAATCATGCAATTAATTAAAATACAGAATCTGTGGTATGCTTTCTCTTTATAGAAAAACATATGGGTGAGAGATAAATATAGGGAATAATTCTCTGGGGGATAATTTTAAAATTATATTTTAACTGTTCTTCAGTGAATTTGTATTTTTGTCTTTTTGTTGTAGAAATACATTACAGTAAAAGATTCAGATAGTGTAGAAATTTTCAGACTAAAAAGTTCGTCTTGTTAGACAAATTAAGTCCAATTTATCAATTTGTTACTTATGAATTTTGCTTTTTAGTATCATACCTAAGAAATCTTTACCAAACCTAAGGTGTGAAAGATTTTCTCCTATGTTTACTTCAAGAGACACAGCTAAATAAAGTGCTGCTTGCTTCTCTCTCTTCCTGCCTGCCAGCCTTTACTTACCTTCATTCCTGCCTGCACCTTTACTTAAAAAAAATAAAAAAGGCAGGTAGCTGGAGTGGTTCTAGTAGCAGGTTTTACATTAGATCAATTTCAAGTTAGTCTTAAGTGGTGAGAAATAATGGATTTTTGCTGTTTATATACAGATATTTATTCTAGTACCGTTTGACGAAAAGCTATTCTCTCTACTGAATTGCCTTCATACATAGGTAAAAAGTCACACACACACACACACACACACACACACACACACACACGCAGATGTATTTGTGGATTCTCTGTTCTGTTTCATTGATTTATCTTTATGCCAATACCACTTTGTCTTGTTGAGGGTAGTGTGATAGAAAGAATTCTAAAATGAAGTTCAGTGATCTTTATATAATGGCAGAGGCCTGTAAATATAATGAGCTATCACTCCCATGATTATGTTGTATAATATTGCACAGTTGACTAAGAAAGGGAGATTATCCTCAGTGGACTTGATCTAAACAAGCAAGCCCATAAAAGGACTGGGCTTTTCCTGGAGAAAGATTCCAAGCACAAGGAGAATTCAACACAGAAGCTGTTGGTTTTTAGCCACATTGCCAGAAATATGGGTGACCATTGAATTTATGGTAATTCATTACATAGCAGTATGAAAAAAAAAAGAGCTGTATGGTAAGTCTTAAAATCAGCTAATTTTGATTTTTTTCAAATTTGTTTTAGTTATTCTGAGTCTTGTATTTCCATATAAACTTACAGATTTTATCCGTATTTACAAAAATGTCTGTTAGGATTTTGATTGCAACTGTGTGAACATACATGATCAATCTAATAATAGTGAGTTTTATGACCCACTTTTCCAATTTATAATTTTTTGTGTATAGGTCTTTCCCATGGAAAAGTTTTGTCAAATTTGTCCTTGAGTATTTCATATTTATTGATACTATTATAAGTGGCATTTTTCTAAATGTCACTTTTTAATTGTTTATTGCTAGCATATAGAAATATGCTTGATTTTTGTATGTTGATCTTATGTCCAGCAATCTTGCTAAACTACTTTATTAGTTCTTGGGGCTTTTTTTTTTTTTTTTTTTTTTAAAGGAAAGGCACAGGCAGGAATGAAGGCAAGTAGACAGGCAGGCAGGAAGAGAAAAGAGAAATTTTATTTTATTTTTATTTAGTTGTTCACTCTGGTAGTTTCCCCTTGAACCCAGGACTGGAACCAGGGGTATGTGACTTGCAATTGACCTAACCCCTACTCCTCCAGTTCTAGTTAGCTTTTTGTTTAGAATCTGTTGGATTTTCCCATATATGATAATGTTCCCTGCAACTATTATTTTATTTCTTCCTTTCTAATCTGTATGCCTTTTATTTCTTTTTACCTTCTACTGGCTAGACCTTTCATTATTTCATAGAAACAGTAACAAGTGGATAGTCTTTTCTTGTTCCTAATTTTAAAGAAAAGCATTAAGCCTTTCATCATTAAGTATGATATAAACTATAGGTTTTTCAAAGATGCTCTTTATCAGTTTGATGAAATTTGTCTCTTCCTAGTTTGCTGGGAGGTTTTTCTTTTGCTTTTTTTCCTAAATCAGGAATGAATATTAGTTTTTGTTAAATGCTTTTTCTGCATCTTTTGAGATGATCTTCTTGTTTCCATTTTAGGTTACTCATATGGTGAAATATTTTAATTGTCATGTGTTAATAAACCAACTTTTCATTTCTGGGGTAAACACCATGGTTATGATATGCTTTAAAAATATTGTTGGCTTTAATTTGCTAAAATTTGCTTTAAATTTTTACATCTATTTTCATGAGGGCTCTACAGCTTTAGTTTTATTTTCTTGTAATGTCTTGTTCTGGTTTTGGTAGTAGGTTTATACTGGCCTCATGGAATGAATTCATAAATATGCTCTCCTTTTCTGGAAGAAAAGTAGTCATTATATTTTCATTTCTCCCACCTTTTTTTTTTTTTTTTTTTTTTTTTTTTTTTTTTTTTTTTTTTTTTTTTTTTTTTTTTTTTTTTTTTTTTTTTTTTTTTTTTTTTTTTTTTTTTTTTTTTTTTTTTTTTTTTTTTTTTTTTTTTTTTTTTTTTTTTTTTTTTTTTTTTTTTTTTTTTTTTTTTTTTTTTTAACTGTTGTTGGCATTGATTTTACTTATGAATTTCCCCTTATAGGCACCATTTCTCATGTTCTTCATTGCTTTATCTTGATTTGTATGTTGTGGGTTTTTTCTTTATTTTTGGTTTCTACTTTCATACAGTCACATTTTTGTTTTGCCTAAAAGGCATTTTAACATTTCTGGTAGTACAGGTGTGCTAGAGATAAATCACTTAGCTTTTGTGTTTCTGAAAATATTTTATGTTTGTTTTTGAACTGTATTTTACTGGGTATAGAAATATAGATTGACTTTTTTCTCTTAACTTTAACGACATTGTTTCTGTCTTCTAGCTTGCATTGTTCCCAGTGAGAAATCTGCTATCATTCTTAACATTTGTTCCTATATTCATGTCTTTGCTTCTAAGGTTTTCTCATTGGTACTGTTTTCGATCAGTTTGATTATGATATGCCTTGTTGTAGTTTTGTGATTCTTATATTTGAAATTCACTGGCTTTTTGGATATATATGTTTAGAGTTTTCACCAAATTTGGAAAACTTATGTATTGCTGCTCCAGAGTTTTTGTTTTGTCCTCTCGTTTCCATTGGGGATTATAGTTACACATCTGCTAGTCTCTTTGAAGTTCTCCCATCTCTCACTGATAACCTTTTTTTTCTTATGGTAAAGTATATATAGCATAAATATAATTATAGCCATTTTTAATTTTTAGTATACAGTTCAGTGGAATTTGCATTAATTAACATTGTTGTACAACCATCATTGCCATCCACTTCTAGAACTTTTTTATCTGGAAAGTCTGCCTATTATTAAACAATAGTTCCTCCCCCACTCTTAGGCCCTGGCAACCACTACTTTCTCTAGGTTTTTGAGTATTCATTCATATAAGTGAAGCATATACCTGACAGTCCTTTTGTGTCTCGCTTAAATCACTTGCCACATTATCTTCAGGGTTCCTTTTTAAAGCTGAATATCTTCATTTAAAAAAATTATCTTTTCTGTCTATGCCTTCAAGTTTATTACTTTTATCTTCTGCAATTCTAATTAGCTGCTAATCCCAGCCAGTGTGTTTTTTATTATATACATTGCAATTTCATCTCTAGAAGTTCAAGTTGGACATCTTTATGTATTCATTCTCTAACTTCTTGAATATATGTAATACCATTATTATAACTGTTAATTTCCTTGTATGCTAATTATTTTCTCTGTCAGTTCTGGGTCAGTTTTGATTGATTGATTTTCTACCTTTCATGTATGAATTTTCCTACTTCTTTGCATGCCTGGTAATATTTCAGTGGATGCCATACACTGTGACTTTTACCTGTTGGATGCTGAGTGCTTTCAGATTCTTTAATATTCTTGAACTTTGTTGTGAGTTGTAGTTACATTTCTTGAAAATGATTTAATCCTTTTAGGACTTGCTTTTAAGAATGTCTTGGATAGACCAGAGACGTGTCAGTCTACCACAGGGTTTCTCAGTATTAATACTGTGTATATAACATTTTGGGTCAGATAATTCTTTGTTGTGAAGGACTGCCCTGTGCGTTGTTTAACAATATCCCTAGCCTCTACTCTTTAGATGACCTTGTAGTTTTGACACCAAAAATGTCTCCAGAAATTGCCAGGTGTTGGAAGGGACAAATTGCCCCCAGTTGAGAACTACTTAAGTGCTAATTTTAACTTTGCCTAACTACTCTGGCAAGATCTTTCTGTGTAATACCCAGTGTCCCATGAATCACGAGAGGTTGTTTTGGTTTTGTTTTTTTCATTCTGGTTATTTGGGATATCTTATTGGTCTTATTTGAATACTGACCACTGTTTTTTTCTAATCTTTCTTGGTGTTTCTTTCCTTAGTCTTGTTTGATTTCCTCACATATATGTGCTGATCAGCATTCAACTGCATACTTAAGGGATACTCACTGTATGTCACTTAGTCTGTTCAGGTTGCTATAGCAAAAGTACAAGAGTGGGTGTCTTAAACAACACACATTTACCTCTCACACTTCTGGAGGTGAAGGAGTCCAAGATCAAAGCACCAGCAGATTAGATGTCTGGTGAGAATCCGTTTCCAAAGCTTATCTAGATGTCTTCAAATGGCACTGGAGTAAGAGAACTCCTCAGGCATCAATCCCATTCATGGGGGCAGAGCCCTCATGACCTAATCCTTTGTAATACTATAACATGGTGGGGGTGGGGTATAGAATTTCAACATAAGAATTGGGGTGGGGGGACAGCACACATTTAGCCCATAAAAAGTTCTCTGTGCATCATTCTCCTCTCCATTGTTTTTTCCCATGAACACTAGTCACCCTGAATCTCCCAAGATTTTCAGCTCCATCTTCAAACTCATCAAATCCACAAGGCTTCACCCAGTTTCTATCCTGTGTTGCGCAAGTCCTGGAAACTTTCAATTCAATTAACTGGGGCAGTAGGTCTCACCTTATTTGTTTCCTTTCTCTCAGGGATCTCCTTGTTGTCTGATGCCTGTGTCTTCCTCTGTATTTGTCTATTTTTTGGTTATTTCAGGTGGGAAAGTACATCTGATTCTTCTTAATATACCTTGGCCAGAAGCAGAAGTCCCTTTAATTGATTGTTGATTCATATTAATGGTTAAAACTGGAAGTATTCTTAAACATTGCTAACCTAGTTTTGTTTTGTTTTTTTCGTAGATTTGTATGAAATCTATAGCTTTCTTTTTTTTTTTTTGGTTCAAAGTCCTATTTCCTTTAGTTCCTTGGTACAACATAAATATGAATTGGACCTCAAGCCTTTGATAATATTTTAATATACCTCTTTAATGTAGATTTTCATAGTGTTAGCTAAATATGGGCCTCTTAACTATATGTAGTAGCATACAATTAAAGGACATGTCCTGACCTGATGAAGCACAACAGTAGAATGTGTCATGTTTTTAGGGCATTGCCACAGCAAGCTCAGAGACTTCAGGAGGCTTCCTTGTATGATAACTCATATTTTCTAGCAGTTAAAATGCTAGGGTCAAAGCCTATTAGCCTGATTAAGGGTATAAAACTCTGGTGATATAAGATGGGGGAAGAAATCTAAGAGACGATCATTTTAAGCAATGAGACAAAACTGTACTGAAGAATAATGCTACAAGGATGGGAGTGACTTGGAACTCATTGGTGGTAAGCTGTTAAAGAAAGGGGAAAGGTAGAATAGAAATAAAATTACAGAAGAAATCTAGCCTTGTTTTGTATGAGTTCAAATTTGCTTTATCATTACTGCAAGGTTGTAGCTTGTTCTTACTGGATATTTAATGATAACTAGTTTATTCAGAGCACACCTTGAGGAAAAGATAAGTATGTAATTCTGGGTAAGTAAATGAATTAACACAGTAGAGTAATATTTTAAATGGAATTGTATATATGATATATGATAGATGTTATAAAATGATATATCAATATGTGTAGATTCCATGTGTTAAAGTGAATAATCATAATTCCTTGGCTTTTGGGATGGTGATAAGACTCTAGAGTCAGAAAGAAGAGTAAGACTTTAAGATTTAATGAGTACATTTCTTTGTTAAATAGTTTGGATGGTGTAAGTCGTGTTCATGGAATTTAAGTATAGTTTTGTGTGGATAGGGGAAGGATATACAACAGTAGCAACTTTTTACTTTCCTCAGCATAAGGAGGCATAGAAGGTTTTTCATAACCCAAATGCATATTATAAGGGAATGATAAATACCAAAATTAAGAATTACTACATCTGAAAGGAAAGGAAAGGAAAGGAAGGGAATGCTATCAGGAAAGTACATTCACCTGTACTTATAATTTACTTTTTAAAGCATATTTTTAAAACAAAGCTTAGCATACGTAGAGAAAAGTATATCATAAGGCTGTAGTTTGATGAATTTTCACAAAATAAACATTCTTGTGTAACTAATACCCAGATTAAGAAACAGAACATTAATATTGGAGCTGTTTGACTTTTGTTCAAACTGGGTCATGGGCACATGCATAATTGTCGTGTTGTTCTTTTTTTAATGCTTTACAGTTTGCCTGCTATATCTTTTAAAAAAATCATCTCAAGGAAATAAGGTGATCTAAAAAACGTTGAGGCTGAGAAAATACTTTTGGGAAATAGGTTTTTCTATGTAGGACTTTGTGTCCTGTATATCTGATAAAATGTATAAACTTGATAGAAGCACAAGTAACTGAAAGGTTTAAAATGGAGCAAGAGCTTAATCAGAGCTGTATGGGATCAAAGTTGTAAAAATTATTACTTAAAAAAAATTTTTTAAGGAAAGGCATAGGCAGAAATGAGGGTGAATAGGCAGGAAGAGAGAAGAGGAGGAAGCATCTTTATTTTATTTTTATTTAGTTGTTCGCACTAGGTGTCTCGCCCCAGACGTAGGACTCAAACCCCCAGGGGTATGTGGCTTGCTCCTTTGGAAGTGGTTGACCTAACTGTTGCTCCACCAGGGTGTGCCTAGTCCTTTGTTTTTTTCTTTTTTAAGAAAAGGTGCCAGCAGGAATGAAGATGAGCAGAGCAGAGGCAGGCAGGAGGAGCCAGGAGGAGGCATTTCATTTATTTTATTTAGTTGCTCATCTTGGTTGCTTCCCCCAGCCCCAGGACTAAAACCCAGGACCTTGGGATATATGTGGACTGCACCCAAGCATTACTCCACCAGAGCATGCTATTAGTACTTTCTTAAACTGTATATTTTTGGCCTTTAATACTGCAATATAAAGTTTGAGTCCTCAGATTTATGCATACATTGAAATGACAATTTTCTTTAAAGAATATTTTCATTTATATCTATAGTTTAAGAAGAAAATTCCTTTATTGAGTCCTATAATGGAATCTTCAAGGTATAGAAATAATTGAATGATGAAGATTCAATTTTACATCTAGTTTAAAGGATTCTTTTATAGAAGTTGTTAGTATATAGAAATATGCTTAACCTAAGGAGTTTTCTGATATTAGTTACTATCCGCCTTTGTGGTGCCTTGTTTTGTTTTGTCTTTTCTTCTTGGAAGAGAGTTGGAAACTTATTTCATGAACATAGATATTTCCAAAATTTGATTTCTATATAGCACACTTTGTAAAAGTATCAAAATGGGCATTTTTTTCAGTTGTTCTCAACAGTAGACTTTTTAAAATTAAGGTATGACTACTTATGCTGTGGAAAACATTTGTAAAATAACATTTTATAGAAAATGTTTGCTCTTCAACATTCCTTCTGCTTTTGGAGTTATACGCATAAAATTATTAGAATGTTAATCTGTTGCAAACCATTCACTATTGAGTTTTTTTGTTTATTTTGCTTTCTTGTAGAAACAATAAGGTAATATAGATAAATTGCTGTTTATGGTACCTTTATATGTATTTGGTTTTGAGAGAAGTTGTTAGAACACTGAAATTTTTGTTTTTTCCCGTTTTCTTTGACAGACAGTGGAGGAGGAAATGGCCGGTCCTAATCAACTCTGCATTCGTCGCTGGACTACCAAACACGTAGCTATTTGGTTAAAAGATGAAGGCTTTTTTGAATATGTGGACATTTTATGCAACAAGCACCGACTTGATGGAATCACATTGCTAACACTGACAGAATATGATCTCCGGTCTCCCCCTCTGGAAATCAAAATCTTAGGAGACATTAAAAGGTTAATGCTTTCAGTCCGAAAACTGCAGAAAATACATATTGAAGTTTTAGAAGAGATGGGATACAACAGTGATAGTCCCATGAGTTCCATGACCCCTTTCATCAGTGCTCTTCAGAGCGCAGAGTGGCTCTGTAATGGAGAGCCTTCACTTGACTGTGATGGACCCATCACTGACTTGAATTCTGATCAGTACCAGTACATGAATGGTAAAAACAAGCATTCCATTCGAAGATTGAACCCAGAGTACTGGAAGACCATATTGAGTTGTATATATGTTTTTATAGTATTTGGGTTTACATCTTTCATTATGGTTATAGTCCACGAGCGAGTGCCTGACATGCAAACCTATCCACCACTACCAGATATATTCTTAGACAGGTAAGTTTTATTTCTAGTTGCCAGATTTGCAGATTGCTATAACAGCAGTAATAACAGTGCACTTGACAATGATTATGTTTATTGTTGTTGTTTTGATTGAGGTGTACTTCCCATTACGTGGTGGTATCTTAAGATGTGCTTGGAAATAGCCTTTTTTTCTTAGAGTGAATTAGACCTTAAGCTTATGTGATGAGAAAGACCAATGCTTAATTTATTTTTCTATAGGTATAGTTCCCTGGACACTTCACATTTTTTAAAGGGTTTCCTGGATCATTGTTTCTAATAAACTTTTTTTTTTTAAATGGTAATAGGGTTCTGCTTTTCGAGTATGAGGAGGGCAGTGTACCACCAAATGCATTGAAATTATCACAAATCTTACAAACTGGCTACTGAATCAATTATGTTGTTTTTATTATATTTTGAATGCATAAAAATATATATGTGTAAAATCAGAATAGAACAAATGCTCATAAAAATTAGTTTTTATATTTGTGATTTAAAAATCTTTTTAAAGTTTATGGTACTTTCTTGTTTCTATAAAATGTTTTGCCTTTCAGAAAGTACCTTATAGTATATAAGTATATTTTTGATAAAGTGAATTAAAATATGACAAAGTGACATACCCATCACACTATTTCCTCTCAAACCCTGACTAAAAGTATATTGAAGAAGTTTTTGTTTTAAATCAAAAGCTCACAAAGATAGAGCAGATAAGAGAGGAGAAAACAGCCATACATTTTTGGAAATTTGAAAGCAGATGCCAACTTAATTCTGCAACAGCAGTTGGGAAATCCAAGAACCAACCCAATTTCTATTACATGTTTCTCAGAGTTCTTGATACTGTTGGTGAAAGTATTGTGCTAAAATGAGAGTTATGTTAACACTATTTAAGAAGCTGTAAGATTCCTATATCTACTCCTCTATTCTGTGCAATTTTCCCAACTATAAACCGAAGACCCTGAGGAAGTGTGGAAGAAAGCATGTACGTATCTGGGGAAACAGTACTCTAGAAAAAGAAAGCAACAAGGTGCAGAAATCCTGAATTGATGGTTTGCTTAGCACATTTGAAGAATGGCAAATGAAAGGTGAGGAAAACATGTATAAGACCTGAGAGAAGATGGGAATCCAGATAGTGTAGGAACTTCTAAACCATTATAAGTACTTAGTTTTCATTCTGAGCAAAAAGGAAGCCATTGAAATACATTGAGAAGAGTAGGGATCTAACTTAGTTATTCTAGTTACATTGAGAATAGCCTAGGGTTGCGGGGGGTGGGTAAGAAAGCAGGGGTTAGTTTAATTATTGAATTTATTTGACAAAGGTGATAGATGAGGATAGTAGTGGTAGAGAGATGGTGTGAATGTCATATTCTTTATATTTCTTGAAAGAAAAGCCAGTATAATTGGCTAATGGATTTGTATGTAAGGCATAAGAAAAAGAGAGAAATTAAGGACTGTTTCAAGATTTCTGACCTGAGCATCTAAAAGGGGAAGAGAGAGGGATAGATAGATAGATAGGTATGATATTTATCACCGTCTCTAAATACCATTCCCTAATAAAAGGGATGAGCCAGTCTTGGGCTCATTGAGAAAGGTCAGGATCAAGGAAAATACAAGATGAGTTGAAAAAGTCATAAAGCAAAGAAGTATACAAACCCAGTGGAAACGTGTCAAAAGAACATCGAAGCTGGTTTGAAGGAACTCTCACTGATCAAATTAGGACAGTTGGAACATCAAAAAGAATAATGATGGTAATGGTTATAGTATATTGCATAAGAAAAATAATTTATGAATCTATAGTAAAACAAAAATGAATGAATAATGGAGTGAGAAAGGAAATTCTTTAAGAACATGATATACCAGCAAATAAATGTGAATGATCTGTTTGTAATCGCCAATGTAATAATGGAGGCAAATCGTTGGTCGATGCTAAAATCCGTTAGGTGAAAGACCCCTGGGGGACAAGATACTCAAATGATCTAAAAGTATCTCACAAATTAATTAGAGGGAATAAGATACCTTTACAATAAGACCTGACTTGCAATATTTCAATTAAATGATCAAATGTAACATCACAGTGGGACAAATTGTGTGTGTGTGTGTGTGTGTGTGTGTGTGTGTGTGTGTGTGTTCTCCACATCACCTATATAATAATCTTGCCTGCCCACCAATTTTGTTTAACCTAAATCTAATCATGAGGAAATTAAAGGTGAATCCACAATATGGAATAGTCTATAAGACAGCTGATATGTATTCTCTGTACATGTCGATGTTATGGCAGAGAAAAGTCAGGCAGGGGGGATTGTAAGGGGAATTGAAGAGCAATGCATAATTATGAGCAATGTATGAACTTTAATCTTCTATATCAAGAAAAAATACTGCTGTAAAAGACACTTTGGAGATAATTAGGAAAATTTGTACATGGACTGCATTTTAAATGGTGCTACTAAATCAGTATTACAGTTTTCTGGTAGTAATAGTGTTTTGGGTTATGAAGAGAATACCCTTGTTCTTGGGAGATACGTGTTGAAGTATTTAGGGGAGAAATATCATGATGTCTGCAACTTATTCTCCAAAAGAATATCTGTGTGTGGTTATATTAGCATATGTAGAAAGTAAAATAAAGCAAGTGCAACAAAATGTTAATTATTGTAAACAATTGATGGATTTAAGTGAAGAATATAAAGTACTTAGTCTTTCAACTTGCAGTAGAATCAGAATTTTTCAAAGCAAAAAACTGGGCAAAGTGAAGAATGCGGACAGAAATTGGAAATTATCTAGTCTTAAAAGTCTTTCTGTAGGGCACAGAGAAATGGAGCTGCAACAGGGAGGTGGAGAAAGGCTTTGTTTAACAGGGGGAAAGGTAGAAAATCTAAAAACAGAGGGATAGAAGGTGCTAGTTATGATGGTAGATCATGAGGAATGCTTGCCCTACTGATTGTTTGTATTTCCTCTTCAAACAATTAGAATGGAGACAAAGTTGAAGGTTCGAGGAGAAAGGATGAAGTGTAAAACAGTTGTGTAGGAGAGTAGATAGAATCAGTGTGACATATTCATAGCACTGAATAGTACTCCTTGAGATTAGTACTCATATTGACATTGTATTTTTTTTACCCTCCTCACTCAGCCACATAGATAACAGATCCAGAGTAAGTGAACAGCTGGATTTAAGCAGGAGTACAATGAAGGAAAAGAGGCCAGAAGTGATTATTATGACTGATAATGGGACTTAGTTGGATAAGGAGGGATGTGAGCATATGAGGTATGCGAAGTACAGTGAAAATGTTATAAGATCAACAGATTTCAGGTCTCAGAATTATTAAAGTTATCACTAAGAGGAATAAGCTGGAAAGACAAGAGGATTCTTGAAGTTGAGATTGAGGCATAATTTGGTCATGACAAGATATAGATTATAACCATGGATTTTGGTCACTGAAGTAGAGTAAAAGACGGAGTCATAGGAGGAGAAATAACAAAGAAGAGCAAATGAGAAGAATCAAATCACAGTAGAATTTTTAGAGAGTAACAGTGAGCCAAATGCTCCAGTCTTTAAGAGTGAGGGAACGGATGCTGACGTTCTGTAGATGACTATATTAGGAGCTAACTGTGAAAAAGGAGGGAAAATGGCCTGGAAAAGCAATGAGAATTTTATTTCAAAATGCGCAATTTACTGGGTTTTTGTATATTTACAAAGTTATGCAATCATCACTGCTAATTCTAGAACATTTTCATTAGTGCTAAAAGAAACTCAGCCATTATCAGTCACACTTCATTCCCCGCCCACTGTCCCTTCAGGCCCCAGCAAACACTAACCTTTCTGTTTCTACAGATTTTATCTTTTCTGGTCATTTCATAAAAATTGAATCATATAATATGTGATCTCACGTATGTCTGGTTTCTTTGATTCAGCATATTTTCAAAATTTATCCATACATTAGCAAATATCACTAGTACTTAATTTCTTTTTATTGCAGAATTATTTTCCTTTGTATGAATACACTTCATTTTGTATATCCATTTATCAGTTGAGTGAGTTGTTTACACTTTTTGGCTACTATTAATATTGGTATTATGAACATTTGTGTACTGAGTTTTGTATAGACATGTTTTTCAATTCTACTCAAAATGGGATTTTGAAACCAAATTTTGTCCCTCTACACTGCCACCCCCACTACAAAGCTCTATTCTCTTAAGCACCTAAACTACTTATAGGAGAATGGTACCAGGTGCCCGCATTGTTCCTCCTAAATTTCAGCTTTGTTTTCCTGTTCTTGTACAATGATACTTCCAACATTCAGCAATTGTAGCTCTTTGTTGAGAGCTGCTGGAACATACTTTGCTACTGGAAAAGAAACAAAATGCTTAGAGATTTACATTTCCTACAGCAGCAGTCCTTAATCAATGATTGATAAGGTATAATATAAATTATTTCTTTTCACCTTATTGGGACAACTTTTAAGAGAGCTCTACACTGTTTCCCAAATTCCCCACAGGTTTGAGCCAAAGTTCCTTTGTTTGCATTTCCCACAGAGCTTTGTATGAGGTCCCACCCTTGCCTTCCTGATCTCTTTTCCTTTCTACCCTATGACGGGAATATTCCTAATCACTTTTGCATTGACCTTTGTTTCAAAATCTGCTTCTGAAATTTGTTTGACACAATTCTAAGAGGTTCAGTACATCATAATCAGAAAATTAGGATATGAGAATGCTTTTAAAGGGAGGCCCGCTTTCAACAGTAAAAAGGAAGAGCTGATAATCATAATATCAAGGGAGGAAACAGAAGCACTATAAAAAGCAAATATAAATAATGGTAAAACCACATCAATCTAGGGTTTAACTGTCCTTCATTTCTCAGTAGTCCCTGAGGTCATTACTATGTTCAGTATAAAGATCATTGCATACATTTGATGACTCTGAATTAGCAAAGTAAATTAAAATCTATCAAGAAAAAAACATATGCATAATGCATTTTAGAAAGTTTTGCATCAAAATAAATTGAAATATTAAATGCACTTTTGACAGTTTGCTTGCAACACTCCACTAAAATGACAGTAAAAAGTGGGAAGGCCTTTCATCCCATGAAGGCAAAACAGTGATAATAATGAAAATTTGGAAACTAGAAAGCTGTTGTGAGATTGGGAGTGTAGAGCTAAGTTTATTTGTACTGCAGAGTTCTAGAAAAACTCAAAACAGTGAGTACCAAGCATCTCTGATGACCAGGTACAGATAGGAACTAAATAGGGGGGAATTGATTGAAAGTTGATTTAAGAAGTTTTTAGAAACGAGGTAAGATAGATGGTGTATTCTCCAATGCGGTTGAATTTGAAGGACTTTGGTCTCTGGACACCGTGCCCTGATGGGGAAAAAAAGTGCATGTTTTCAAAGGGATTAACTACAAGTCTACCTATAAATCACTGAGACTTCCAACCCTCTTCCTTAAGTAGCCAGATTTTATTTCCTACTCCCACTCCCACCTGGCCCCAGTCTTGTAAGCAATAAAAGATTCATCTCCTTGGAAACCTGCACACATACACACACACACACACAAAAGATGCTATAGATGCTATGTTAGGGGAGAGATTCCTTATCAACCTGATGTCTGCCCAATTACTCTGTAGTGAAATCCACAATTTGACAAGTTCAGTTCCTACACACAGATTGTCAGATTACGTTTTTTAGTATTTCACTGTCAAACACGAATGGTCAATCAGAAATCACCAGACATTTGAAGAAAACAGACCAGTGAAAACAGAAAGAAGGGAAACAGAAACACATTAAACTAGGAAGCAGAAGAGCACTTCAAAAAAATTATATTCTGAGAGAGACAAAAGATATTGCAGTCTTGAGACAGTAACAATAGCCTATAAAAAACTGAGGAAGAAAAAAGGCTCTGGGGGAATCAAGAGAGACAGATTCTCCAGTTACAAAGTAAACCCGTCATGGGGATATAATAGACAACATGAACTGTATAGGCAATAATATGATCTTGCAAAGTTGAAAATTTGTAACTTACTGTGGTGATCATTTCAAAATAGATTCAAATGTCAAATCACTATGTTGTATGCCTGAGGGGAACATAGTGTATGTCAAGTAGACTTCATTTAAATAAATAAAATGCTAAAAATAGGGGAGCTCTGGAGAAATAAAAAAATAGAAATTAAAAATCCATTAGGATGATTGGAACAGATTTGGAGAAATTGTCTAGCATGTAGAACAGAGATGAAAAGTAGGGAATAAGTAAAATCAATCCAGTTGGCCCAAAAAGTACCAGATAGGAGTTCCATAAAGAATATATGAAGAAAATGAAAAAAGATATTATCCAAGGTATAATTTCATAGAACCAAAGAGATTGACTTTCCAGATTGAAAAGATTCAGAGGTGTTCCTTGGTGGGCTAGCAGTTTAATCTGCTAGGCATAGTCCACATACATCCCAAGGTCCCCAGTTCAAGACCTGGAGCTTGGGGGAACAGCCAAGATGAGCAACTAAATAAAATAAAGTGCTTCTTCCTCGGCTGTCTTCCTGCCTGCCTACTGTTTTCATCTTTGTTCATATTGTTTTGATTACCCTGTTATTTCTAGATGACAGTAGATGTGGTGGGATTATTTAATAAATAAACAAGTTTATCCTCTAGCCTCTTTCTCAGAAACTGGAGGATTCTCACTGACAGAATAAATTAGAGATGAATCGGTGATAGGCACACAAGAAACATGGCAAGCTAAAAATAGTTACTGGCTCCAGAGAATTCTCCAAAAAAAGGACTGAACCATTGTTTTCCACTGACTTAGCTATGAATGATATTTATAAGCACACAAAAATTATTTTAAACAAAATTGTGGAATAATATTAAGAGCACCTGGGAAAGAGTGAGGTGTGTGAGTAAAAGATTTATGCTGGCGTGCCCTTGTGGCTCAGCCTGTTGAGACAACTGGAATGTGGACCTGGGTTGACAGCCTGGGGTGGGAGGAGCACCACCTAAAATAAATAAAATAAAAATGCTGCTTTCTCCTCTCCAGTAAATATTTTAATGCTAAAAACAGAAAAGTGAAAGTGATTACCTCTGGGGATCAAGAATGAGTTTTACGTTGGGGTAGGACAGAAGAATTTCATCATAAGTGTTGTAAAACTTTAAATTTTTTAATTTATAAAATTTCTGTTATATGAAATGACCTTTCTCCCAATAATACCAGAGAAGTAAGATGGCAATAGATTAGAAATACATAAGGTGAGTCTTTTTTCTGAAATAATAGGTAAAAGATAAATCCTAAATAAAGCTGACTGACTCTCTTTTCAGTTACCTTGAAAAGGCTTGGAACTCAGTTTCTAAGTTGGCAGCTGGCGTATGAAGCATGTAAAAGTCCAAGGTTGGGAGATGGGCAGTGTGGAAGACCAAAACAAATAAATAAAAGTGCTTCCTTCTCCTCTTCCATCCTTGAAAAAAAAAAGGGAAAACGATTTAGAGCAAACAGTTAATATCCTTTCATATTTTCTTTTAAAAAAATACCCTATTTCCTTAGTTATAAAATTAATATGTCATATAAAAATGGAAATGTACAAAGAATGAAAATGAAGCCATCAATAATCCTACCACTCATAGATGACCATTTATTTAGACTATTTCATTTCCATCTTTTCCCTCCCTCCCTCCCTCTCTGTCTCTCCCTCTTTCTTTTTACATAAAGAAACATCACCTGTCTTCTCTTAGTGGGTAAACCACAGGACCTATGGATTTTGTAAGGAAGGAGTGATCAATGAAAAAGGTAAAAGAAAATAGGAATACAAAAGAAAAGAGGATAAAGAGAAATAAAGGAGTAAAACAAAACTAAACAAAAAGTAATTATTGCCTCTAAAACAAAAACCAAAATACTAAAAAGAGGAATCAAGTTCTGAGTGCCTGAAGTCTGAAATGAGCATATTATGTAAGAAGTGAACTTTTCTTCCATTATCTTTTGTGGGCAGTTCTGTTTCTAGGACTACCATACTATAGGGAAGGAGAAGGGGTTGTTACTTTTTCAAATAGAACCATATGGGGAATCAGAGACTATAAACAGATTCTGATAAATGGGATACTTTCTGAAACAGTTCCCAACCACACCAGGTTCTCCAGATATCTCATAGAAGAGGTGAAAGTTATAGAAAGCAGTTTGTTTTGTTTTTTTTCCAAAGGAAAGTTGTAGGTAGGAAGGCAGGAAGAGGGAAGAGGAAGAAACCTTTTTTCATTTTATTTCCATTTAGTTGTTTACACTGGTTGTTCACCCCTCCACTCCCTGCCCCAACCTGGAACCCAAGGGCATGTAGCTTGCGTCCCTCAGAGGCAGTTGACCCAACCTCTTCTCCACCAGGGTGCACCAGATAGAAAGCAATTTTAAGATCTTTCTTAGAAAAATATCTTAATAGAAAACATGGCATCATTTGTGTGCATATAGTTCTCTTCAGTTCAAAGTGTACTCTTTTTGTTGTTGTTGTTCCAGTGTTCCACGCATCCCGTGGGCCTTTGCCATGACAGAAGTATGTGGCATGATTCTGTGCTATATTTGGCTCCTGGTTCTTCTTCTTCATAAGCACAGGTACCTCACTTATTCCATTAAAAGTCTAATAGTGTTTTGATTGTCTTGTGTAATGGTTATCAAACTGTTTCTCTTTGGAGTTTCTTTTGTTAATTTCCTTCTGTAGTCATTCTAACATTATAGTTAGTAACATAGGAAAATGTTTTGGGTTTGATCAAGAGTCAGCCTAGGTAATACCTACATGTTTAGCAATATTCTGAATATATTTTTCAGAGAAAGATCAGAAAATGGGATGATCAACCATAGACATACAGTTGACAGTTTGTTTTTTTCTTTCTTTGGATACATCAGAAATGTCACTTTGTCTAAAAGGATAGAAACTCTCCCAAGGACAGTCTTCCGTTAAATGTTTGGATGTAAGAAATTACTCATTGCCTGGAGAACGCCCATTAAAAAAGAAATTATTTTGCACACCATGCACATCTAGTTAGTGCTGTTCAGAGGTAAAGGAATTTACTGAATATAAAATATTTTTCAACCAAGAATATTTTTATTAAAAAAAGAAACACGAGAAGATTCTATTTTAATGGAGAATTATTTAAGTTTAAAAAATATAATGAGTAATACACTTAGTGAACTATAAAGTATGTGGACCTGCTGTACATTGTCTTTGAATAATGAAGAATAAAAATACTTTCTTGAATTCCTTTCTCCTCACATGGGAGTGCTTGAGGTGAACCACAGTTTTAGACGGTTGTTTTAGTGCTTTGAAGGTGAAAAGAAAGGTTGATGACTGCTATTCTTGTCATACTTTTTGGCCATGTTGTGCTTCCTTTTCTCTGGTTTTTCAGCAATACATTTATTTACTCTTGGATTGCTTAAAACCAGAGGAGGATTAAAAACGTTTCTTTCTCTACTCCTTTCTGGTTTAATTTTGCCTCACAAGGCTCCCTGGATTTGAAATGTATTCTCTCTTCGTAACATGAAAGAGTTTACCTGTTATAGGAAATCTGGTAGGTATAGCAAAATATAAGTAACCAGGCCCTATTCACATTAGCTAAGACCTGGAAATTGCCTAAGTGCCCAACATCAGATGAACGGATCAAGATGTGGCCTATATACGCAATGGAATACTGCACAGCCCTTAGCAGAGATGAAACCCTGTCATTTGAATCAACATAGATAGATCTAGAGGGAATTATGTTAAGTGAATCAAGTCAAAGGAAGAAAGATATGACCTCACTCATAGGTGGAATGTGAAGACAAAACAAAGGAACAGACGAAACAAAACCAACCCTGGAACATTTGCAACAGACCTGAGGTTACCAAAAGGGAATGGAGCGGGCCGGGGCAAATGGTGGTGGAGCCCACTGGACAATGGGGAAGAACACTTGGTGATTTGGTGGAGGGCATGTTGTGTTGAAACATATCTAAGAAATGGAGAACCTATACATAGGAAATTATTTTAGTGTGTAGAATAATTGCTACAATAAAAAAATCTAATAATTATAAGTGACCAGTTAAATGCACGTTTATGTGTAAGTCAAAGTATTTATCAAAGTGTCATCTTTGTACCACTTGTTAAAATTCAGATTTCTAGCTTCCTCCCAGGTGTGCACACTGAAATTTGAAGCATCTCTAACTTGTGTTCATTGATTGTTTTGAGGAAAGAGGAGCATTTCAAAATATGTAAAGCATAGTCCCTCTACTTAAGAATCTTTTAGTCTATTTTGGTTAAGACTTTTAATAAAATAATATAAAGTACAAATGATTCACAGTGTGGTTCCTGATTACCCAAGTGACTTATTCAAAAAAATGTTTTGAGACATGCTTAATATAAAACTTAATATTAAAAACAACATAAGATTTTATAGCAAATTTAAATTGGGAGAAGTTAGGTACCTAATTGCTATCATTAACCAAATTACAATGTAATCAGTGAGCAAATAAATCCATGTAATCAGATAATAAAATAAATCATCAAATTATTTGTGATCAATGTATGCGTCATACGACTGACACTAAGAGTCAGGTGAGAGGAGCTACTCATAATGCTTCCATCTTGCATAACTCTTTTACTTTAAATTAGCCATATTTTTTATCATTAAAATAATACTCTTACCTCTACGCTGTCCACAGTGGCAGTCATTAGTCACATGTGGCTATTTAATTTTAATTATTAAATTAATTTAATTGATGCAAATTTGCTTTCTTATTTGTACTAGCAAGATCTTCAAGTGCTTAGGTGCCACGTGTAGTTTATCAGACAGTGCAGTTACAGAACCTTCCCATCACTGCCGAAAGTCCTGTTGGACAGCGATGCTTTAGATAGTCTCCTAAGACTATTTCTGTCCTCTTCAAAGAGTCTGATGGTTTTCCTGCTTGATGTCTCGGATTTTTGCTTTGTTTTCTTCTGATCTCTCTTCCTTTTTGGTCACTGTGTTCACAGGTCAATACTTCTGCGAAGGCTCTGTAGTCTGATGGGCACTGTATTCTTGCTTCGCTGCTTTACCATGTTTGTGACCTCCCTCTCCGTGCCAGGACAGCACCTACAGTGCACTGGAAAGGTAGCCTGCTACCTCCTTTACCACTTTTCCCTCTTGTTCTCGGAGGCTTAACAGCACCATATATGCAGTAGAGCTAGGACTTTGCTTTAATATTAAAATGTGCTTTTCAATATTTGATGTGTGTGTGTGTGTGTGTGTGTGTGTGTGTGTGTAATAAACCTCTAAATAATTTTATAAAAAGTACTACTACAGAATTTCCTTCCCTGTTACTTCTGTCCATTGATAGTAGTTCTGTGCTATGGACCTGTAAAAGAAAGTTTCTGTCATTTACCATTTTCCTTTCCTCACCATTCTCATTATCTTTAGTTCCTCATATGACATGATTTTGGACCTTGGATTGTCCTCATCACTCATCACTTTACTCTTTTTGGAATATATTAAATAATGACTGATTCTTGTTTTTGATTTTATATTGTACTTTGTAGCTCATATTAGTATATTCTAGAATATACTAAATAGAATATGTATTTCTTCTTCTGGTTAATTTGAGAGGAGGGATTATGCAGATGTGAACAACAAAACAGTTATGCATTTAAAAAATCTGAAAACCACCTATATAATATACAAAATGAACTGTGAATTCTTCCATGTGAACAAAAGAATTTATTATCCTCTGCAAACCCCTCTGTTCTTTAGCTATGTCTTCCCAGATATTCAGATATATATATTAACACCTTTGTTTTTGTTTTAATGTTGTTTGGAAAGTGTAAAACAAAATTGTCAGTTCTTCTGTGGCAATGTAAATAGCTAAAATGTCACCTAGGAAAGACAAAACAGCCAAGGATCTAAAGAACTAAAAATACAGCCCTCAGCTCAAGGGCGACAAAATTTTTGCCAGGTATTAGGAATGCTTAGACTGACATAAGAAAAAGGAGAAATGTTAATATCACATTTAAGACTGAAAAAGAGATGCTTTATGTTTGGTGTGCCTTGGTGACTCGGGTGTTAAATCCATGCCTGGGGTGTATCCACATACAGCCCAATGACCTGGGTTTGTGGCCTGGGGTTCGGGGGAACAACTAGAATGAACAAATAAATAAATAAAATGCCCCTTCCTCCTTTCTCTTCCTTCTTGTCTACCTTCATTTCTCTTTTTTAAAAAAAGGAAATGTTTTATTCTTAAGGTAAAAGTTTATTTTTTTTTCAAAAAGGGACAGTAATTTTTCTCATTTTAAAGTTACTTAAGCTTATTGTATAAATTCAAATTTTATGTAAATATATAAATTAAAAAGTAAGGGCTCACATAATCTTTCTTTTTTACCCCACCCCATATGGTACTGTTAATACTATATAGGATATTTTTAAGCATGTTTACACAATCAAATAAGTTTATAGAGGTACTTTTTAAACAAAGATAGGTTTATATTGTGTAGCTTGTTCTTTAGCTTATTTTTAATTGAATAATATGTTTATTTTTTCTGAGGAAATGCATATAGCTGTACCTCATCTTCATAATAACTGCAGTATGTTAATTAATGAGTCAGTCTCCAAATGCTGTGCATTCAGGTTGTTTCCAAATCTAAATATTTATAAATACTACTGTCATAAACATTATTGTAAATTTATGCTTTTAATTTATATTATCATCTCCTTAAGATAAATTTCTGGAGGTGAAATTATGGGATCAAAGAACATGCACACTAAAAATTGTGATACATATTGCTAAAATGTCTATTAAAAAAGACTAGTTTTGCTTCTCCCCTCTGGCTCAGTGGGGTAAGGTAAAGACTGTAAAAGCCATGACCTGGCACTGGGGGTAGGGGATTAAAAAAACAAACAAAAAAGACTAGTTTTTCACTACTGCCAACAATCTATACATGTTAGTTTTCCCACCTGCTACAGATACTGCTTATTCATCTTTGTGTCATTGTCATTCTGATTAGTGAAAGGTGATACTTGAGACTTTCATGACCTGTGTTTTATATTTAAATCTTTATGGCATGCTCTGGTGGAGTAGCAGTTAGTTTCACTGCCTCTGGTGGCCAGTGCAATCCACATATATCCCAAGGACCTGAGTTCACCTACCAGGGCCTAGGGGAACAACCAAGGCGAACAACTGAATAAAAAATAAAATGCTTCTTTCTTCTTTCTTCTTGCCTGCCTACTGCTCACCTTCATTCCTGCCTGCATCTTTCCTTAAAAAGACAAAAATAATGTTTTGTATTTATTTCTGTATATGATGTGAATTAGGGATAGAGCAGTTTCCAAAAAAATAGTATATTAATTAGAAAAGCAAATTGATTAGAAGAGATTTAAAATAGAAAAGAATGTAAGGTTTTTAACCTAAAAAGAGAATCTCCTGTAGCTAAGGGATTTAATTGTGGGTCAGCCACTGAAAGAGAAGGGTATATGTGCATCAGGCTATAACACGTACCTCGGAAATCAATTAGAAGCCATCCTGCAACTGTCTGAATAGCCCTTTTTCTGTCTCTAATGACTGTTTTTCATTATCAGTTAGTTTTATATGGATATTTCTCTTCCTATCTGTCCTAAATACTGCTAATTGCTTTAAATTATAACCTACTTATTGACCTGTATTATTTGCAGTAATCATTAAAAATAGAAAGTTAGGGTGATAGTAACTAACAATCAAATCCCTTACAAGTGACTGCCATAGGATATGTTCATTGTAAGAGATTTAACTGCTTGAAATTGCCTCCCCAAAAGTAAGAGATTTGGGTGTAGAACTAAGAATATGCCTGTTTTCAAATTTAGCAGTGGACTCATTTAAGAAAAGAAACATATAGAGCATATTTCTCTACCTTGTCTTATCCAAGTATCTTATTCATTCTGCTGTGTTGTGGATCTTTTTCTTTTTTTAAAGAAGTGCAGGCAGGAATGAAGGTGACGATTGGTGGGCAGGAAGAGGAGGAGGGAATACTTTATTTTATTCAGTTGTTCAGCATTGGTTGTTTTCCTGGCCCCAGTTCTTGAACCAGGGACCTTGGGATGCATGTGGACTGTGCCTGATTTTAAACCACGAGGCCACCAGGGTGCACCTATGGATCAGTTTGTATTCTTCTAGACTATTTGAATATTTAAGATTAGAAAAGATAGGGCGAGTTGAGTAATTGAACAGTAATTGTTTTCTTTGACTAGTATGGTTGTTTCCTGTCCTGGGACATTTGCCTAGTAGTCTCTCTGTTCTTCACTGCCTTTTTTACTTTCTTAAGAGTAATATGTCTAACCCTAACCTCATTAAAGGCCAGGGAAGAATCAAACCACACATATCTGATCAAACCTTCTCTTTCTTTCTCTAATAATAAATCCCTTTCCTTTTCTTGCCCTTGATTGAGGTAGAAAGGAAAAACTGGGTGTCATATAATCAGCTGGTAAGATCTAATAAAATTGTGATGCCTAATGAGATGTCTTGTTTTTTTATTCATTAACCATAGTCAGATCTTTAAGATATAAGGCTTTGGAATTGGACTCCCTGGGTCCACATCTTGATTATTTTCCTTACTAACCTGTATAGCATCTCTCAGCCACTTTTCTCATCTGCACAGTTGAATTATTTTATAAGATTGTTGTGGAAATTACATGCAATAACATAAAAAGCTCTTAGCAATATGCCTTACACATAATAAATACTCATAAAATTTTAGAATTATTTATATTATTATGTGTTAAATGCCTTGTGTGTCTGTGTGTGATTATTGCTCAAATTCTTCAAGATTGATTACGTTGGCAGAGACTTCCACTTGGCATAAATGGCGTATGGTGTATGTGTTTGTGAGTTTTCTTGGGTTAATATATGGCTAAAAGCTTACGGAGTAAGTGAAAGAAGGAAGATATATGCTGAAAAAAGATTATTCCAAAGGAGCTTAGCAGACTTAAAGTATTCTTAAAGTAGATAGTGATGTTTTAATGAAAGATGTTCAAGAGACAGCAACCATAGTGATACCCAAACATTGCCAAGAGAAAACCCAGTGTGTGGTGAATGATGAAAAAGATGACATGAAAATGGAGACTAATATTAAGAGAAACAAAGAGTCTTTAGACCAGCATGGACAGTACCTCATATGCATGAACCAGAGGCAAAGAAAAAGACTGATGGCAAATCGAGAGAAAAGGAAGGGGATAGCAAAGCAAATGCAGTGAAGGCAGCTAAGGGTTTGCCCTGATAGACTCTTAAAAACATTAAAAGTATCACACGGAACAGAAATTTGATTAGAATGTGTACAGTGACTTCACAAAAACAAATCCGACATAATAAGTTTGTTTTCAGAACTTGAATAAAATATTTTCTTTGCTGAAAGAAAGCTCTGCTGATAACTAGATACTGTCTGGTGTGCAAGGTTTATCAGACATCTGTTAAGTATTAATGTGGTTGTAATTGTTCTTGTTAAAGATAAAACAAATTGATAGTATACTGACAAATTTGAGTTAACTCAGATTTAAAGAAAACTTTTATGTAATATCTTTATAATATAATGCTAGGGGATCATAACAGTATTTGTTTAGAGTTTTTGATCTTGTATAATTCATAATAAAGGGTATTTTATGTATAGGTTAAAAAAAAAAAGATTGCCTTAGTGCACTCTGGTGGAACAGTAGTTAGGTTAATTGATTCTGAAAGAGCAAGCCATATACCACTGGGTTCAAATCCTTAGTCCAGAGGGAAGCAACCAGTGTGAACAACTACTAAATAAAAAAATAAAATAAAGATGCTTCTTCCTCTCTCTACCTACCTGCTTGCCTACTTATCCTCATTCCTGCCTGCACCTTTCCTTTTAAAAAAAAAAAAAAAAAAAAGATTGATTGCCCTTTTAAGTTTATGTGTGGGAATTGGGATTAGGGTTTCTGAATTTTGGGTGTTTTTTTTGGTTTTGGTTTTGGTATTTAATATAGTCATCACAAGAGCTCCATTAGAAACTTATTAAAAATAAATGACACCACAGCTTAAGATACAGTCCTGTACAGACATTAAGGAAGGACAGGCTATCAAAGGAAAAAATGAAAAGATAACAAAAGATGAGAACATATCAATAACAGGAATTCAGTGTTGTTATGGTTTAAGAAACATTAGTTCATGGGAAAATAGACACTCTAGGTCAGGTTTTGTAACTTTATGGAGTCTTCAAAAACTCATTTTCTGTCTTCCTGCCTGCCTGTCCTAACACATGGCTTGTATCCTCAAGGCTGCTTTGCAGTCCAAGATGACTGCTAAAGCTTCAGCTGTCATGTCTGAGTTGTAGGCTAAAAGAAGGAAAACTAGAAAGAGACTTCCTCTTAGCTGCCTTTTTCTTTCCTTTATAAATAATTTGCCCAGAAATCTTTTATACTTCCACTTGCATCTTAGTATACAGAAATTATTCCTTAGCCATACCCAACTGCAAGGTAGACTAGGAAATACAGAGTTTTGGCTGAGTTTATTGCATCTTTAATTAAATTTGAAATTCTCTTATCACAGTGAAGGCAGGGAGGATGGATACTGAACAGTAACCTTCGGTCCCCATCATAGCTTATTTCTTACTGTCAAGAAGAGCTAAACAAATGTTAATGACATTTTGGATTAAAAAAAAAAAACTTGGAAATGTTTTTCTGACCCTTTTTTTCTCATTGTGAAGGAACTCCTAGAGAGAAGTGTGGGTTACATTAATTTCATTTAATTACCAAAATATTTTAGTACAGCCAGATATGGTCACCCATTCTTGATCTAGAATTAATTAGACTAGGAGTTCGGTTGCTTTTGCTTGTATCTTATTTCTAAGCCACTCATCATTTGAATTTCATTAGGAGTAGATATTTGGAAATCCTACCTCCCTAAGCATTTGAAGCACTAATTCATAGCTTTCCTTATAGATATATGGCAGTGTATGGGAGAAACTACACCGGGCCTTTGCCATTTGGAGTGGCTTTGGTATGACCCTAACGGGTGTTCACACTTGTGGAGATTACATGTTCAGTGGCCACACAGTCGTCCTAACTATGCTGAATTTCTTCGTTACTGAATGTAAGTATCTCTAGTGCTCTTATGCATATTACATAGCTATCTGTAGTATAGGCTGTGGGAAGGGTCAGATTCCAGGAAGAATGAGAGAAACAGATTGACCTCAGAAGCATGTGATTGAGAAGATTTTGAAAAAATGTGGTTTTAAGGTTTTAAAGTGATCTTTCTGTCCTTTTCCCAGATACACCAAGAAGCTGGAATTTCTTACACACTTTATCCTGGGTTCTCAACCTCTTTGGAATCTTCTTCATTTTGGCTGCCCATGAACATTATTCCATTGATGTGTTTATTGCCTTTTATATCACAACAAGACTCTTCTTGTACTACCATACTCTGGCCAATACCAGAGCATATCAGCAGAGTAGGAGAGCAAGGATTTGGTTTCCCATGTTTTCTTTTTTTGAATGCAATGTTAATGGTACAGTACCTAATGAATATTGTTGGCCATTTTCAAAACCAACAATAATGAAACGACTAATTGGATGAAAACTATCTTTGTGTAATGGGTTTGTGATTAAATATACAGTAGCTGAAAATGAATAACTTTGCTTTCTCCCCTTAGGTTGTTCATGGATGCCTTGCTTTTTGAGTTATATGTTAATAAAGTGAAGTTCTCTGTTCTGTGCAAGGCTGTAATTATAGAAAGCAAGAAAGAACAACCAGGAGTCCTTTTATGTCTGTTCAAACAGAAGGCTTAAGTAGGTGTTTTCTGCCCCTTCTCTTTAGTCAGACTTAACATGCTGAAGTCAGACTGTTAACCTTTAACTTGAGCAAATCAATTTAAGCAATTTGCTAGTTGAAAGATTTTTCCTTTAATTTCCATTAGGAGTCTAACAAAAAATAATAATTTTTGATGCTCCATATTATCTTCAAAGGGAACACCCTACCAAGTGAGAAGTACTTGTTCTTTGAACTAATCTTTTCTTTAAAAAATGCAACTCTGAAAAGTGATCCATTTTACCAACAAAATAATTTCTGCCTTCTGAACCATCTTTAAGAGAAGTATGCTGAACATACCAGGATGCCTGGAATAAGAAGAGAATGAAAGGGGCCAGATAAGAGGTAACAAAGTACTGATGAGGAAGCCACATATTAATGCAGATACAGTGCTTGCATTTTTCACCAAAGATGCAAAAAAAGATGCAGTTCCTATTTTGTTCTGAGTGTTCAGTATAATCAGAAGTAAGTATTCATGGCGGGGAAATGGCTGCATCCATAAAAATAAAATTGGCTTAATTTTAGTGAAGTAGGTACCAGGATTAACTTTGTGCTAGACTTGTTAGATGACAGCCCACTGTTTATGCTTTTTAATGATATTATCTAATGAACAAAATGGTGATGTGTCTTATCAGATGTTATATAGAGTTCTTATGTCCTTAGGTAGGGAGGTATGCATGCTAAGAATATTTCTTCTCTTTCTGAAAAGTAATTTATAACAGGTTTCAGACATAACTTTGGTTTTTGAAATTTCTCATTTTCGGCCATTCAAACTAAACAGTATCAGACATATTTGTATACAAAAATTTTTTTTTAAATACAATTGTGTATATACATTCTTTCTATTTAGTTTTAATTTGGCAGTCGAGAAGTGATAGAACAGTCTCTCTTTACAACATTAGAATGTACCTTAAATAATCTTACCTTTGTGATAACATTTGTCATTTTTAATGATTTTGTATAATAGGATGGCTATGGGATTAGAATTCAAACTTCAAACTAATGAGCTTGGAATATTAACACTTGGAATATTAGTATTACCTTCCATTTTAAAACAAGTTGTTAGAAGAGTTGCTAGCATAGTGAGGTCTAAAATTAGGCCACTTAGCAAAAGCTTTATATGGGTGAACTATTTTAATTTTGCACTTTGAGTCATATTCCCACCCGTGTAGAAGCTATAGAAGAGCCAGAACAGAAAGGAATATTGTGCAAACCAGTTTTAACCAGTGCTGAGTAGTTCCAGTTCAGGTATGCTCTGAGTATTATTTTTTAGTTCTCACTTGAGAAATGGCACAAGGCAATTCAAGTCTTATTACGATAGCTTTAAAGTCTCATACTCTAGAATCTTACAATATCTTAAAATTTTGATTCTATTACATGGTAGGGACAAAAATGCCAATAATTCATCTAAGGAAATTGCATAATCATGAAGGGTGAAGGATGTTTTATATTCCAGTTAGAGTACTTTGACCATTAGGGTCAAAGATGTGTCACTGCCATTTTTTTCCAGATGACAGAACAGGACTAGATTTGCTAGGTAGGGGACTGATGTTGACTTTTGGAAAAATGTTTGAAAAAAATCTGTGGCAACAAGAATATCAAGTAGCTAGTTAATGGAAAGTTTTCTAACATCAGTCTTCTTTCCTTCATATGAATTCTATTCTGGAATAAAATAGAAAAAAGTTGCAAATAACTTTGCAGAGCTGTTGACATTGAGAGTGCCTGGGAAACTGCAACGAGGATTGAAAAAAGACTTTTCAGTCTTCATCTTTTTTGAGAAAAGGGTAAGCTAGATTTATTGTTATGACTATTACAAGGCAATGTTTACATAAATTAATCATCTCCAGGTCACTTTCTTGAAAAACTTTGAAGCAAAATTCTTCTCTGTTTTTGCTTTGTGGTTTTCTTTACTATGTAAAACATGTTTTAGTCATATTTTATTTTGTACAGACATTTTTAGATTTTATCTTTGTATTTCATTTCTTGTTAAAATCTTAACCCTAGTGAACATAATATTTACATTTACATTTTAGGTGTAAATGAGGTTAGGTAGAACAGCTGCATACCTTAGGCTTTTTGTAGTTTTTGACTTTGCATTAGGTTCCACAGTGGCAGGCTTCTGAGAGGCTTGCTTCACGAAACCTCGAGACTTGAGTATAAAAGGAACCAATAAGGTTTTTGGTTTGGGAATGCAACCTGGAGGTTAAACTGAATGCCCTCCCTTGAAACCCATTGAAAAGAAACGTTTTTATTTTTCTTTTTTCCTTTCTTTTTAATTTTTAAGTCCATGTAGGGCAGTGTTTACTAAGGGCAATTGAAGTTTGTAGGAATTAAGAGGTTTGAGGAAGATAAGTTTGTTCTTAATCACCAAATAATTTGGGGGATATATTTTTTGACTATACTGCAGAATTCTCAACATAGCTGTCCTCACCGTAGTTCTCTGTAGCCAGAATTGCTAGGATTAAAATAAAACTTCCATATGCTAGGTCTGTTTATTTGTAGCATTTAAATCAGAAAGCAATGAGCTTAGCCTTAGAACAAGTCAGTTAAATAAGGATCGTCTGTTCATAAGAAAAAACCCATGACTGAGAGAACTGCTAGTAAAGTAACTCCGACACTGCGAGTGGTGTCCTTTCCTACCCTGTACCTGCCTGAGTGTTATTACTCAGAATTCTAAAACTCTTATAATTTGTAAATGGAGAACAGAGACTCCAAATCCTTTTATAGCTGATATGAACCAGTCTGTTTTAGCTTATCTTTGGAAAGTGTTATTCATATATTCAAAGTCATATTCATAACTAACCTGTTTTGACTGTGTTCAGCAAGAGGCATTTTCTTCATTAATTTCATAGTAAGCATTTTTTAAGGATTCTAGTTCCAAAATGCTTGAGAACATTAACCATATTCTTGTTTTAAACTCGGTGATCTAATTACTCTGTAGTCTTTTTGTAGACTTAAATTATCACTTATTAAAAGTAATTATTGTGATAGTTCGTTTGTCAATACTTCAAGGTATTCAGACACGAGATAAGAAAGCTCTCTTGTAGGGATGGTCCATTTGCTTTCTTAAACAGTATTGGCTTCATTTAGATGATTTCAGAGTCAACAAAGCATGTTACTTAATGCCAATTTTACTTGGCAGTTAAGACAGTTTGCATTTGTAAAAAGTTTAACCCAAGTTAATCCCTGTACCTCTGTCGAGGAAAATTACTAATATCATCAGAAGTCAGACTGCCTCAGGTGACCAATGAGGAAAAGAGATTCAGGGATTTTTTTTTTTTTTTTTCTCTATTTGAGTGGCTTTGAATGAGTAAAATTTAGAGTTAGGCTTTGGTTCTGCCTCTCACCTATCTCTCACCCTAAGTGAATGATGCCAATTTCAAGTAACTAAATGTGGCCTGTTACTTGCAACAAGGTTAGTAAAAATATCTGTGAAATCTATAAGCCATATTTCAGCTACCAGTAAAGTTGGTTTTCACCCTAAATTAACCAGAGGGCTTTTTATTCAGTTGCTCCCTGTTTAAACATCAGAAGGTTTTGTACCTCATACAAGGGAGAAGGAATTCTGTTAATTTCATGATTATTTCAGGTCTGTTTCAGTCTGAATTCCTGGATTCTCTGAACCTAACCAAGCAATGTTATCATCATAACAATGCTTAATTTTAGTAATTTTTTATTCAGATAATCTCTGAATTGTTAGAACAATTTATGTATTTCTGATAGGCAATAGAGGAAGTGGAAGAAGGTACTTAATGTGGGTAGCAAAACTAGCTTGGACTAAAGTAGGCATGTTTGTTTTAAGAATTCTACTTAAATGTCACCCCTATCCACTGAAACTAGTATTACTTGAAGATGTAAAAATTCCTGTGGTAGCCATACTTTGAAGCACAGTATTGTATATAAGTAAATATCTTAATTCTAAATTAAATCCAGATTTCACTAATATATATTATTTTATATCTTTGTTGTATTAAAATGTTTAAAGACACTTAAAATAAAACATTTGAAAATTGGATTATAGTCTTTTATTTAAAGGTGTTTGCATTATTCATGTAGCTGTTCTATTTTTTATACAATAAATTTATTTTTCAACTTTAAATCTTAATGTAGTATCTCATCGCCGGGACTTACTAATTCTTAGTTGCTCATTATATAGGCTATTTGCTCCTTCTCCTTTCTTTAAATTAGAAAGATAAGTAATCTTTCTGAGGGTATTTGAAATAGATTAAGTTGAGAGGGAGAGAAAGGAAGCACATTGCCATTTATTCCTGGACACATTAAAATTGGTTTGGTTTGGTTTATTTTAATTGTAGGTTATTTATAAGATGCCATCATCCTATCAGGTCAGCTTAGAAGAAGGGAAAGCAGTTGTTAGGGGCAGCCCAGTCGCCCAGAACCAGCTAGTAGTTGTCCCAGCTGCGAGAGCATCTGAACTTCATCCACAACCGAGCTTGTGTTCATGGTCACTATTATTTGTAGCCACTGGTGCTGGCCCCAGCAGGTCTCTCTTGTACGCTGCTGGTATGAACAGACCAGAACAAACTGAGAAGCTGCTTGGTAGAATGGCAAATACACTGGATTTAGACCCAGACACGACTGCATCTTTGCCACTGATTAAATTGGGTCTTTTCTTCCAACTCCACTTAATCTTCTGGTAAAATAAGAAGAAAAAAAATGCTACCTCATAGTTGTATTAAGGGCCAGATTATGAAAGCACTATAGCCTTGCCAGCTAGAACCTGGTGCAGAATGCTGAACTGTTAGGTGAATTTAGGTCTATAAAACAGGATCTGTGTCCCCTATAGTTAATAATCTAGCTGAGAAGATAATGTAAAAAGGTAGCTAACAATATTCCATTGTGGAATGGACCAGTAGTTTTAAATCTACCTGGCTGAGCATCTTGAGGGTTTGGGAAGAGAGTTGGAACTTGAACCATTTTCATCCAGAGCTGGTGTTCGACATGTGTGGCTTTCCTAGTAGGCTTTCCCCTTGCAGAAGGGGTTGAGGGTAGGGGAGGGAAATGTTTGGAAATGGAAACCACTATTAATTCAACAGATTTATTGTCTTCATTTAATGGTAGTTTGTTAGAAGAGGGGCTCACTTGTGACTGAGGGGTACAAGAATTCACTAAACACGGGAAACTTGAACCAAGCCCTTACTGAAGAATAAGGATAAGGATAAGGACATGATGAAAGGATCTAATTATTATGCCAAAATATTGAGGATTTTTTGTGTATGTATTAGGGAATTGACAGGGCATATGTTTGATTTTACTTGGGAATGCCTTTGCCAGGGTCTAAATAGTGGGGACAGATATAAGCAGTTCTGTAAAACATTGTTAAACATTGTTAAAGAGCAGATGTAAGTCAAAAAGAGAGAAATTCAGAATGTGGAAAGTGCACAAAAGATCAAAGTGGAGATGAAGGAAAGGCTAGCTTGCAAGAGGCCTTTGCCCTCAGCAAAGGAGGAGCAACACATCAAGTAAATAAGCTACTGTTTACTGTCAGTTCAGGATATAGTATATCCTGTATCCAAAATTGTCTCTCTTGTGGCCAGGTACCTAGCCCATCTGTTGAAGTGCTGGACTGCTGCGCATGAAGTGGAGTGCGAGCCTACTGTGGCGGAGACTTGAGAAGGAGGGTGTTGGTGCCTCAGAGGAGCTGTTTTCACCCTCAGCTATAACTCTAAAGAAGATCAGATGATAGCTGAAAGGCTTCTGCTAGAGTAACATGATATTTAAATGCTATATGTTCTCCATTCACAGATCTCCTTATGAGAGCCAGAAATACAAAACCACCATGACCAGTTCACATTCCAGCTTTAAGAGTCCTGGATACCATTCCAAAGAGAATACCTGTACCTAGTGGTTTTTTGATACAGGATAATTAGCAGCCTTCATCAGTAAGAGGTCAACGAACGTGAAATTTGAACTGACTTTTCCACAAGACTGATTTTGGAAGCTTAACTGGAGAGCATGTTGGCAGTAGTGATGTAATTTGAGGGACTTGAACACTGTTGAAATCTGAAAACTTTCAGTTCTTCCAAGAGGCACCTTTTTTTCTGCAGTGTTTTTCCAGAGGTAGTCTCTGCATATACGAACAAATACATGTTTTCATTTACTTTACATTATTGTACACAAAATGTAGTGTATACATACATAATATACACACGTATACATGGTTTTGCACTTGCTTTCATGTACCATATGTCGACTTGGACATCTTCGTTGAAGAAGTTGAGTTGGTTGCTCATTGTAATGAGGGAGGATGCACGCCATGGGGAATTACTGGGCATCTCAGTTGGAGAGTGCTGGAAATCCTTACTTGAGGATTTTCATTTGAGTTAAGATGGTTTGTGGGGGAAGTTTTAAGGAAGTGTAGATACACTCTGGATTGGATGCTGGACAATTCTGTGTCTGGGTGTCTTAAATCTTAAGGCAAGAGGCATGAATCAAGGCTAACATTAAAATTGATGAAGAAATAGCAGTCAGCCCTATTTGCCAGGATATAAGGATATTTGGGCATTTTTGTGGTTTCAGTAATGTTCATGTTTTTATCCTGTTTTCAGACATGATTACTAACTTGTCTTATTTTTTGTCTTGATCTGTCACGGTCATGGATCTCCTTGTCTGATGTCGTCCTGTGAGAATTTTTATGCTAACAGGAAACTAACTGTGAGTGCCAGGTCAGTTTCTAGCAACACCAAGTTCTAGCTGATGGAACCAGGCAAGATCCCAATGTCAGGAGCTGGCTTTCTCTTTCTCACATACTACGTCAGTGTTCTTTGAATATAAGTATGTAGAGAATGAAACTGGTTTGATTCTTGTTGACAGCAGATATTCCATTGTACAGAAGTCGTAACTTGTTACTCTACCTGAAAAAATGGACATTTAGATTGTTTACTATTCAAATTATTTCTTAATAAATAACATGTTAATTGGCATGTAAGGCTTTGTGTGTTAAATTTTGTTAGATATTGTCAGTTTGACCTCAGATTGTATCAGTTTGTGTATTTACCTGTTAATCCACACCACTGCCAAAATAATGTATTAGTAGACTTTCTTATTTTTGCCAATATATTTTTAAATGTTACCATATTTCCCTTTCTCTGTAAGTAAGCTACATATGTATTTTTATAATGCTACAAAGGAAATGGTAAAATGGTGACAGCTTTATTGGTATGCAGATCTCTATGAAGGACAAACAATTGCAGACTGTCATATATTAAGAACCATGATAGAAGATGTTGAATGGGAAAAGGAAGATGATTTAACAGACTAAGGAGTGTCTCTCTCATTGTATTTGTAACAGATTTCAATTTGGCCATTTCTTGCCAGTGGAGAGAGACATCTTTACTGATAACTGTCTTCCTTGATTACCTTTCCTTCTCCCTGAGGAGGCTGCCATCTAGTCTAAGGGAGAATCTAGAGGACTCAGTTGCTCTCTCTCTTTTAACATTGTATAAAAGGCAAATGCTACTCTCGTCCCTACCAGTAGCTACTATTGGCCCCACCACCTGTCACCTATGAGACATTACAAGGACCCAAATGTACCTGTCCTAAATGTAGGACTTCATGGTAGATGTACAGAACTTGAGGTATGGAACGTGTTTTGAAAGAATGTTTGGCACTTATTTAGCACCTCTTCTATGCCAGACACTAAACACTGGTGCTTCAGTGCTAAAACAGGAAGCTTACTTTCTAAACAATAAATAGAAGAGAAAGAAAAAGGCATCCCTGTTAGCTTTCAACTAGTATCTGACCTAGTTGCAATGATGCAACATAATTTTATGGAAGATTATCAACATCAGATGAGGACTTGGCATGTCTGATGGATCATTGTAATCAGGTCAGGTTAGACGTTAAAACATAAAAATAACCATACCGTTCTCTCTCCTGATGAATAAAAGCAATCACTGTTTAGCCTCCTTCATAAAAATTAAGATAACAATTGTCTCAGCTTTCTGAAAACACCCAGTCCAGAATAGCACCCTACTTGCTAGTTCTCCTGAACTCCCCGTAAATTCATCTAACTCAAGTCCAAATCCCATCTAAGCCCCGCTAATACTCTTATTTGGATTCACCTCTCCTTATAGTTTTTAGTCTCTCACTGCAGGAAGTTTAATTTTGAAAACTGACTGATCTGCTAATCTTCGACTAGTGGGAACTGACTCTAGATAGCCAAGAATGCAATGACAAGGACACGCAACATAGAAAACAGATCGAAGACAGTGACAGTGAGCACGTGTTACCTGATAACACTAGGAGACCCACAGACGTAACGTGAGCAGAGACCTGAATGAAGTGAGGAAGGAAACCACATGGATATCTAGGGGTAAAGAGAATAGCAAATGCACTGGTCTCCAGCATGCTTGTCATGGTCCACAAAATACGAGACCAGTTTAGTTTTAAGAGTGAGCAAGGAAAACAGTGATTGAAAATGAAATCACAGTAAGTAGCCAGGACTCAAAGGTCCTGGTAAAGACTAGATTTTTCTAGTCTTTATGATCTTGGGATGTCACTGAGGGATTCTGGGTTTTGTATAGGGGGGTGACGTCCTCCCACCCCTCTGTCGTTGCTGGAATGTGACACTACCCTTAAGTCAAGGCTGAGAAGACCTCATCCACCTACTCCTGTATGGAGCAACTTGACTGGGTTTGGAGAATGTTATTCTTCAAAGTTTCAAAATACTGTGTATGGGTTTATTACTAGGAGCCTGAAGAATTAAGGATTACAAGAAATGGAAGCTACAGCAGAGTCTAAGATAATTTCTGGTCTTTCGATGCAGCAGTGAATGTAACTGAAAACAGGATTTTTCTTAACTTTTCTTGCCTTGAATAAAAAATCCACAGGCTGGAAATCTAGTTACGAGAGCCTTTTGTTTCAGATGTCAGCCTTTGAGGATGGGCACCAGCAGAGGGTGCTACAAACCTTTAGCAGCCATTATGCCTTTGTCCTTCACATACTACTGAAGTTGCTGGTGTGAACACTGTGTATCAGAATCACCTGGCTAGATGTTACCTCCTGCTTTGATTAGAAGGGAGGAATTTTCATTTCTAACAGGTTCCTAGGTGATACTAATCAGTTCTCTGGAGGTGATCAGAATCACAGGAAAAGTCTTTCAGTTCCTACCTCTGAGGTACCCTCCCACTAAGCACTTTACAAAATGGGGTGGAGTGGGAATGCTAGTCTCACAAAATCCCTTGTTCCTCTCCTCTTAGGCCCTTGTGAAAGAACTCTGTACTATAAAGCTCTACACAAATGATTATTGTAAGCATTTTGCTTAGTTTTTTTAATCCCTGATTCCATCTTTCAATTTTGGATTCCAACTGTACATTGCTAGTATTTAAAAGTATCATTAATTTTGGATGTTAACCTTTAATTCTGTGACATTGCCAGACTGATGTGTATTAGTTCTAGAACTTTATTTTAGATTCCTTAGACTTTTTTTACACAGTCCTAAATAATCTTATCATCTGTGAATGGGGACAGTTTGATTTTTTCCCCATTCTTGTTGCTTTGGTGGCCAGCTAGACCTGCTTGTTATTTTATTATGATATTCAGGAGCAAGTAAGAGACCAATTCACAATGCACTTGACAGTATTCTGAATCCTAAGTAATCACAGAGGAAAGTCAGGGGAAAACATTTTAAATGAAAAGGGTGTTAGCCCTGAGAAGAGAGAGACCTAGCCTTGATGAAACAGTTTGATCTCAGTATTCCTTGGCAGCTCAGGTGTTAAGTCCATGTCTGGGGAGCAGTCCACACATAGCCCAAGGGTCCAGGTTTCCAGTGGTGGGAGGGGGCACAATTAAAATGAACAATTAAATGAAAGTTTTCACTGTGCCCTGGTGGAGTAGCAGTAGGTTAATTATCTCCAAAGGAGCACAGACCACATATCCCTGAGTTCTAGTCCTGGGTGGGGGTATGGGAGTTGGGGGGACAACCAGTGTCAGCAACTTAATATAAATAGAATAAATGCTTCTTCCTCTCTCCTTATCAAAGGTATTTCATAGTGGAACTAGTTACACTTAGCCTAAAGGTTGAGGACTGTTTTGAATGTCACGTTCTCAAAGCCCTGATAGGCTGCCCTTGCCTGGGAAATTCCTCTACTCAACAACTGGCAAGGGGGTTGCAGATACTCAATTATTTATACAAAGCCTTAGATGCTGGTAAACTAAGAGATGAAAAACCTCCAGGGAATGACTTAATCACCTCTGCAGGAGGGAGTTTGGGAGGGAGGCCTCAGTAGGCATCAGAGACAAGGTCAACTCCCTGGCATGGGACAGAGACACCTGAGAGAAGTTAGAAAAGTCTGGCTCTTGTGCCAACCTTGAGAGTCCCATGAGGTCCTAGCTTACTAATCTCCAAAGGAAGTGGAACAAGAGTCCCTCTTCTGCTTACTTCTCAGGGTTCTTGATAGACAGATACTTAGTCCTGGTTACTCAAAATAAAAGGTATTATTGCGGCGTAAGTTTATACTGTTACTTGGTGAGTGACCATAGTCGAACCATACCTCCTAAAGTGAGTTCTATCGGAGAGGCAGCATAGAACAGTATGGCCTTTTTTGATAGGACGGCTTTCTTGCTGGCCCTCTTATTTGTCCTGTCTACTCTTTTCTGCTAGACTGTTCTGTAAATCGTACTCACTGAAGGCTTTGGTTGAGTCTGTAGCCGTTTGGCCACCTGCTGCTATTTTTCCAGTGTTCTCTCTCTGAGTGTTCAGAGGTCTGGGGAAGACTTTGCTTTTCAGTCCTTCGGCACTCACTTTATCTCTTACAGGGTTTTTGCAATGGACACACCAAGTCTTCTGTGACAGACTACAGACTCTTGCAATGTGACTTCACTGCTCCTTCCACAAAATGATGAAATCTGTTTCCCCAGCCCTTGCAGGGACCGTGTCTGTGGCTTGCTTTGACTAATTCAATTTGGTGAAAGTGCTGTTAAGTGATCCTTGAGACGAGGCCTTCAGAGGCCTTGCAGCATCCACATCCATCCTCTTGAGATACTGGCCTGAAACTGCCAAGCTACAAAAGAGCCTGGGATGAAATATTACTTAAGAAGCAAGAGACTCAGCTGACCAAGTCACCCCAGCTGAGTCCAGTTCTCCCACTGACCTGACCCCCTGACACAACTGTGTGATAAGCCCAAGGAAGACTAGGAGAAGTGTCCATCTGTGTGCAGAATTGCAGGCATAAAATTGTTTTACACCACTAAATTTGGTATGATTTGTCAGATGGCAATAGATAATTAATAAACCTAATATTTTATTTCTAACATCCCTTCCATTGATCTTCGATATCTTGAAAAGCCTAGCTCTACTTCTTTTAAAGGTCAGTTATATTTTTTCAGACTTCTTGGCCAATAATATCTGGCTCCATGCTCTCTTGAAGTTTGTTTTCACAAGGTTAGTCTTGGCTCATAGGCTGTTGTACTTTAAAAGCAATTCCACTGTTAAGTCAGTGGTGCTTTCTCATTTGGCTTTGCTTGGAGTTAAATGGGCCAACACATATACTTTAAAATGATTTCAGTTAAGAATCACAATGTAAGTGTGCCCTCAGGGAGCAGTGGTTAGGTCAATCACCTCTGAAGGAGCAAGTCACATGCCCCTGGGTTTGAGTCCCAGGCCCGGGGAGAAGCAACCAGTGTGAACAACTAAATAAAAATAAAGATGCTTCCTCCTGTCTCTTCCTGCCTATCTGCCTACTTAAGTTCATTCCTGCCTGCACCTTTCCTTGAAAAAAAAAAGGAAAAGAAAACACAATGGAGACTTCATCGATGCCCCTAGTTTATCACCATCATCCTACATATGATCTTCCAGATGAATTCTGAATAGAGCCCAGTACTGAAGACAACCAACTGCCCTTGTTCTGGACTCCAGATGTCTATAAAATGTTTGCAGCATCATAAAGGATTTAGAACCTGAGCACACACTGTAATAGGATGTGATCTGGCCTCAGCTGACTTCTCCAGCCTGACTTTGATAGATCAGTTCTCTTCCCGCTACCTCCTTTCATTTGTTGTACTTTTCATTCTTGCCATATTATTTTCAGTTTGCTGAGCATAGCATGTTGTACCATGCCTCAACATCTGTCTTTATGTACTGCCCTCTCCCTCCTTGCCTGCAACACAAACGCATCCTTCATAATTTTTAACATTTATGTATTTTATTTAGTTGTTTGACTTGGTGGTTCTCCCCAGTCCTCGGACTCAAACCTTCGTCCTTGGGATGCAGGTAGACTACATCTGGTGGCCTTACCTGCTAGCCCACCAGGGCATGCCACATCCTCCATATTTAAGACTCCCCCTTCCTGATGTTCCCAGGGTAAATTGACTCCTTTGGAGCACTTCTCTTTTCATTTAGTAATCTTTGCACCTACAGTATTTTACACTCTTTGTTCATGTTTTTCTTCCTTTTTGTACTTTGAGAGCATTGATTTTTAATTAGTCCTCAACATAGCATCTGTCATGTACTAGTTGCTTAATAAACATTTTTAGAAGGGAAGGAGAGAGGAAGGAATGTCACAAAAATCTGAAAGAACAGGAATGACTCCCTATCTGGAAGAATAGATCGTGCAAAGATGAGTGCTTCTTCTGAATAATGAGTGAGTATAATAGCTTGATTTCAGGCTGACTGAGCCACTGAGGCATTAATTGAGATTTTATCAGTTTAGAAAGAATGACAAGTTGGAGAGTTATTTTATATCATTTATAAACACAGGATTTGCTTAACTAAAATTCTGTGATATAAAAAACAAGTATTTCAAGTATCCTTAAATACCTGACAAGTAACCCTTTTCATATAAACAATTGATGGACTGAACCAGAAAAATGTTCTCTGCTCATTAAAACAGATTTCCCTTAAGACCTGTACTGAGGAGCAGTTTATTATCACTTCTACTAGATTCCTACAGGAAATAAAACTGAATTTATTTTAATTACACTTTATGATTCTGTCAAATAAACGCTTGTCAGCTGGACACAGTCTGAATTAACTATACTTGCAGCCCTTGTCACTTGAGAGAGCAGAGTGATTCACTCAAATGGTGTGTCTTGTAGCTTGTCTCCTAAAATTTCGAAAAACTTAAGAGAAAACTGATATTGTTTTGGAGGAGTTGAAGGAGGTGACCCTGGAACACTTTGACTTTTAGATTTGAACTTCATGAGCTTGGGAGCTTTCTACTTGTTGGGGAAGCAGCCCTGACTCTTAATTAACTAGGGTCCCTCCCAACCTATCCCGTCAAAAATAAAATGAAACAAAACCCACTTCTATACACCTATACCCATAGAGCTTTCCTGGGTATAAGGTCCTTAAATGCCTTAAATAAAGAAGTTCACAGACTGGTCATGGAAGCTCATCTATTGCAATAGAAGAGCGTTACCTGGGCGAGGACATCTCACTGCACAGAAACACATCTGCCCAAGGGGAGAACAAAGTAGCCAGCAGTGCTAGGCTGGCCCCCCAAACCAGAGTTAGGCTTTTCTTCCAGCTGTGACTTTTCTAACTAAAATTTCCTGGAACTGGGTTTTCAAGGAACTAATAAGGCTTTGGGAAGCGTTGTGGTAAATGTGAAGAAAAATGGTCTTTCCTCCCATCAGAAGGCAATGTTGGGCTCCTGGGACAGAAAATGCCCTTTCCCGAGCCTCCCTGTGGGGTAGAGTGACAGCCATCTGGGAGCACAACTTTGGTCTTCCTGACCCTCTTGTAGGAAGTTATTTCCAAAATTATTTTTCTTTTATAGACATATTCTATTGCATACATACATATGTTGAGTATTTACATTTTCTGTACTATTGGCAAATGCTCCTGGTTGACTCTTCCTGTCCCTGTTTGAGAACATTTTTTTTCTTGAAAGATGCAGGCCAGAAGAGAGAGGAGGGAGAAGCATCTTTATATTATATTTGGTGTTTCACACTGGCTGCCTCCCTGAGGCCTGGGACTCGAACCCAGGGGTATGTGACTTGCTCCTTCAAAGGTAATTGTCTCAACTGCCGCTCCACCTGGGCACGGCCCCATATAATTTTACAGCTATTTCTTGGTTCAATATGAATAAGGCCTATATCTCAAGCACTTCAAGGAAGTTAAAGATAAATATTACACTGTCTACCACCAAGAGTTTATAATTTGATAATGGAAAACAGGAAAAAAAAACCCACAAGTAACTCAAATGGTCATAATTCTGTTTATTGAGCACCTGTAATATGCTTGGTGCTTGAAATGTAATATTTCATTTAATCTTTTAAGGCAAGATAGTATCGCCCCCAATTTTATAGCTTATTAAGGAACTTCCTTCAGGTTATACTGCTAGCAAATGAGAGTTGGGATTCAAACCTAGGCCACTCTCTTTCAGAGTCCATGAACTTTCCCTCCTCTATGGTCAGCATAGATCATAAAAGGCAGACACCATGAAAGTGATGTGAGGCTCCAAGAAGAAGGTGGGTCTGGAAGGGTTTCAGAAAGCTTTTGAGTTAGGTATGCTTTGTCCCATGAGCAGCAGATGCCAAGATGAAATTAGATATACAAGCGATTTATGGAGGGATAGGCCTGTGTAGACAAAGGAGAAAAAAGCAGAAGTTTCAAATGCTGATACAGGAAGGAAGGAAGACTGTGAAGAAAGAGTTGCAAATGGCAACACAATTCTAAAAAATTTTCACCCAAGCTAAAGGAGCATCCTCCAGCTGAAGTCACGTGTTAGAAGGGTCCCACCTTTTGCAGGGATGAACCTGCATGTTTGTCCTCATCAGCGTGGCCTCACTGGATCCAAGGAAGCAGCAGCTGGATTCTGCTCTGAGAGTGCATTTTCTGGCTGCCATGATAGGCTTAGATGAATTGGTTCAATTCCACAGGTAGCTCTGCTGAGAATGACATTTGAGTTAGCATACTTTCAACAGTCTCAAGATTCTTCTTGAAAAAACTGGGAGCATATTGCATTCTTCTTCAGAGACTCATCATGCACACAGATTCAAAGCTTTGAGAAGTTCCACTTAAAGAAATGAGTTAACCTTCATTTAATCCAGTTCCCAAATGTATTTATTTGATCACAAAGCTTTTTCTATGTAGGTAAATTCAATGACTGCCCTGTAGAGCTAGTGTTCAACAAGATTCTATGCTGGCTGAGGAAGTTAGATTTAGGACATACTGTGGAGGTTTTTTTAACTTGGTGCGTGAGTTGCCTTATGGAGTGGTTCTGAAGAAGGGAGTCATGCACTTAGAAGTGTTATCTGGCAGTGGTGTATCAGTGGGGATTGGAACAAGAAGGTGACCTTTAATGTTAATCAATCACAGCCATAACCAGACCTGGGATTACTCCCTCCCTGCAATAGCCCCCTTCTGCTTCAGACATAACCCGTGCATCATTTGAAATTCAGTTGCTCTGCTTATAACCAGAGGTCTAGGGGAGCTAGTGGAGGAGGATAATACATCATCCAATATCAAACTGATCAATCTCCTACCATAGAAATAATGACCCATTTTCTCTCTGGTTTCCTCATCAACTTTACTCTGTACTGAATGTCCAGGTGGCTGTCTGCCAAGCTGCCCTTGTCCCAGGCCTTGGAATGCTCCCTCACCCTCCTCTCATTGCCTCCCACAGCAGCCCCAGAGACTCAGGGCAGTCACGTAGTCCTTGCAGATAGCCATGGGATGTGTCAGGAGACATTCTCAGTGGTGACCCAGTCAAAGCCTATGGAGAAACCAGCTTCCTTTTCTCCATTTACTCATTGTGGAGACTCATGTCCTCACCACAAATTTACTAGGAGAAGCTCTGATGGCAGCCACCTGTTCATGGACATAGTTCATGACAAGGATGATCCAAAGCAGTGATCTCTTTGAATGCTCCATAAATGTGATTAGTTTCCCTCAATTGGTATGGTTTTGACCGTGGGGAGGTGATGTGAATGTGCCCTGGGCAAGCCCCAGTGGCCAAATGAATAAGGTCACTGGACAAAGTGTACAAACACCCCAAGGGCCCAGGTTCATGACCTGGAACCCAGAAAAACAACCAAGATGAACAACTAAGTAAAATATACAAATGCTTCTTCCTCCTCTCTCTTCCTGCCTGCCTGCCTGCCTGCTCGCCTTCATTTCTACCTGCACCTTTCCTATTTTTTTTTAAAGACATGTGCCCTGGATTCTGACAGAGCTGGGTTTAAATGTTTCTACCAACATTCTACAGGATCCTGTGTCAGTTACCTAATCAGTAAGACTAGTGTTTCTCATCTGTAGTACCTGTTTCATAGGGTTATTATAAGGAATAAAATCTAAGTGTTTAGAGTAGTGCCTGATGTATATGTTAGCCATGATTATTTTGATTGTATGTGTCATTACTACTGTCATCATCATTAGATATTGGATGGGTGAGTGGGAGAGAGTTGAGTATGAAAGAGTTCTCATCACTAGCATTTGACAGAAAAAGTAGAGGTAGGGTGTTTTTATTTAAGTGTGGTTATGTAGGTAAATATTACTTCAGAAAGAAACCATAAACAGATATTGAACTCTAGTTAATGATATGCATACTAAAATTTTTAGGGGTAAAGTGTATCTGCAACTGACTTTAAAGTGCATCAAAAAGGTCAGATGGGGGTGGGGAGGAAAGAGCAGGAAAGGTGGATAAAGGACACTGGAACTCTGGTGGTGGGTGTGGTGTGAAATATCGAGGGAGATGCAATTTCAGTATTCTAAAATGAATATAGCATTGTGAACAAAAGAAATAATAAATATTACTATTAAAAACTTGGGGAAAAAAGATCAAATGTATTTATGGATAAACAGATACGGGCTAAAGCAAATACAGAAAAACGGTGATGGTAGAATCTAGGTCACATATTATATTATATAGGTGTAAATATTTTCAACTTTTCTATGTTAGAAAATTTTCTTAATATAATATTGGGGAAATATATAATAAATGCCATAGGTAACAACAAATGCCACGGAAGTTCAACAGAAGTAAAACAAACATATAGCTGTTAAGTCAGAAAGAACTGTCTGGGAGTACATTTGAGTTGGACTTTAAGAGAATTCAGAGGATTTAACTCAAACAGATGGGATGAGTGACATCAGCAAAGGCAGTGACGCTAAAACACAGTGATTTGGGGATAGTCCGTGACTTGAATTAGCTCAGGTGGCAGGTGGGACATACGACTGTGATGAACGCAGAGCAGGATCATGGTCTATCTGTCTTATTTCAGGGACCTAATCCTATGAGTAAATAAAACCCACTGAAGTTTCTGGAGAGGATCCTCACTGCATTTTTCTCACTTTGAACTAAGCTTTCCATAGAGGAAGCTGTGAGATTTTTCAAGGGAAAACACAGTCTTACCAGTGTTCTAACCGGAACTCGGAGCAAGACCACGCATTTCTGTCTGGACAATAAACAGCAAAGTCCTTTAATATCAATTTCAACATCAATCTAGAATCATTATATTAGACTATCAGATGCCAGAAACTGTGTGAAGCTTGCACATAATTTATATACTGATTGTTAGGCTATAAATCAACTGAAAGCTTTATCACTTTTTATATTAAATTCTGAATTAGAAAGGAGCTCACCCTGCGTGTTATCTGGAAAGCTCCTCCTTCCCGCTAGTCACTGTTGGAGTTTGACAGATGGTTTAGATCAGTGGTTTTCATGTTTCAGTGCGCCTAAGAATGACAAACCAAAGTTGTATGCACAAATTCTTGCACTGTCCTTTATGCACTATACAATTTAAGGGATTTTTACAGGTACTGGCTTGTGAGCCCAGTTAACCCTTAGGGTGTCTCTCACCTTTAGCATGGGTCCTAACACCTAGAAATATGTTACTGTATTCATAGGCATTCTCCTTAGCTTTCACCCAGTCCAGTCTGGGCTGCGTTCTTCCTGATTTGTCACTGCGCTACTGCCCTCCCTGCCACCCCATCCTACCATGCCTTCTAGAAATTTCTATTGTAAACAAACTACTGTAAACAGCTTCCCCACTGAATGTTCTTTCTTTCTCCTCACCTTACAGAAAACCCTATCTTTCACCATGGATACTGGATACCAGGGAAGATGGCTCATATTCCCATACCCTCTCCCGCCCTAGGGATCAACCTGGAGATGGGAAGATGACCACTTTCTTTTAGTTGTCCACTTGCGAAGTTTCCTCCTTTGAGGTTCATGCTATCAATTATATAACATTCTTCTTATCATCCTTTATGACCAGCTTCCTGGTCACTCCCGTGTTCCCGGTGGACTTTGGAACCTGACTCAGAGTTTTGCTTCCACCTCCTAGCACAGAAAATTTCTGGTAACTTCAGTGTCCTGTCAACAATCTGTGCCTATCTCACCACTGTGTATTGGATGTGTGAGGGATAGCTTCAATAGCAGCATCTTCCGTCATCCTCGCCTCCTCAATTCCAGTGAACTTTACTTCTGCTCCACCCTTCCATGGCTACTTCCCACCCAGAATGCTTCACTGCTAAATTGTTAAGTTCTGACATCTCACATTCTAGCCATTACCATAGCCCCCAGTTTTCTCTTTTTCTCTCTCATCTCAATAAATGTTTGTTTCAATCACATAAATTCCCAGTCTCTGCACGCCCTGGTGGAGCAGCAGTTAGGTCAGTTGCCTCCAAAGGAGCAGGCCGCAGACCTCTGGGTTTGAGTCCCAGGCCCCAGGGGATGCAACCAGTGTGAATAACTACATAAAAATAAAATAAAAGTGTTTCGTCCTCTCTTTTCCTCTACTCACCTTCATTCCTGCCTGTACCTTTGAAAAAAACGTCTCAGTCTCTAGCCCCATTATTGCCCTTAGACCTGGATAAGGGGCACCCTACCCTGGGCCTTACACTTTAGAGGTCCTACTTTAAGCCTTCTCAGATTGTCCCCACTTCTATGGGGTGAGAATTCTGCAGGGTCAAGAGAACATACCTACCAAAGTCCATGCCCACCCTTTCTCTAGCTGGACCAAACTCCTGATCCAGATTTCAGTTTTCCCTGTAGAAACAGTCCTGAGCCTTCTGGGACCTGCATGGACTTCTTCCCCAGAGTCCTTTTTCCTGAGGATGAGCTGAACTGCAAGAGAGACCTCTAAGCCCAAAGGGTGGACAAAGAGTATGTGTCAGTCAGTGGGTTTGTATCTTAGACATGTGTGCTGGGGTGTACTCTTCATGATGTGGGCAGAGACAGAAGGAAAAGGAATGCATATCTAGGGCTGGCTCTTCCCATGTGTCCTTGTCTGGCACACATGGTAGTAAGACTGAGTCCTTATAAAGCAATCTTCAAAATCTGCCTGGCTACGAACTCCTATGTATATCCTGTGTGCCCCTTTTGGCTGGGGGTGTCTACAGCAGTTATCCTGTGCCTATTCCACTGTGTGTTGGTTATGTGTGTATGCATGGGAGAAGGTCAGAGAGCTTGTCTCAGTTCATGAGTCTTCAGATCAAGAGGAACTATACGGAAGATGCTGTATTTAAGGAACTATGCTTGAGATGCCTCTTGTGGATGTTATAAAGGATGGAGGTTTGGTGGGGGATCTTGAGCAGAAGCTAGTGTATTTTCCATGTAGGAAAAATGTAAACAATGTTATCACAGCAACATTATCAGTTACAGTGATTTAAAATATATCCACAATTTTTTTTGATAATTTCAAAAGGTAGAGCCTAATTCCTCTCCTCTTGAATGTTGAGCTGTTCTCAGTGACTTACTTATAACAAATTGAATAAGGCAGAAATGATAGTGTGATTTCTGAGGCTGGCTCTTATAAGATGTTGTCAGGCTCTCTCCTGTAAAACCTGCTCAGGAAGAAGACACCTGCCATGTCATGAGGATACTCAAGCAGCCCTATGTAGATCCACATGGTGAGGAAGTGGGGCCTTTTGTCAAGAACCACATGAGGGAACCATTTGGAAGCTCATCCTTTACCAGAATCAACCATTCAGATTGTTGCAAGTGGGACTCTTGGGTCTGGAGTGTATTCTGAGAAAGAGGAGGGTAACAGGATCATAATAAGTTTATTAAAAGGAAAGGCACAGAGAGGTAAGAGGGCAGTTCCCATGGGCAATAAAGCTGCTACTGTTGTAGGCTCAGGCTAAGCCTGGCATCTCCCAAATGTGTATCCCAAAATAGTTGTTTTTCTTAACTATCTGCTTAAGGAGGGGGTCTGCAGACATCCCATAATAGTTGTTTTTCTTCTCAACTTTCTTCTACAATTTGCTACAATTCTCTTTACTTTCTTACTATTAGGGGTTGACTGGAATTATCTCTGTCATCCTCCCTCCCATGCTTGCCTTTTCTTTAATTTGCATCCTCACTGTTAGCTGTCCTTCATCAAGATGAAGACAGTCCCAGCTAACATCTTAACTGCAACTTTGTGAGATCCCGAGTCAGAACCACCTAGTTAGGCTGTTCCCTAGTTTTTATTTTCCTCCAGTTATGTATTGAACAAAATTCTTTTTTATTTTTTAAATTTGTTTAAAGGAAAGGTAGAGGCAGGGAGGAAGAGAGAAGAGGAAAAAGCACTATTTTATTTAGTTATGTATCTTGCTGTTGTCCCCACCCCACCCCCACCCCCAGAACATGAACCCAAGTGCTATGGAGACTGCCAGCCCAAGGTGGCTGGCCTAACCACTACTTCACCAAGGTGCGCAGAACAAGATCCTGTATACAAAGTGATCTGGACCTGTTGTTTGAAAACATGACCCTTTTCTTACTATTTTGATGTCAGTGCATGGAGTGTCAAAAACCACTTATTTTAAAAAAGGTAAGTATCCGATGCACATTAAACGAGGGGAACTTTAATTACAAAATACTTCTGTAAGATCAGAAACATAGGTAGGATTTCCTATAACAGGCTGCCGAAGAAACAAATGATATGAGGCATCAAGAGCCCATTTTGTTTCCTGCTACTGTGATGCCATTTCTGAATGTGTTTCTGGATCATAATGTTCCTGTTACCTAGTTCGAGGCACATGGCAGGTTTATCAGTGGGGCCTGAAGTTAGCTGCTTGCTGAGCTGGAACAGAGCACCTTCAGCCTGCAAGTCTGACAGCTTCCCATGGCAGCCCAGACTAGTCCTTGTGAATCTGTGCAGGACTCCAGCAATGGCTGGAGTCACCCTTGTGTCCTCCAAGTGGCCTCCATTATTTCCTTGCTGTCTACCCTGCCTTGTGTCCTGTTCTTCCCTAATATTTGACCCACAGAAACTCTGAGATAAGAAAATGTTTATTGTCTTAAGCTATTAAGTTTTGGAATAATCTGTTACACAGTAATAGTATCTATCTTTACTTGACTCACTGCTCTTCAGGCTGTGATGTCTTCACCACTCCCTCCTCCAGCTACTGCTCTTCCCCTTTGACTTCTAGGAAAACTCTCCTGAGTTTTCTTTTAGCCTCTTGGCCAGTCTGTGTCCGTTTTCTTCATTAGTTCCTTATCAGTTACCCCTGAAACAATAATGCTCCAAAAGTTTCTACTATCTTTATTCCTATCTCATCTCTTCTCTCCATAGCTTTAATTATTCCCATGGTTAGTCTTAATTAAAACTAAAATGTTCATGCCAAAGTCTCCCAGACCTTTTTCTGGGCTTAATAACTGCCTACTGTGTACTTACTTGAAATGCATTCCTCCTCTTTACCCTCAGTTACTCTTTTGCAGCCCTTCACATACTGGGTAGAACTTTGTTGCTAGAGTTTTGCATTTTAATCCTTGACTTGGCTTTTTAATTTTGGTTAAGTCCTTTCCAACTTCAGAGCAAGTGTCTCCCCAGTCTGTATGCACAGTTCTGTGTTTACATTTAGCATTTGCAGCTCCTGAACTCTGCATGCTTTGTTGCTGAACAGTTCCCTATGCTGTTCCTATGTTATCTTGTGACAGGTTTTTATCTCAAACTATCTCTTTAAGGATGTTTGCTTGGGAAAAAGAGGGAGTGTCTCCTGGGGTAGAGGGCGGATTTTACTTCCTAAGTAGTATAATTATGCCTCCTTCTGGTGCCAACTTCGGAGGGTATCTTAGCAGCTCCTCCTAAGACTGTGGATTTCCTAAACTCGGAATTCCTCAGCTGTGAGATGAATACATGGTGTGCACAGCTTTTACCCTGGGTGCTGTGCGTCACCCCTGTGGGACATAGAGGGCTTGGGGAACGGGCTGAAACATAACACTTACACTGCCTGCTGTACTCCAAGTAATAAATTTCATTTATTTCTGACTGTCCCCAGTCTTCTGCCAGCATCTATGAACCTAGAAAACTGTGGTATGCTAACATGCTAATTTACAATTAGGATAAAATCTGGGAGTCTTCACAGTTCTTGATATCGCTACACCTTTTTCACTGTAAGTGCCTTTAAAGCAGAAATTGCATTTGAATGGGCTTTGCTTTTTCTGTTGGTGACAAAAGTAACTGCTCTTATGGTGGCAGCAATTAATACTACTACATGGTGGTGACAGGTAGCTAGCCAGATACAAGCAGAGTGCAGGAAAAAGGGAAATCCAGAGCCAGAGTGTGACTGATGTAACCCAGTCATCAGCACAGAGCCGTAACAGCAACAATCCAGTTTAACGCACTGAAAGTCAAAAGTCAGTACAATTCAGTTTAATTAATTCAGTAGCTGAAACTGCCAACTACACCCCTGTGAACTGAGGTGCAGGGCTACTGACAACTACCGACAACAAAGGAAATCAATCATAAGGGTGCCTGCCAATATAATGCCCTTCAGTCAATTCAAGATGAGGCCACGGAGGAGCCAGTAAGAAAACTCCTTCAGAATGGCTCAACAACAGGCTGGGAAGGGAAAGCGAGGAGCCAGACCCCTTAAAACTGAGGTCTCCCATCAGGTGGGGTTGCTTCCTCTCTGAATGCCCATTCTCTTTGGGAGTGTTTCTTCCCCACTACCTCTCTTGCTTCACCCCTGTGCTTTAACTCTCCTTCCTTTTTATGTGCTGTCTAGTTTGTGCTCTGGAAAAATCTTTTCAGAAACCAGTTGCCACAACTGAAGAAATGAAGGAACACACACGTGTTCACACTGTATCAGTGACAGCAATTCATACTGCTTTGGTATAAAGGGTTTCGGATGTAAGTACCAAGATATAGTTACTGAATTTGAAATAAATCTGATTCTTCTGGTTAGTATGGTGTACATTCCTTGGGTAGAAGTCTTAGAGCTGTGTTCTGTGGCAAAATGTAATTATCTGGGGGTTGAAAATGCTACAGCTTGTTCACAATGCAAATCTTAGTGCAGATGTTGTGTATGCTTAGTTCCCACGGGATGTCATTCTCTGACATCAGCCTCAAACTACCATCAAAGGTGGCCTGAACAGACCAAGCCAGGCTGATTTCAAGCCAACCTGTCTGAATGATGAAGTGATGAGCGCTGTTGGTGTTCAAACACTTAGGAGCAGACTCTTGCCTTCTAATTTATGACAAGAGAAATTCCAACCATGACCAGGTAAGACTGCTAGCTGGGCTTGCTCATGGGAGAGAAATCCACAAGTTTCCAACTTCATCTGCGTTTGGATTGTGGAAGTTGTCTAGCCATTCTATTCCTGGTTTAGGTTGGCGGACACTTGGCTCCCTCTATCTGCACAACTAGGGAACTTAGAGTGCAGTGTTCTGTGCCTGCACTCCAGTGCATGTTGACCATGTATAGTTAGCATGATTCCTACATTTTCCAGTAGTTTTTGACTCACCAAGGCAGCTACAGTTCTGTGCCCTTGTAAAAGTCCTGAACTGGTTGCAGAAAAGGAACCCCACAGCGTGAGAAGAAAGGGGGCGGGGCACCCTGAGACTTGCTCATCTGGGTCAAGGAGGGGAGCAGCCCTAGAGAGCTTCTCTAGCTGGCCAAGCAATTACACCGCGGCGGGAGGCAGACAACCGAAGGGAGGGCACTAGAGGCTGGAGGGGGCGTTCCGAAGCCCCCCCCAATTTCTCCCAGGGTCTGGAGAGATGGTCTTTCAAAAAGCATGCAGTCCTTGCTCAGGTTAGACCCGTGTAACACTCAGCGAACTCCTTCCAAACACCCGTGAGAGTCTTTGCAAGGTTTAGGAAGCACAGCCACGAGGAGCCTCTAAGCTGCACGTAACTCCCGTAGTGCGCGTCAGCTCTCAGCTGCGCCCAGCCAGCGCGAACGTGCCCCGCCCCGACCTGCGGGCACGCGCAGGGCCTCCGCCCCATCCCCCGCCCGCGCGGTCCCCACCGCGTTGCCTCCGCCGTTCACCGCCCCCTCGCCTCTGGGGCTGTCCTCGTCGCTGCCAGACCAGAGATCCGGCTGCTTCAGCTTTTTCGACCCCCAGCGACGGAGAGAGGTAGCCCACCCCTGGGGCGGGGGTGTCCATGCTCCACGCGGCCGTTCCGGAGCAGACTGTAGGGGGCAGTGGATGGAGCTGCAGGCACAGGCGCGGCAGACAGCCCCAGGGGCAGCGCCGGGGTCCTGGCGCGGGAGGACTGGGTTGCGGCGGGCGGAACGGTGTCTCCTTCACTTCGCCCTCCAGCCGCGGCAGCTGCATCGGGATCTCAAGCGATCTCGGCTTTGAGCGGAGCGGCGGCGGCCCCCTTCGGGAGAACCCCAGGTACCGCAGCGCCCGCCTCACCCTAACCTGGGGGCCTGGGCCCTAGAGGCTCACCTGGAGGCCTGAGCCGGCGTCGGGGTCGGCCCTGGCTCCCTAAGATGGCCGCGCTGCCCCGCGGCCCCTAGACCCCTAGACCCCTTCTGTCTGAGACACCCTCTGGCCCGCCGACCCGCGTCTATCCCCGCTGACTGCGCTTGTTATCCCTCCCGCAGATTACCTCCTCCCGCGGCCTCACTATGGCGACCTATGGGCAGACCTGCCGCCGTAAGTAGAGCAGGAATTTCTGCGGGATGGGGCACGGGGTGGGGGAGTCGAAGCCTGTTGAAAGGGAAAAACGCAATTCCCCCGCCCCCACTTCTCTCCAAGGACTTGGCTGTCGCCCTTTCTCCGTAGTCATTCCACAAGCTGATGCCGCTGCATGGGAAGGACTGGGTTGCTGGATTTCGGATTGGTGGGGTAGGCCAGGGGACTTGTTCTGTGGTCGCATACACCTTCAGCTTTTGGACGTGTCTTTGAACGAACTCAGAAGCAAAAAGTTGTTAATTGTGGGGTTTAGCCTTTGGAGGATTGGATCACTTTCCTAGAGGAAGTAGTAACCCGCCTTGTGAGAGCACAAGGTCATTACATGTGCTTTTAAGGGCGTGGACGTCCTTCCTAGAATGAATGAATTAGTGGAGAGCTCAGATTCCTTGCCCTTAAGCAGCGAAGCATCGGCCGGTGATTCGTGTCATAATATGTTTAAAGTGCCATTTGATATTTAGTTGATGTAGACACTTGAGTGGAACGTAGATGGCTGTACTTTACCTGTCTCAATTTTAAGTGCTCAAAAGTGTTAATTGTTCTTTTTTTCCGCTTCCGAATGTTAGTTTTGATCTCAGTGGGGCTTCTAGGCGGTAATATTGAGGCGTAGGACCGTGTCTTGGTTTTTGATTTATCTATAATATTTTGATGGTATCTATATATTGGTTAAATCAGCACACTGCAGCGAATTTTGGCGGATAAATCTATATACAAAAGGTTTATGTATTTTTGTTCCATTAGTCCAGTGCTAGGGGTAATGCACATTTTGATAACCACTTTTTGGGGTTTTAGAAATAAGCCTTTGTTGGTGGTATCTTCTACAGGGATCATTAGAGTACAGTTATTGTAGCTCCTGGTGGTTTCAACAATATGTTTCCAACAGGTTGGACTGCTTGAATTTAAAGATAAGCAGTGGGTCAGAATGGGTCATGTTCTTGGATTGAAAGTGGGAGAACAGGAATATTAACAATGGACTGTTTCCTCCCACCAGCAATGTGTATTCCTCCATCATATGCTGATCTTGGCAAAGCTGCCAGAGATATTTTCAACAAAGGATTTGGTAAGACCTTTAGAAAAAATTCAAGATAAAAAGTCGAAAATGAGCTTAATTGCTTAGGGAAATGAAATGAATAACATTTTCAAATTGTAAATATCTTGGTGGATTAATTCTTTGATTAAGTACACATTAGATAAAATTCCTATTCAAGTAGTTAACAGTTTTCATCCCCTTCTAGTTTTTTCAAACTATAGTTTACAGATTTCCTTCAGAGAAACAGTCAACCTTAGTTGTTTAAATTTATGATGTATTACTTATTACTGTTTTGCTTTTGTGGTGGTGAATCCCAATGGTTATGGACTTTTTCAAGTGAATTTGGGTTTTCTTCTTGAAGATTTTATCCCAAGTATCACTCCTCCCTCTTTTATTTTCCAGTTATTTAAATTATTAATCCCAGAGAAGATAGCACTTTGGGATACATTTTTTAAATGTCTGTGTTAAAATAAATCATTGACTATTCTGAGATATAAATTGAGTTGATTTTCTGATACTTAGGTATTAAAATGGTCTGAAAGCATTTTTTGGTGACATCTATACACCAAAACATTAGGCAAAGCTACATAAAGATATTCTCAACTTTCTTGTCAGTTTACCTAGAGTAATTGCAAATATTTTTCATTTAAATATTGTGTAACAGCACACACTTTTCTCTCTGGATATGTGGAATCTTTATTTTTAATGTACAGATAATGTGGTGTGCATCTTTCATACAAAAGAATCATTTTGTTATCTTTGCTCTCTACTTGAAGGTTTTGGGTTGGTAAAACTGGATGTGAAAACAAAGTCATGCAGTGGCGTGGTGAGTACTAGATATCTAGTAAGTTCTAACGAACCTTTATGTAATACTTTACCCCATAAAATAGTCATAACTGAACAACGTCTACCCATTTTATCTTAAAGAAGAGAGAGAAGTTAAATTTGTTTTTAGGTCTTTGCATGTAACTTGTTTACTTGGCTTTGGATATGGTTTCATCTGGCCTTTTGCCATATTACTATATATGAAGAAGGAATTCAGGAAAGACTTTGGGACTTTATTTACTCAGTAAGATTACAATCTTGAAAGCAAGGAGCTTGTTACACTTTTTCTGCAACCCTTTTCATGCCTATTAAAATCATTAGGGTTTTGGGCAGTAACCTCTCTGGCTAAGGCATAGATTATGAAAGCTATAGACCTGAGGCAAAAAATAAGTTCTGGGTATAAAAATATTCAGTAAATTTTTTTTTTTTTTAAATTTAAAAGAAATGGACGGAGAGGCAGGGAGAGGAGGAAGAACATTTTAATTTTACTTAGTTTTGTCTGGTCCCTGCACAGGGTGGTGAACCAGGAACCTTGTGATGCTTGTGAACAGTGCCTAGTGTATAAACTGCTGGGCCACCAGGGCATACCTGTTCTAGTTTCTTAATGCCTAGACGTGGGTTTCTGGGGTTTTATATTTGTTGCTAACATTTGTCGTTTGGTTTCTTTGGTCTGAAAAGAAGTGTGGTTGAGTGACTTGTTCAAGATAGCAGGTTACAGAGGAGTGACTTAGTGATATTTTTCGTTGTCCTTGTTCTTAACCTACTGAGACCCCTTATAAAACACTTGCTGTGTATTCGTTGAAACCCACACATAAAGTAAAAGACAGTCTTTGTATTTAAATAAATTACTTGCTGGTTGGGGAGAGAAAATAAAGTTTAAATGGAAACAGAAGTATATCAGATACTAGACTGATAAGTCAGAATCTTTGTTGGAAAGGAAAGTCTTACTGTGGATAAAGTTAGGGAAAGTTTTATGTAATTGGGTTTAAAATTATTGAGACTGTGTAGGATCTGGATTAGATATAATATGTTTTTGTTTCCATTTTAGGTATTTTAATTCACTATAAGCATGGTATTGATTTCATAATAAGTACCTGGCCTCAAATGGTCCCATTAACACCTGGTTTTGTTCACTTACGTGGACCGCAGAGGTGTCCAGGCTACCCCAGAACATAGAAGCCTAAATGTCTGGTGATGGAGTAGAGGGTGTAAGCTCTGCCAGAGGTGTTAACTGGCCCAGTTTTGGTCCCACAGTATGGTCTTTTCTGTCTTGAGGACTCCTTGGCATGTATATAGATTGGCGATTAATCTATTGACTGATGGATGGCAGTGGGTGAGGCCTCAATAGTCATTAATCTGTCCCTCAGGATTAAACATACTACTCAGCCACAGTTCCCATTCCAAGTATCTGCTAGAAGAGCATCTTCCTATATAGTTTCAGTAATGCTTTCAGTTTATGTAGAGCACATACAGACGTGCAAAGCTTTCAGTGTCAACCAGTTTAATCCTCCAGAAATAACGCTTGTTTACTGCAGTTGAGGAAACTGAGACCCAAAACAGTTAATGTGACTTCCTCAGCGTTTTTCATTTAGCAAAAGATAGTTTATGGATGCTAGAACTGAAAATTATATATCCAGCATTCATTCTTAACATAATCCAATAAATTTTATTTAATTAATTCCATTTATTTATTTATAAAAGAAAAGATATAGGTAGGAATGAAGGCGAGGAGGCAGACAGGGAGAGAGGCAGAAACACTTTATTTTTATTTAGTTCACGTTGGTTGTTCGCCCAGGCCCTGGGTCTTGAACCTGGGATCCTGGGGTGTATGTGGGACTGCTCCCAGGTGTACTAGACCACTAGACCACCAGGGCGCACCCCAATCCAGTGCATTTTAATATGAGCATTGAGTTCCAAGCTTTGACTTGAAATTTCTGTGTCGGAACATCTAATGTCAGGAGATGATATGTAAACCCTAAGGATTTCAATCTATTGTACTGCAAAGCAATAATCACACAAATGTTCTGTTTTCTAAATGAAAGATGATTGGCCTATATAATGAGTTTTTAATATTTCATCTGGAGATACCACAATTTCTAGTTGAAGTTCTCTTTTTCTGTGTTAGTTCACATTAGCCATCTTCTTTAGACTTGGGTTTCCAGTGGCCACAGCATATCGCCATCATTAGCAGACTTTGTGAATTGGAGCTTCAGAGAGCATTTTCATATTTTATCTTGGAAGGTTTCAGTTGCCTGACTATATACTGAACTCAGAGATTGTTAAAGTTTCTAGATTATTAGATTATCTGTAGCAGATTCTAAGTTTCAGATAAGCCCTCTTCCATATTATGCCTTCTTTTACAGTTGGTGTGCAGTTAGGGATTGGCAAATACATTAGCTGCAAACAGAAGATTATATATTGTACTTCAAGTTGATCCCTATATGTTTTTCTCTACTGATAGCTATTTGACATAATTTATATTATGCATGATATAAACCAGTTGTAGATTACCTCTATAATCTCCCCCACTTTTAAAAAAACAAGAATGTGAAAGGCGGTTGGAAAGACATGAAACCTGGTGAAGAGAAGACTTAAAAACAGAATATTGGGATTATCAGAGGATTTCTAAAAATCTTGTTCATGGCATGGATTCCTACTATGGGTTGCCTTTTTTTTTTTTTTTTTTTAAATGGGTTGTGTCTTTTTAAAATTGAAAACCTAACAAACTGTAGTTTTCTCAAAAAACCACTGAAAAGTAACTGCGTCTCTTACCACTACAGTCAAAGCTGAAAGGATTAAAATGTAAAAACAAGTCCTCAGATCCAATTAAGAAACCCTGCTACTTAGAGGCTAATCAGCACCAGGGGTACTCCTTTATTCCAGGAATAACCCCACTCAGAACATTTACCTCAAGTAGGCTTTTTCTAGTTTCCAAATCATGAGTAAAGATAATACATTGTTAACGGTATTTCAGAAAACTTTTCCCAGTTAAACTGTTCTTTACAATACCAACTTTTAAAAGGTCACTAAAATTAACTGGACAACTAGTCAGAAATTGCTTTACAAAAAGAGGGAGAGCCAAAAATGTGACTTTCTGTAAGAGAGAACTCACATTTCAATTTCATTGAAAGCAAAGAAAAAAGAAACTTGATCATACTAAAAACTAACTCGTAGGTCTGGAATCTTCTCAAACTACCCATGAAATGGAAACGCTATTCTGCTAATATTGTTGATTTGCTGCTGTATTTGTCTGCTATTTATCTACTACTAACAATTATAAAGAGCAGCGCAGCTAGCATTTGGAACAGTCCTTACAGTGTTATAGTGTCAGGCACATTCCACTGCACGCCATTGGTTCTCTGTGCACCTGGGGGGCGTCCTCCTCAGTAAAGTCATTTTTGATACTGACGGGGTCTTGGAGAATCGCCTCAGGAATTTTCCTTTTGATCATGTTGGTAGCAGTCTTGCTTGTAACATCAAACAAACCTTTGATGTCTAAGTAGTTTGTAGCCAGAATAAGTTCAGAAAGTGTTCCTTGGTCAACTTTCAGGAATTCTTGGTCCCAGACAGGGATATCATCTGTTCGCTTTTCTTTGTTCTCATCATGCTCAGGAGGAGGATCATCTTTGCAGTGGGGGCACCACTAAATTACCTTTTTTAATATTGCTGCATTAACATTTGGTAGAGGAACTGGATCATCATCATCATCATACATTCCCAAACCTTCCAACATGGTCTCGATAGCCACAGACTGCTTGGCATTTTCTGCATCAGCTTCAAATATCTCTCCACCAGAACTCTGCACCTATAGAACTGAGATTACTAGTAGGAAATGGGATGGGGTTCGGGGGGTGGGCAAGTGGTGGCGGAGCCCACTGGACAGTGATGAAAACACATGGTGATTTGGTGGAGGGCAGGGTGTGTTGACATTTATCTGAGGAACGGGGAACCTGTACATAGGAATGTTTAGAATAAGTTACTACAATTAAAAAAATGAAAACTTAACAACAAACTCTTCAACTTAATTAAAGGCATACTGTTTGGTCTGAAGGAGATGGTGGGCAGCAGGCTTATGAGAGCAGTGTGGTGTCAGCCTAAAAGAGAGTAGGCAAAGAGCAAGACCACTCTTGGGGTGCTTTCATTTTAAGAATTTTCAGGAAACATTTCATAGTAGTGTATTGGTTGTTGTGAATTCAGTTATGGGGTCTTTGATTAACCATGCTGACCTATTTAGTATTTTTTTCAATATCAGATAGTTTGGTTGTAGTACCAAAACATCCATTTTTTCCAATGACTTTTTATCTCAAATCATTTATGGAAGGATTTTCCTTTAAAAGTTTATAATTTATTGTTCATTTGGGAATTAGACACAGCGTAGCTTGTGATGATTAGTTTGGAAGTGTTAGTTATGAAAAGGGGGCATTCAGTAACATAAAGGCTAAATTGTCATTCTTGTGTATACCCAGGAGTAGCAGAGGGTAAGGGTATTCAGGGAAACTTAACACTTGCTAAGTGCTGCAGTGGGGATTTTAGTTTTTGTGTAAGTCAGGCAATGCATTTTAGATATAATGGAAAGTTTATGAAGCTATTTATTATCTTGTTAGGAATTCTCAACATCTGGTTCATCTAATACAGACACTGGTAAAGTCACTGGGACCTTGGAGACCAAATATAAATGGTGTGAGTATGGTCTGACTTTCACAGAAAAATGGAACACCGATAACACTCTGGGAACAGAAATCGCAATTGAAGATCAGGTAACATTTTTAAAATGTGCTTTTAGTATTTTATTTTTGTATTTAAAAAAAAAAAAAGCTGAGAACACATTTTTCTTTTAAATAGATTTGTCAAGGTTTGAAACTGACATTTGATACCACCTTTTCACCAAACACAGGGTAAGCATTGCCATTTTCATCTGCTTTAAGTTTAAAAGTGTCCCTCTTCTGTGCATTTAGAAGATGCACGTTTACGCGGCTGTCTGTGGTGGTAGTTTCTGTGTCTGCTTGTGGAGCAGGGGCCCTGCTCCTGCTGTCACTGGCACGCTTTCACGTGTTTGCCTCTTTTTTTTTTTTTTAATTTTTATATTAAGATCGGTGTTACTTAGTAAGCTTATTATAAAAGTTAAGGAGAAAGAAAGCAACAGCACAGAATACGATTTATTGTTTATTTGAGAATGAGATTCAGGTTATGAGGCTTTTGTGATTGACCGCTGGTTTTGCAAAGCAGTCTTCCTGTGGGTGGTGGCAGCCCAGTTACTCCCTGTGCCCTTTGTATTTTAGTTCATTGAGTTGTTGGGTTTGTTTTTTTTAATCTTTTATGATTATCTTGCTGCTACTGTTATTCTTTGTATTTACACTGTAGTTTGCTTAAATTTGTTCCGTGCTCTCTGTTCAGAAGTAATATGTGTAAACCTTTCCTTGTAGCATCACTTGTAAGTCGGTTTTTCTTCTTCCAGAAAGAAAAGTGGTAAAATCAAGTCTTCTTACAAGAGGGAGTGTATAAACCTTGGTTGTGATGTTGACTTTGATTTTGCTGGGCCTGCAATCCATGGTTCAGCTGTCTTTGGTTACGAGGGCTGGCTTGCTGGGTACCAGATGACTTTCGACAGCGCCAAATCAAAGCTGACACGGAATAACTTTGCAGTGGGCTACAGGACTGGGGACTTCCAGCTACATACTAATGTGTGAGTATTTTTTTTTGTAGAATGTTACAATGATACGAGCTCTCAGGATGTTATTATTGTCTCTGTCCTCTCTTACTAATCCAGGTATAACCCAAAGGATTTCTCTTAACATAAAAAGATTATTGAAAAAAACCAGTATTATCCTAGGGTGTTCCTCAAAAGTATATAGTAATATAAATGTTAGTGCTTAGAGAGTAGATGTTCATTTCACATGAGGCTTAATGTGTTTTGGAATTTTAGAGGAGACTGCCAAAATTCTAGGGCATTCATTTGACTTGATTGTGATGTATGAGGTGCTGATTTGATTGGATTGCCTATAATATAGGGTGATTTTACTTAATTTTTGTTGGATATATATGTGGAAGCACTTAAATATTTTTTAGACCTTATGCAATAATGCATTAGTAAAAAACAAACAGAAAACCAAAATTTCTGTAATGCCACCACTTAGATATACAGTCTCTGTTGTTTCACCATTTTATCTGTTAATATGGGAATTACATGCCAAAAAGGCTGTTTTATAACCCTTTTCTTCTATTTAATAATTTTGATCATTTTCCCATTACACTATGTGTTCTCCAACATGATTGTTAGTGACTGCGTGGTAATGCCACTGGATGGATGTACCATGATTGATTTGACCAATCCTTGTTTTTGGACATAGGTTGGGGAAAGACCTTTTAAAACTTTCAAGTTTTCAGTGGAACACTAGAGACACATGTGAGCAATGGCTTTTATTTAAATGTAATGCTACAATATCAGCCTAGTGCTTTAGACATTATTACATTGTCTATTCTATTACTAATTTAAATTATCTTATAGTAACGATGGGACAGAATTTGGAGGATCAATTTATCAGAAAGTATGTGAAGATCTTGACACTTCAGTAAATCTTGCTTGGACATCAGGTACCAATTGCACTCGCTTTGGCATTGCCGCCAAATACCAGTTGGATCCCACTGCTTCCATTTCTGTGAGTACTGCTGTGGGCTAGAATGGGGGTTTTGGTTGTGAGAATTAGTCTGGCATATTGACTTGTGTTGAAAATCTAAACTGATATTTACAGTTTATGACAGGCTTGGGTTGAACTTCGAATGCTATTTTCCCTTGGAGACAGTGTTAGAAGTTTAATATCAGGCGAGGCTACATGAATTTTCCTTAACATGCAAAAGCTGTTGAATTGTGTTCATGCCTAAGCCCAGGAAGCCAGAGTTTTGGGCCCTGGGTAGTTCTGATCTGTGTTCGGGAGTGATAGTATTATTACTTGGTGGTTTTATGATTTGTAAAGTATCTTCAGATTTGATTTTCCTCCTGTGTAGTGTGACCAGTTTATGCTTTGCATAGGACTGTCCTAGCATTAGCGCTGGAAGTCCTACATCCCAGTGATTCCTTTCCCACTATCTGCACTTAGCTGAATCCAGTCATCTCCATAGACCTGTCCTTAGGCTCTGCAGTTTCTCCCTCTAACCATACTGGGTTGAGGTTGGCGCGAGTGCAGTGTCTGAGGGTGTAGAGGGCTTGCTCCAATTTCAGGCAGATCAGCAGCTGTTCCTGTGTGTCAGCTGCTTATAGGTCACTGACTGTACTGTATGTACTGGGAATGAAAGAAAGTTAAACCTTCCTTGAGAGTTATTTCTGCTACATGAAGCAATCTTCATTCCCAAGTACAATGTTTTGATAATTAGGCAGTTAGGTTTTAGTCTAATTCTGTTTTATCTTAGCAGTTGTAATCAGAGAGAATGAGAGATGCCCAGAATGCTTTCCCCAGATTCACACAGCACACTATTCTCTGGAAGTTGTATTTCTGTTCTCTTCAGATGTGTTTATGTGAGACCATTATACATTCAATGCCAGTGTAACATGTGGCTCTCTCATAGTCTGAGATGGGAAGGCAGTTGGGACCTGTGTCACTCAGTGGAGTGCCTCCTGGGTTATTAGTTCGGAAGTGTATCTAGCATTTCCCTCCTAAGTAGTGCTGCTGTTTCTCCAGTCAAGCATCACTAAAGCATTGCTTACTACCCCAGTTGACTGGGGTGATTCCTTTTCTAACAGAGTAGGAACTTGTATCCAGTTGTCTGAGCTTTTAATTTGCTGGGCACAAGGAAGTCAAGTGCAGCCTCTTGAGAAGAAATAACTCATCTGGTCATTGGTGGCTCATGAAGATTTGTGTAGAGTACTAAATGGGCGTTTACATGACTTTATTTCTTCCTCTGGCTGTTCTCATGTTACACGTTACTAGAATATAGGTATCAAGTCATTTCCTAATCGTATTTTGATTCCAGAGGCCCTTTGTTACCTTTTTACCATAACACTCAGAATGCTGAAAAGCGAAGTTCCTTGGTTAGGTAACTAGGCCCTGGAGATCAGGGCAGAGTGTCCATTTATAGTCACAGGCTTCTGGTACAGTTAATGTTAGTAGTGGAGAAGAATGGAGCAACAAGTAAGTAGTTTCTTGCCAAGGAACTTCTTGTTCTCTAGGGTTCCCTTCAGCCCTGGAAGGTCTGACTAAATCTGAAATGAATTGTGCAAGGAGGGTAGGGTTCTGAATTGGTAGATGTTTCAAGCACAGTCTGGTTACATATAACCAAGACCCATTAAGGTGTGAGAATATGAAGTAAAGAATCGTTAGTTGATCTGATTCTTCAAAGGAAGTGCATGTCACTGGGACATTAACATTCATGGTTTAAGACTCCTGAAATTCTTTCTTAGTTGTTTTTGCATTTTATTTTAGGCAAAAGTCAACAACTCTAGTTTAATTGGAGTGGGCTACACGCAGACTCTGAGGCCTGGTAAGTATTCTTGATAAAGCAGGATTGTTCTGATAGTGTTTTAAAAATTAGTTTTCATTTCTTAGCTTATTTAGTAAACATGCAGAGTTGACAGAAGAATACAGCAAACCTGTTTACCTCTGCCACACATTTTGTTCCTTTCCCTTTCCCTTCTGCTAGACTTTCTGGAATCTGCAGCTATCATGACTCTTCCCTAATGTTTTAGCACTTGTCTCCAGAGTAAAAGTTCGTCCTCATCTGCTGTGTGACCACAGTGCTGCCCTTGCGCCTAAGGAAGTGAACCATGTGCCGTGTCACTACTTAGCATCCCTTGTCTGGTTACTTTCCTCAACTTATACCTGAAGTATCTTGTAGGCATTTCTGTTTTTCCAAAGTTCACATACTGCTTTGTTTATTTTGTCTGTTGTTTACTTTACATAATATTTTGAACCTTGTATTTTAAGCTCAAAACTCAGTGTATGAATTACCTGGGCAATTACCTGTTAAAATGCAGATTCTCATCCAGTAGGTGTAGGATGAGGTTTCTGTCCTTCTAACAAGCCGTTAGGTAATACCTGTGTTTCTGTTCGTGGAACCATTTGGAGAGCAAAGCTCCAAAGAACTTGGAATGTCCCTCCCTCTAAATAGAGATTTTTCCCCTTAGGTTTTTTATTTTGATTATTATGAAATGTAAAGTACCACAAACACCATGTACTTTTCCCCACACTCACCAGTTACTAATACTCACATTTATTTTATCCATATCTATCTATACATAATCCTTTTTCACATACTTTTGTGAATGTAGATATACGTTTATAGGCATGTAAACATCAATCCTAGCAGCATGTCATAAAAATACCTACTAATATTGTCTGTATTTATTTAGATTTTCCTACTTGTTTCCCAAATGTCTCATTATATTTTCCTTCCCAGGATCAAATTATTATCCTTCTAATCTCTTTTAGTTTGGATAGGATATTGAACATAATTATGTTTTCTAGAGCACCTTGAATGTTAGTAACATTTTTATATTCTGTGACTTAATGCCTTCCGTACCCAGAAAGGTGCCCCTGAATTTGAATTCTCTCTGGCATCAGATACTCCCAAGCACCCTCTCGTGGCTGGCGGCACGAGGAGGTCCTCTGACAGGCTGAGGAAAAGTGATAGGCTCTGGCACAGTTAAAGGCTACTACAGACTTTTCATGAGGTATTAGAGGCACATCATGGTTGTCTGCTTTCATTTTCAGGTGTGAAGCTTACACTGTCTGCTCTGGTAGACGGGAAGAGCATTAATGCTGGAGGCCACAAACTGGGGCTTGCTTTGGAGTTGGAGGCGTAATCCAGCTGAAAGGAACCCCTGGGATGGATATCTGAAGATTCGGCCTTAATATATTTCCAGTGTGACCAGCAGGCTCCCCCCCTCCCCAAGAAGGTGATCAAAACAAAGGATGATCTAAACAAAAGCTGTATTTTAAACATTTAGACAGTTACTTGTAAGCTGGTTTCTAGTTGAGTTGGTTACCTATCTAGTTACCAATGCTGCAGGTGTGCAGTCATCTACACATCATTTAAATGTATTTAACTGTTAAACATGGTACCCACCAATAATGAAATAGACCTTTATGAAAACGGTGCATTCGTGTGCATGTTTGTTTTTCTGTTCCTTTTGCATTGACTCTTGCCATTGAATGAGATGGATCAGTGGATATTTTAAGATGAGGTTAAAGAAATTTTGTTAAATTCAACCATCATTAGACTTTTGGTATCCCCAAACATTACCAATTATGAATAAAACAAGTATATATAATTAATGACTCCAAGTATTTGCAGAGTTAAAGATTTTCCAGCTAGGATCAGGTCTCCCTGGGTCTAGCTAATACTCCTGTGAGCATTTTGCTCTTCATCTAAATCTTTGCCATAAAGTCCTGTGTGTTGCTAGAGTAACTTTTAGACTACAATAAAGTAAGAGGATATAAGCTTTTACCTTTTTTAAGTTTGTGCAAAGTTACATTGGATTATTGTTAACTCCAGGAAGGGTTGGAAAGTAATGACAAAAGACAAATGAAGGGATGGTGCTGAAAGTTTATATGGGCACCCTGAGTTACTGCTTTGGAAAATGAAGTAGGCTGTGATTAGGTGGCATGCGACTGGTGTAGGGAAAGGACGTGGGGTTAATAGTGTCAATAATCAGAGACTGGAAGACGGGGCTACACGGACTCAGGGCCATTCACTTCCTTCCACTGAAAAGTTGGGGCCTAAGTTTGAGATCAGAATCAGCTCCTTCAGACAGTGTGGACTTGACTTGGGGCTGAATGATAGAAATTAATAGATGATTCTGGGACTCACCCACAAAACGATACAAACTGCAAATTTCCAGGTCAAGAAGAATTTGATGAGAACTGGACTTGGGCTTTTGCCCAAGCCAGCTTTCTACATAGGTCAGGGTGAAGCGAGGGAGGCACAAAGTCCTCTTTTGATTATGCTCTATGGAATGGCTCATTTGAATAAGGCATACAATATAATGGCGGGAGGTTGCAGTTAGAGCCAATTTGAGCTAGCAGTTACTGCTAGGAAAGTAGAAAATCAGGAAATGATGTGTGCATAGACACGATGTGAAAGTGCCTCTTGTATTTAGATACAGGAGAAGTGACAAGTAGATCAGATTAAGTGGTCAAATTGCTGGGGCTACTCCTTGGGGAAGACACCTGCTCATAGGGCCTCGTGACACCTGAAGCCCCCTGGTGGCCTGCTGGTGACATTCCCTCTGCCGTGGTTGAAGTGGAGGTCCATCCAGCGCTCTAAACTGGATCTGGTAAATCTGGTAAATCATTGTGAGGTGAGGCACAGGTGAGTTAAGTGGTTTATCAAGGATCTATAGTGGGAGAGGGGAGGTTTACAGTCAGGGCCCTGGAGTGGTCTGAAATGCAAGGATATAGCCCAGGAGCTGCAGGACTGCTGAAATTGCCTATTTAAGGACTTAGGCGACCTTTACTACCTGTGACCTAGCTTCTAGTATACTTCCACCATCAGTCTCAACCAGGGGGAGACAAAACAGTTGTATTCCAGGCAGATGTCATTTCGGTCTAAAATGTTAGTGTGAAGAACAATGAAAGTCTGAGTCTGATCTTCCTGGTGGAGTAAGAAGAGATTAAAGATTTCTGTAGGAGTGAAGAGATTTAAATGGGAGATACAAAGAAGTAAAATAACGTGGCTCCCTCTCCACTGTTTCTCATAGATGTTGGTGCTGGAAAGCCTAACTTTCTTTTCGTCCTCTGGGGAATTTGTTAGAAATGCCATGCTGACAGTCACCTACCTGTAGGCCTAGCTGCTTCACCCCTCTTTGGCCAGGGATCCCACCATCCCCTTGCCTTCCTCCAGGACTTCAAGAGGAGGGAGGGCAGGTTGATTCCAGTCAGCCTTGAGATCCTCAGGTCTAATAAGTCAAGTGGCCTGGTTCTCAGAAATGATGTCCAGCCACTGCAGAGGTCAGACGGAGCTGACAGTTCTGTGGAAACATAGGTAAATGGCCATAGAACTGGCCTAACTTCTACCGAAGTACCCAGTGACAGCCCTGGTCCCTGCAATAAGACCTCCCTCCTGTGGTGGGATCCCAGACACGGTCTCACTGATCCCAGCTGCACTGAAAAGAACCTCTTTGAGGAAGACCACCCGCCCTTCCACTCCGATTGGGTTGTGTGGAGGCAAACGTGAACCGGGGTCTCTGCTTCATTGCATGTGGCCAGTCAGCTGGTCATAGCTCTTCCAGCAGCCTCCAGGACTGCCAGGAAGGGGCTGAATGTGATCACAGGGCTCCCTCTTGCTCAAGAAGCTGTTGCTTGCGGTGGACCTCCCGCCCCAACACTTTATTGCCACGTTGGACAGTCAGGAGGCACAGAAGGCCTGTCCCCAGGCCCCACTTTATTGTCAGATGTAAAACTCAGGCTCGACGGTTGGGGTTCCCTGGTGTCCACGAGGCTACTGGCTGGGGGCCAGCCCTAGATCTTAAAGGCCAAGGTGAGCCCATCGCCCAGGGGCAGAAGGCTGATGTGGACCCTGGCGTCCCGCAGGATGCGCTCATTCAGGTTGCGCACACACTCGGCCGGGCTGTCCCGCTGTTGAGACTGCAACACCTCTCCGTGCCACAGGACCTATGGGGGGGCGCGCGTCACCAGGACAAGGCCTGGGAGTGAGGTCTGAGCCGCAGAGGACCGCGTGCGGACACTGTCCTGGGGTTGGGTGGGGCTGGTCGGGGAGGACCCAGGTGGGAGGAGTCCAGGGAGAACCCAGCTCAGCAGGTGCCGCCTTTCCCTCCATCCCTTACACTGAGAACAGCCAGGATGCCTCCGGGTCGCAGCAACTGTAGGCACCGGTCATAGTAGGCGGCGCAATTCTCCTTGTCAGCGTCCACCACCGCCACATCGAAGGTGCCGGCCTCGCCCGCAGCCAAGAGCTCGTCTTGCGAGGGAGGGAGGAGGAGCAGACGCAAGCCAGGTCAGCAGGCCCAGCCATCACAAGTCCCTGCCAAGTTGGTCCGGCCACCCTGCTTGTGGCTGCACACCCAGGCCGGGCAGCAGGCCTCGGTTTCACTAGCTCGCACCCTGTGGCCCCATTTGGAAACCGGTGCCACGGCCCTTCGGACCCCAGTGCTCACCCAGGGTGTCCAGGGCGGGCTTCAGCCTAAGGTCGATCTTGTGCTCCTCCTCGGCCTGCGGAAGGCGCGGGGTTACAGCCAGGAGTCCCATCTCTGGAGCTCCGGACTTGACGTCGACCGGCCTCAGGTTTGTTGGACACTCACCTGCCTCCACAGGGGCCGCCCCAGCTCCGGGGGGCCGGCGTTCACTTCGCAGGTCACTACGCGCCCAGCCGGGGGCAGCGCTAGAGCCAGTGCTAAGGCTGAGTAGCCTGTGAAAGTACCTGGGGATACGAACCCGGACAGGCTCAGCCTAGGGTGGCCGCGCAGCGACCTCGGCCCCAGGGACCCGGGCCTCGCGCCCTACCCAGGTCCAGCGCCTTCTTGGCCTTGATGAGCCGCGCCAGGTTGGCCAGAAGCTGGGCCTGCTCACGGGTCATCATGGACTCCCCCTGCGGCTGCTCCAGCGTCAGCTGTGTGTGGAACCGGAGGGTCGCACCAGCCCCGCGGGTCACCCGCCCCGCCCCGCTTCAGAACCTCAGGGGCGTGGTTGCAGGCGGGCCCGAGAGGGGACGGGCCCCCGGGACCGCCCATCGTGCCCAGCCCGCAGCCCGGAAGCCCAGACCGAGCCCCTGCCCAGCCCAAGGTCACACAGCCACGTGGGGCCGGCTGGGCCCGCGGTGGCGCCGGTTCCGCCCCCGGCCCTGCTGACCAGCCGCAGGCTCCGCAGCGCCGGGTGCTCGCGCATGGAGCGGCTTAGCAGATACTGCCACAGGGGGCTGTCCTCGGGGGGCAGCAGGCGCTTCTCTCGCCGCGATCGCCATGGGGGCCACCGTCTCCCTGCGGGGAGGGCGTGCTGGGTCAGAGCCGGGGCTCGTGGGCAGCAGGCGGGCCACGGCCGGACCAGCCTCGCGGATCGTGGGTTGTGCTCCCGCGCCCTCCCAGCCCGCGGGCTCCGCGTAGGGGCCGGAGGCCCGGCGCTACTCACCCAGGCAGAGGCCGGTGGCGAAGGCGGCTCCCAGTGCGGCCGAGCCTAGGGCCAGCGCGGCGGGCAACGAGAGCCGGGGTGTGGGCTGGGTCATGGTGCGGGTAGGAGGTGGCGGAGACCAGGTAACTTGTGCTGCGCCTACCCGGATCGCGGTGGGCCCTTGCGGCTGCACCTTGTCCCGCCTCTGCCCTTGGTACTGCGGATTCCGGCGCCATCTGGCGGCCATATGGTACTACTGCAAGTCCTTCCGAAAGGGGCGGCGCCACCTGGTGGCCACACGCAGAACTACAGTCGGCGGGGAGAAAGGCCTGCCCGGGAGTCTGGACTCTCCTGTGCCTGTGATCTAGGGGCCTGGGTCAGGGAGGGGAAATTTGATGTCCCCGCTGGCTGGCTTTCTTCCGCATCACTGTCATTTCAGATGAGGTCCCTGGGACATATGTGAGTGGGTGAGCCTTTGGCATAACAGAATGTAACGAGTACAACGTGATAAAAATGAGAGGTACTGAATCAGGGGAGGCCTCCTGGGGGAGGTGATCAAGGGTATCAGGTTGAAGGAGTGAAGAAGCTGGTTTGGGGGGGCACAGCCAGTGAAGGACTCAGGAGCCCTGGTTAATGTGGCCCAGACATTGTCCTTGGAATCCTGTATCGGGTGCAGACGGACATGGATGGACATGGATGTGAGAGCTCAGGCCCACAGTCCTTTCAGTAAGGGGCACTGGCTCCATTAGGCTGGCACACATTAAATGCTCAACAAGTGGCAGTTGCTGTTATGATTATAGATTGTAGTGAAAGCATCTTGGAGAGGAAACAGATTAGAGGGCAGGTGACCCTGCCTTTGGCAGCACAGTTCTATGGGAACATGGTCCAGTGAGCGTCAACTGAATGCTTACTGTGTGCCATACTCTGGAGGATGTGAAAGAAGCTACTTCGTTTTCTTGGTGAAAGTGGTTTCAGAGGCCACAGCACACAACACAAGCTTCACAATTTCCTGGTCTGTAAAATGCGGGATGAAATGAGCAGTCGGGGTGAAGGACTTAGGGCCCCGCACTTAGTGGGCCGTTGCATTTGCGAGGCGTCCAGGAGAGCCCTGCTGCAGCAGCGGTTGGCATCCCCCGAAGGATGCAGGACACCTGCTCCTGGGTTTGAGTCCCGGGCCCAATGGGGAAACAACCAGTGTGAACAACTAAATACAAAATAAAATGCTTCCTCCTCCTGTCTCTTCCTGCTTCCCTACTCACCTGCATTTCTGCCTGCACCTTTCCTTAAAAATAAATAAATAAATGAATAAATACATACATACATACATACATACATACATACATACATACATAGAAGGAGTCCAAAGGGCGGAGGTCACCTGGCTGGGGAGGGGCGTGTCCCCTGGGCTGGCGGCTCTGATAGTCTATTTTGTGACCACACTGGCCAGACCAGCTGCAGGGTGGTCCAGACGGGCACGGTGTGACAGGCTGGAGACCAAGGGGAGCTGCGGGAAACGGAGCACGGCCTCACCGGGGTACCTGAACCCCGGGCCCTGGAGAGGTGCGGCAGGAGGAAGCCCAGTTCTCCAGTTTGGGGGACATCTCTAGGGGTCCAAGGCACTGCCACAAATCCAAGGTGGGGATGAGACTGATCCTTTGACCAGTCATCAGGCTGCTTCCAGTCTGGCCAGGGTGCTGGGTGGGCCCACAGGGGCTTCTCCCAGCTCCTCCCTGGTCTCTGCTGCCCAGGGTCTCTCCTGCTCTAGGCAAAGTCCCCTGCTCCTTCCCTTTTGATGCCCTGCATCCTGTTTGGGCCTGTTAAGTTTTCTCTGATATGAACCCATTCCCCAGGGTGAGGACTGAGGCCGCTGGACCCTTCTCCCCCAGAACTGAGCACACAGTCAGTGCTAACTAAATGCTCTCTGAAGAGTGTCCTGGTGGTTCCTGGGACACTGCTGCTTGACTGCCAGTCTGTTTAAAAATAAAAACAGTAGGGGGCCTTTTATTGAGCCCTGGGTAGGATGTACCAGTGTCCCCAGGAGGCTACAATGTTATCCCCATTTTCCAGAGGAAAAAATGAAAGCTCAGAGAGATCACCTCTTCATGTTTCTACCCCCAACCCTCCTGTTGACTCTGCCCTTGTTTCTTAAACTCTGATCTGCTGGCCCGACGTGGGGGCCAGCTCCTCTGGGGCCCAGTGGAAACCAGACCTCCCAAGAAATGTTTTCCTGACACTCTGTGGGCCCACCACCAGGCTGTAG
>RJWH01000183.1:0-147500 GCA_004363575.1 Solenodon paradoxus | reverse complement strand
AACCTAGAACCTTGAGGACTCTGCAGCCGTGTTTAAGTGGCTGTTGAGTTTGCTAAATTTGTAATTAGGTAAACGTGGGGTTTTGTTTCTATTTCATATCAAATGCTTTTACCCTCCAGTCCTTCATTAAAAATAACCATTAAACAATACAAATAACTCAAACTTGGGTTATCATTGTAATAGACCCAGGCCTTTCCAGACCAGTGGGCTTCCTAAGCCCCAGTGGCAGTGGTTGCCTTTGGCTGCTGCGGAGAAGGACTTAGATTCTCAGACTTTTCTCCCAGTCTCTTGGGGGAAATCTAGTACTTCCCCAGGTGATTGTGTTGCCTTGCGATCTTTCAGGAAAATTCCCCAAAAGATACAGTTTTAGCCTGTGGTCATCTGACTTTCGGTTCTTTGAGTCTAAAGTCCATTTCAACTGAGCGACTAATTGCGTCCTCAGTCCAACAATAGAAACCTTAGATATATTTGACGTTTGCTATTCTCAAATAAGTTTCACATGCGTTTCATTTACATGTACTATTGAGCTCCTTTATTCCTAAGCAAAATGAGTTTCAGCCAGAAATTCTCTCCCACCAAGCATATGCTCCCACTGTGATGGACAGAGTATGGTTCAGTTCAGTGTAACTGAGCTGGGATGGTTTCTGACTTATGTCAGTTTATGTTCACAAGCTCCTGCTTATTATGATAATTTTTCTGTGTTGACTTTTTTTTTTTCTTATTGGTAGCCTTCACCAGCTTCTATACCTTCAGAAGCATCAATCCAATGAGAAGGGTAATTTCTTTAGTAACATCTTGAGCTATGTGTCAAACATGCCTCCCTGGGCTAGCCTTAGAAACACATCTTCAGTGACTGTTATTTCTAGAAGATATTAAACTATGAGTCCCCAGACCTAGCATTTAAATGGTAATAGCTTCCAAAGTTAGTTTGCAAGTTGGGGATGGTGATGAACTGGGGAGCTCTCTGCCTATCAGAATTTGCTCCAGTGCAGATGTCTTAGAGGGTGTCGGGTATATCAAGCTTATCAAGGACACTATGAATGTGCTTGCCTGAGAAAGGCTCAAAGACAATGCATGTTATGATGAGATTCAGGTTGAATGATAAATGAGCCTTGACCATGTAGCCAATTTGAATTTTGCCATTTGACAACTCCAACAGACACAACCATTCTTTCTTTGAGGTCTCTGGCTGCTTGTATTCCCAGCTCTAGTGTCATACATGGATCTCCCTGTGCCACTGTACAGAGTAGTGTGGTTGGTGGCAAAGGCATGGATTGGAGATTGAGGTCTGACCTGGACTGGCCAAGAATTAGCTTTGGAGCCTTTCTTTAAATCTCTTCTCCTATGAAGACCTCAGTCTCCTCGCCTGTAACAGGAAAAGAAGAAATACTCATGGGATTCTAGGCCTTTCCTTTTTCTACCTCACAGGTGAGGGGGAGGCTTGGATATGGTCTCTGAGCCCCTCAATCCCCACCTTAGCCCCAGTACTTCTACTTTAATCTATTTATCACATTAGACTTCTGCAAATAATTCATCTGAGGGAGAAAGTACTATTACTCCAAAATTTTTGAAAACTGTGCTCATATTCTCTCCTATCTAGTTGAGACTTTTTATTCTTTGAGTCCCAATTTGCATCATGGTGCTTTCTAGCATGTACATTTTATGAGGCCAGCTCAGGGATTTTATTCTTGTCATGGAGCTGTCCTCTTCTTCTCTCAGGCCCAAAATTCAGGGCCAAACCAGAGAGCTTATTAAAGAGCTTATAAAGAGAAGAGGTTGGAGATGAGCAGGAAGAGGGCTTGGAGGAGTACAGGGGATAGAGGACTGTGTCTTTTACACCTAGATCTATTCACCCTTAGCAGTGCTCATCACAGCTCTAGGTGAGATGACAAACACAAGAAACGTTTTTGAGTCACAACTTACATGGTATCCAAACAAGTAATGATACCTTAAATTCAATATTGTAAACTGTTAACACTTTCATAGCCCTTGCTATATGGGGCATTCAAAAAATTTTTTACAAAGTTGGACAGGCGGTAGTCACTTTTCTGGATCTGGAGTTCAGGGTGTTAGCAATGCTCTTAAAGACACATAGAGAGTGTCAGAAAGTGAACCCAGTCTTGCCGTTCCTGGTTCAAGACTATTTCCACTCCTCACCCACAGTGAATGAATTTTCACCGGCCTTGAAGTTTCACTGCCATGGTCAGGATGCTGGCAGAGAGGTATGTACACTGGTCTCTTTCCTTCTTCCTTTGGATATTTTCTTCTTCCTTTTGTCTCAGCAAAGAAGGTCTTTTGTTGTTGGGGTGGCATTAGGCAGTCTTCCATTCACTGCTCTCCCATCTTCTCCTCTCAGGAGGAAAGCAGAGTGATTCTGGGGCCTTCTCTTAGCTGAGGTGTTAAAAGTTTATGTAGTGCTTGCCGATGGATGGCTAATGGACTCAGTTGGGTTGTTTCAATGAAAGTTTCCTACAATCTGATACTAAAGTGGAAGGCTTGAGTGAATCTTTTATCACTCTTTCACCAGACTCATCAAAGACTTCCTTTTCCTTTCTGGAAACTGTATTTCATGCCGTGTATTTCTAATCCAAGTATTGCATCAATCAACAAGCCATTGTAGGTTTGTGGAGTATTTTACAAGCAGGGATGGGGTTTCTTATTCTAGTCTGCTTGGCACTCCTGGACTCTTGGAAAAATACTCAAACTGCAAGTTCCTCCCATCTATTATGATCTGTTCTTTAGTTGCTGTTAGAATTATTGGTTTTTCCAAGGCATTATCTTAATAAAGGCATTCCTGTTTGGGTTGTGCTTGACCTTTGGGTGATATTAGGAATCTGTTTCTGCTCATGGTTATTGTAAAATGAGAGCTCTCAGAAAACTGAGAAAAATAGGAGCCTTTGAAATGTGATCTCCTTGGCCAGTGACTTCTCTGTTGTGACAGGGCCACTGTATGTAGAGGCAGCCTGTGCATGTCAGTCTAGAGCAGTGCGTTTTTAAGAGAATTTCAGCTGCCACCCTCCTCCTCCACCTATGGTCAGTTTATAATGTTTTGGATTTCACAAAAAGAAACAAGACATTTTCAGCTACTAACACTGGTGGAAATATTAGATGACAAGGAAGGGGAAGTGAGATCTGTGACTTAGGCATATATTGCCCAGGCTATTTTCTGAATGTTTGACAAACATGTGACTTTGATGTGCTGATCACTGAAGCAGGGCTGGAGATCACTATGACTAGTCTGGTCTTTCTTGACCAAAGTCCACCTAAGAATTAGATCCGAGGTCATGAACTGGTCTCAGTGAGAGGAAGGAAATTTTGGAATCTTGCTTGTGTATTTTTTAACAAATATTTTTTCAAGGGTGAGAAAAACTCCCTCTCCTCAAGTAAAACTATTTTAACTGACACTTTCTTACATTAAGTCCAAAAGAGGGAATTTGTCTCCAAATTCTATCCTAGTCATATAAGAACAGAGTCTAAAATTTGGGGTGACTGTTTTTCCATTCTCATTTTTAAATTCATCCAAAGCTTTTTGAAAAAAAAAAAAACCAAAACCAAAAAAAACCTCCCAGTAACTGTGACAGGATATCGCAGCTGTCTGAGGATTTTTTTTTTTTTCTGTTATCTTTCCTTTCTTTAAGAAAAGAGTCGTTTCAGAGGCAGCCGTGACAGCTCTGTCATTTCACTCACACCTCTAAATTTCTCTTTCTGTTGTCAGTCAGCAGACAGCAGTCTCTGGATTCTGATGGGCCTGAGTGATGTCCAAATACAGGAGAGATTGCAGAGAGGCCTGGAGCAGTACGTCAGAAGCAGTCATCTTCTGCCTTTATTCTTAGAATTGTCAGGAGTTTTCAAAGTTCCCCTGTGCCAGGATCCCAAATCTCCACTGCCACTCTCAGCAGCATGCAAGGGGTGGGCTCCAGCGTCTATGCACAGTTTTTTCCCAGAAACTACATTTAAGAGATTGTATTGGGTTCTTCTGGCTTCTGTGTTACCCTGGAGGACTTTTTAAGACTTCATCTTTTTATTATTGATGTCTCGTTGGTTTACAATACTGTGCTAGCTCCAGGAACATGGATTCACACCTCAGTCAATGTATATGTCACATAATACTCATCATTGGGTTACAGTGTCACTACGATCATTTTTGCTTATTGTTGAGAGAAGTTGTAGTTTCACAGCAAAGTTGAGAGGAAGGCACAGAGATATTCCATACACTCCCTGTCCCCACATTATCAGCATGCCCCTCAGAGTTTATTATATCTGGTGAACCTACATTAACACATCACAGTCGTTCTAAGTCCATAGTTGACATCATGGCTCACTCTTCATGTTGGACATTTTATGGGTTTTGAACAAATGCGTGACTGCTCGTGTCCACTATTATAATATCATACAGAGTAACTCACAGCCTCCCAAATTCTCTGTGTGCCACTTGTTTGCTACTCCCCTCATGGAGAAATTAGAGCTACACTAAAGTAAGTCCTTTGAATACAAAATCGCTTCACCACCACCAACAGCTCTTTTACAAACAGAATCCATGATTGCTCAGTGTTCTACAGTGTCCCTCACAAGCTGAGGAACACACCTGGAGTCATTCTTGATTTCTTTTTTCCCTTCACTCCCACATCCAGTCCATCACAAAGTCCTGTTAACTCTACTCCTGAAATATTTGTCTCTTCCACTACCACGCAAAGCCAAGCCACCAACACGTTTTGCTGGGACAGTTGTAGTAGCAGCCTATCTTTTCTCTCTTGACTCCTTGCAATCCATTCATCACCTGTCACTCAGAATGGGCTTTTAAATTGTCAATCAGATCATGTCACTCTCTTGTTTAAAATTCTTCAGTGCTTACCTGTTGCACTGGGTATAAGATTTAAAGCTTCTCCATGGCCTACAGGGCTTGGTTTGATCTGACCCTACTGACTCATCCTACCTCATCCTACTGCCTCTCCCCATTCTGGACACTCCAGGCCCCCTGACCCTGTGTTGTCACTCAAAAGAGCAAATGCCCTTTTTTTTTGGTCTAAGAATCTTTAATAAGTTACTCCTTGTTTGTAAAAAATTCTTGGTTCCTCTTACTCATTCAGATATCAGTTCAATTATCACCTCTTCAGACACTTGAACTAAAATCGCCCTCACCCCTAACTGGCAATCACTAATTATTTTATTACTCTGTCCTTTTTCTCAGAGTATTTGTTACTATAGTAAAAGTGCTTTTTGTTCATTTCTCAACATGTGAATTATCTGTCTAGTCCAATAGAATCTAAGTTCCCTGAGAGAGGGCCTCCTGTACCCCCAATCCTGTCTCCTGTACGCCTCACAGAGTGACTGGCCCATAATGCTAGTCAATGAGTAATAAGTGGTGTATATGTGTGTGTGTGTGTGTGTGTGTGTACACACACATTTGTAAGACATTGTTCTCAGGATTCCCTAGGTATTCACCCATTCAGTCTTCAGAGTGACCCTAGGATATGGATATTATTACAATCCCTCTTTTACAGACAAGGAGACAGAAACATGAAGACTGATGCAATAGCCCAAGACCATGTAGTTAGCAAGTAGCAGAGCCTGGGTTCAAAACCAGGTGACAGGACTCCAGAGCATCTGTTCTTAGGTCTCACAGTGTATAGAACCTCTCAGGTAGTCACTCAATAAATACTTGTTAAATGAGTTAATGAATATAAGACACCAGTAGAGGCTTGCTGGGTAAGCATAGGCACAAGCATGGATTATTATGGGAATGCTCCAGGCCTGGATATCATCAAACACATCCATCCTATATTCTCTAGCTCCGACTCAACAACTGGCAATCACACATATATATTACATGTACACACAACCCAAAATGAACTTTGCTTACTGCTACAGCTGCTAAGTTTACTTCATACTTGATAGAGCCGTCTGGTTCGATGGTCCTTTTTTTTTTTTTTGAAGAAGAGAGAATTGTGGGAAATATTTTCTTTTCCCTGGGAGCCAGGCTATGTATTTACTTCAAGTTTTATTAAATGAGTTATAAATTTTCCCAGCAATTTACTCATAGCTCAAGAGGTTTAATTTGCATGTGTTGCCTTTTACAATATGCTTTTCGTAATGTTGCAGATGCTTCTTCCCCAGCTTCAGTAAACAACAGGCACTCAGCCAGGTCTCTGAATGAACATGTGCCAGGCCTTGGAAATACGAATTAACTCTGTGGTGGCCATGGGGCCTGGGGTGAGGACTCACAACCTACCCTGTCCAGGACATTTGGGGAGCTGAGTGAAATTCCTGAGGGCTAGGAGGCAAAGATTTTCTGGACATTGCTATTGGATATATTTTTTAATATTTTTCTTTTATCCATAAAATAAGTTGATAGATACTAATGCTTAGACATCAGACTTGCGTTTGGTTATTAAAAAGTGTTGCTCTGTTTAATAACCCATTGATGACAAAAATAGACCCACTGATGACAAAAACGTGTCTGTTGAGACCCAGGATGATTTCTAGAGAGGCAAAAGTCATTTTCACCTTCAAGGGAGTTGGTCAAGGGTCTATGATGGGGAAGCCAGTGGAGACAGAGGGGCCAATTGCTCTGAGAGTCCAGTGCCGGTTCCTTCTCTTGGAGATTCTTATATATTTTGTTAAGATTCAAGTGGTGGTTTGTGATTGTGTCATCGTGGGCTCATTCTAACAAGGAAGAGTAAGGAACAAAGAACAACCTCATTGTTTCTGAAGAAAAAAGAAGTCCCAAAACATATCCTTTACATCTTATTGGGCAGAACTTAATCACAGAGCTATTGCTAGGCGTAGAGCAAATGTAATCTTTTAGTAGGGTAGTCAAGATAAAAATCGTTAGCTTACCAGATGAAAATTCAGACTCTCTTAAGAAGAATAAGGTAGATAATGGGTATTGAAGTAGACAACAACCAGTAATTGTTAGTATTGGCATATGGTTTTTGTGTCTTGAGGTAGAAAAATGACCAGGTACATAGAGCAGTATTTTCCAAATGTTTGTGCACTGGTGATTTCAGGGAGCACATGGAAATTTTGTATTTAAATAATCATGTAATTCCTGTAGTGAATTTTTACATGAGCAAAATTTTAGCTAGATTATTAAATCCAGGATTTCACAGATATGATATAGTAGTATAATGTTTAAAAAAAAATTTTTTTTAAATTAAGTAGCTATAGACCTACAAAGATCATAGGGGCAGGTATGCATAGTAGTTACTTGTGGGCTTTGGGGCTAACCTGTCTGAATTTGAAACTAAGATATGCACTTAATTGTCCAATGACCTTGGCCTTCCCATGCCTAAGTTTTCTTGTCTGTAAAGTGGCACTAATAATAGTGCCTACTCACAAATTTGTTGAAAGAACCAAATGAGTCAGTACGAGGTATGTGGTAAGTACTCTATAACTGTGATCGTTGCTGCTGCTAATGTTGCTATTATTCTTACTGTCATAATGGGGTTTTTGCACCTTATTAATTGCAAGAGGTAGCAGTTGAACAGAGCAGACATTGTGAGGGAGGCTCACACATGACCAAAACTAGAGAAATGCTGGCTTAGAGGAATGATGTTGGCAGCTACCCAGGACCAATTTTAGACACAGCAATAAATGATAGCTTTATTAACAGTTAAAACTGGTACATCACATGCGCTCTGGTGGCTTAGTGGTTAAGTTCACCAGATATAGTCCATGTATATCCCAAGTACTCTGGTTGGTGACCTGGGGTTGTGGGGAACAACCAAAATAAACAATTAAGAGAAAGTAAATACATACTTCTTCCTCCTCTCTTCCTCTCTGCCTGCCTGCTCACCTTCATCCCTGCCTACATTTTTTCCCTTAAAAAACAAACAAACAAAAGCTTAGGACATCAAAACAAAAAGACAGCCTATAGAATGGGAGAAAAATTTTGCATCTCAGACAAGGGATTAGTATTTAATATATATAAAGAATTAATAAAACTCAGTGACAGAAAAATAGTCCAATTCAAAATAAGCAGATGCTCTTAAAAGATGTTCTATCTCTAATGTCATTAGAGAAATGAAAATCAGAGCAGAGTGAGATAGCATCTTACACCTGGGAGAATGGCTATTATCTGAAAGACTGGAAACAAGTATTGGTGAGGATGTGGAGGTAATGGAACTCTTATACATTGTTGGTGGGAGTGTAAAATGGTACAACCATTATGAAAAGCAATATGCAGATTTCTCAAGAAATTGAGAATGAAGTCCCATTATGATCCTGTTATTCCTCTGCTGGTTATTTACCCTAAAAACACAACACTAATTGGTAGAGATATGTGTATCTTCATGTTCATTTCAGCATTGTTTACAATAGCCAAGAACTGGAAACAACTTAAGTGCCCATCAATAGATGACTGAATAAAGAAGATGTGGTACATATACATAATGGAGTACTACTCAGCTATCAAAAATTGACGAGCTCCAGCAAGTTGCAGCAGCATGAATTAATCTAGAGGGAATTATGCTAAATGAAATAAACCAGAAGGAGAAACGTTATATGATGTAACTCAGATGTGTTATAAAAAGAAACCAAGCAAGGAAATGAACTGATTCAAACAAAAATAGACATTTTGTCAATAAAAGTAAATCAGTGGTTGCAGCAAGACAAGTGGGAGGGTGGGTGGGTGAACTGAGTAAAAGGGATGATTATATAATGCAGGAAGAACTGAAATGATAGTAAACTTAATATATTACATACAAATAAGGATTTACTGTGATGCACACCTTAAACCTATATAGTGTTATGATGCAGTGTTCCTTCAATAAAATTGAACTAAAAAATAAAAGTAGTGCTTTTACATTTGAAATAGTTCCATATATGATATGACTAGAGTACATTGAGCATTTACTATGTGCCATGTACCTTTTGGTTTGCTTTAATTTTTCCAACAGTATAAACTAAGTGTCTTTAGATGCTACAGGTGGAAGAACTTAGGATAGGTTAAGTAAATTATTCAACATTCCGTGTTAGCCTGGGATCAGCTTCAATGCCTTGTTGATAAAAATCTCTCTCTCTCTTTTTCATGCTCTTTCCTACTTTTTGATTCTTCAGGACTCCTTTCTAATTCCTCCTTTATCTGGGGGACCCTCGATTCTTCTTCTGTCCTATTTCTCTTCCTATACCCCATTTGCAAACTGGTGCACATACCAGTGATTTACTAAGCCTCTGCCATTGTCAGGACTGACCATGTTCTTGCAGGATTCAGCAGTTGGAAACTTCTAGTTTAATGAACTAAGCCATGAAATGGACATTAATGGACTAGTAAGCTACCTTTCTCTATGGATACTTCATTTTAAAATGCTCCATAATTGAGTCCTAACGAAAACAGCACTAAGACGACGGTCAAGGGGGACCAGGCACCTGGTGAATGATCACTCAAGGGCAGGTGTTCCATCACACCATCTCCAGCACCTAGCCCAGTGCCTGGCACAAGTGTGAGCCTTGAGGCAAAATTATTGAGATATGAATCAGTTACCCAAGGCCTCTTAAGGAAGGGAGAATGAATTATAATGTGTAAGGTTTGGTTGGACCTTCTGGACTTGATAGATTTTGTTGTTTGGTCTATAATGTTTGTCACACAGGTGAGCTTACTGTCATCCATGGATCCTATGTGTTTCTGACTAAGCATGAACTGAACATGAGCAGCACAATGCTGTGATTAAGGACACTTATTTTTCTCTCTTTTCTCTATCATGGAAGTGGAGGCACAATGTGTTACTCTTGTCATGTCATAAGGCAACTGATGTCTTAGTACAGCCTGCAAGAATTATTTCCTCTTACTCTTCATATAAATTGTACCTTCTGATCCACTGAATTTCACTTTTCTATTTTTCCAGCGTGTCTCATTTTCTGCCCTTTTTTATTCTCAGACCATTGGGAAAGGAAGTAATGTTACTTAGCAACCAGTATGAAGCCAGTCAATACTGTTTCTAATATTAACCCATTGATAACAAGGGAGCAACAGAATTCATATGTCATGTCACAGTTCCCTAGCATGTTTTAAACTCTGACTTCACAAAAGTTGGCAGCCCAACTTAATGTTCTAATAACAGACATCTAGGCTATTTACAGGTAGTTGTAAATGTTAGCAAGTGCTAAAGTTACAAATTATATAAATGGTTTATTAAAGTGGATCATGTTCAGATTCTTCATTTAGTAATTGGTAGCTATGATTATCTTGAACTTTTTGAGCAGAACAGTTTCTGATCTCAGCAGGTCTTCTGTGTGTGCTGATTTGCTGTGTGATCATTTAAGTTCATTCACCTGACAGACAGCAGATAGGGTTTTTAATTTAAGTTATTTGTTCATCTCCTGTTTATTGAACTCTACTCTGTGCCCAGCACCATACTGGACACTGCTCCAACATGGTTCTTGTAGCAATCTTTAAGTTACCAAAGAATCTTTTGGTCTTTTCAACTTCCACTGTTGAAATAAAAGACTTTACGAGGAGTCTCTACCAACAGAATGTCTTTGGGGTGAATCAGAATTCCTCGTGAGGTTCCTGAGTGTTTCAGCAGTTACCTCCTTCCCTCTTTTGTCAGGCGGTGACTCCCCTCTACTTTGTATTTCCTGGAATACCTGCTGAGCACTGTGGCTGACCATCCCAAGACACTACATTGCTTTGGCAAGTGACACAGGTTGGGTTACACACATCCTCTGGGTTCCTAGAGTCGGTATAATGTAGGTTGCTGTTGAATTGTGGGAATTATGTGCATTACCCCTGTTAGTTTGAGTGGTTAGTATTCCACGAGTCTTAACTTTTTATCTCTGTAAATTGTGGTTTCCATAAGTGGAGAGAAACTTCTGCAATGGCTGGATCCTATAAAGCAAACTAAAGGTGATTCAAACCTTAATGACTTAGGTAATCACTTGAGATCCATCTAGGAATAGTTACATAGGACTTACTAAGATGTGTACTTCAACTAAATTTTGGCAGATGTCTCCAAGTGAGATATTCTCAAAAGCCCTTGAGACATTCTTAAATGGGATGTGAGTTTTTGCTTTACTATGTTCAGCAGAGAAAAGGGAAGAGAAAGCATAGAGATACAGAAGTAGGCATGGGCATAATTCTAGCAGTTTCTATTGCTGGGCCTTCTACTACGTGAAAGGCATTGTTCTAGATAGGCCCTTTGTATCAACACATCTTTCAGTCTTTCGAGCAGCTTTGCCAGGAAGGTATTCATTCTGATTTACAGATGAGAATACTGGGACGAGGAGGATAAATATCTTGCTCAAGGTTACACGTGCCACAGAGACCAGGCAGCGATTGAAATGCACTCGGGGCCTGACTTTCTGCATCTTGTGCTCTCACTGCTCTGCTCCGCTGCCTCCTTTACGTGTTGGTTTCCACCTGAAGGCACCTGAGAGCTTGCAGACTGGTGAAAAATTCCAGATATGGGCAGTGTGGGAATTCAGTCATTGGTTAACTCCCAAGCCAGTTTTTACCATGGGAAGGCATCCAGCATATCCTGTTTGCAGCGCTGATCAGCTGAAGCTGTGCCAGGAACAACTGAGCGGGTACTGCAACCAAATTAAAATTGTAGACACACTAACTCAGAACCCCTGAGTTGGTCTTTCATTTACTACCTCCCTTCATATCTTCGTGTCTGTCCTCTCTGACCATGAGTGATCATCTCAATTCACTGCTAAGTTGCAGGGCTTCGGTGAGTTCATAGTGATTTTGATGATAATGATACCACTCATCATCAAGTACTTCAACAGACCTGACATCAGGCTAAGCATTTTACAGCTATTACTTGTCTTCCTTTTAGATCAAGGAGGTGGTGTAGCACCCATTTTCAGTTGAGAGACAGAGGCTTAGAGAAGTTAACAAACTTTGCCCCAAGACCGCACCGCTGGAAGATGGCACAACTGATTTTGAATTCTGGGTTTTCCGCATTTCAAAGTCATTCTTAACCATTTACTCTGCTGATGACACACATGACTCCCGAAACACGTGGTGTGTGTGCTGTGTACTCGAGCACACCTTTTCCCAGTATGGCAGTTCAGGTTTTAATTGGCGCCTGTATAGTTAAAGTGAGGGCAGGGGCCATTCCCTAAACTTCTGGTGGAATGTGGAAAGATTGATTGCTTGGTAGCATGCTGTATAAATTGGAGTCGTCGATTGCTTTCCTTCTCTTGGGCAGCCATTCTGCTTTCTCCCCACTGCTATTATGGAGAGTTCATATGTTAAGGGATTGAAGAGGGAATATCAGGGCTCCCTTTTGTGAGATAAACTTCACACAAAAGTAGTTTTGTTTTTCTTCAAACTGTTCGGGACTTTTCTGATCTTGGGAAACACCATGCGGACAAGAGTTCTGCTGTCTATTTACTAGCTTTCCTTGGGCATGTTTCTTAAACTTGCCTACCCTGAATATCTTCATCGTGAAAGGGGCTACCCTGGTACCTACTTCATAGATTGGGATTTTAAGAATCAAGTGAGATACTGCATATGAGATTGCTAGCGCAGAAACTAACACATAGCTGATGCTCAGTGAAACGGAGCTCTTGGTATTTTGTAGTAGTGCGCATGTCTGAAAGTACCAGGGATAGAGATGGATTTTGGCATAGCTGGACCCACAGGTCAAACAATACAATCACTAGTAATTTCTCTCTTTCCTATCAGGGAGCTGCTTTTGTATCTTTCAGGCAGGGCTTCCTCGCAAGGAGGCAAGATGTCCTCTACTCTCATGGGGTTTCAGCTTTGTCTTCCCAGCAAGCTCAGCGTTAAAAAGAGAATCCTTATTACTAGCCAGTCTACAAAAGCCCAAATTGGCTCTTCCAGGTCCTGATTGGTCATGTACCCATACTGACCCAATCTTGCTGATCCGCTTTTGACCAGATTCTGTGCCTGCCTAGAGACTGGGATAGAATCAAGTCCATAGAAGTCAGGCATTAGGTGGGGAAAACCAGGACACTCTTAGCAGAAAAACAATGAGTGCGTGCTGGGCAGGCAAAGACCTGCCAAAAATGTGATAGAGCTAGAAGGGTTCATGCAAAGAGTTACTGATACAAAGAAATGAGGGTGGAAAAGCAAACCCTCCCATTGCTTTGGGTGTGCAGAGGCTGAATGATGGAGCTGGCATGGAGGAAGGACTCTTGTATCAAATAGAAGTTCATTGTGATGTTTTCTAAGCAGCATTTACAATTCAGAGTCCCCCTTTTTTTCCCTAGGCTATAGAATTAAGGAATATGGTTGTTTGGACCAATGGATCATTTCTGAGCTGATTATTCTGGAGGGTCTGAGAGTTAATGAGGAGAGAGTCATGAATGGAAATAAACATATCTAGAATACCTACTGTTTTGCAGACACTAATGATTAAACACTAAATTATGCTTTTCTCTTTTCTTCTAAGGTATTGGGTAATTTTACAACTGTAGTCTTTGTAACTCTCATATTCTTTGAAGTAAAGGAAATATTTTTCTCCTCTATCACTGAATTACTCAAGTAGTGCCCCCTAGAATATCAGGGGATGACTAGGTGTTCCATAAGAAAAAATGTTTATGTGTCTATGTCTTCTTTCCCTGGGGTGAAGCGTTGGCATCTGCAATGCTCATTGTCATGTGAAGGACTCGAAGAAGTTTGGCAATAACAAGACCTTTAGGCTTTGCTCAAGCAGTTATTTAAGCTAGATTATGTGACCATAGGGTACTTTGCTTAGGGCACTAGTGCAGGGTTGAATTTGGTTTATAAAATGGAACCTAAAGAATCTGCTGTACTTTCCTCCATTTGCACACACAAAACATGGGGAAAGGCTTTCATCCTGATGTTGGAAGGGATCTCCCTGCATTATGAATCTGAGTAGTGTTTCCCTACTTCTAAGCAATGCCCCTCACCATACCCAACATCCTGCAAAATTTATAGTGCAAATCACCTGACTTTTCTTTGCTTTTGCCTCTTCAGACTTCCTCATCCATAAATAGCCACAATAACACCCATGTTTGGGCTCTGAGAAGACAGACTGAAATTAGCTGGTGGTACCCAAGATGATGTGGGGAGGAGCAGATACATCACTAATCACAAAGGGAAAACCTGCTTCCTGTTCAGCTCTCTTTATGTTCTTTTGAGAACAATCAGAAGAATGTCTCTGCTTGGAACTAAGTCATCTTTAACACTTCCAATTTGGCTCTTTTTGTTTTTTTTTAAACAAAGAACAACTCCCAGATTTAGCCTTCAGCAGATCACTACATCTAACTAAAATTTCATGTTATTACTTTGCTTTCATTATCCATATTTCTTTGAATACCTTTCATGTATGACAGGTAATCTTGGTCTTTCCTTCACAATTGTTGCTGAGAAGCCTTATTAAAATAAAACATAAGGGAAAATGAATCAACTTAGATCGAACTTTCTTAGTTGTGGCCCTAGTATTTTGAACCAGATAACTCTTTGTCGTTAACTCTGTCCTGCACATTGCAGGCTATTTGGAGCATACTGGCCCCTTCCCACTAGAAGCCAGCAGCACTGCCTCCCTCCCTCCAAGCTGTGACAGTCAAAAAATATCTCCAGACTTTGTCAAATACCCTCTGAAAGACATTAGAGCCTTTAGGCAGCAAGAACCATCTACTGAAAGCCAAATGAAGAGAGTAAGAGAGGTGGCACATAAGCACAGCCAAGGTTGTGAAGGCGGTGTTAAGTGACAAGAGTCTGAGTGCTGGTTATGTTTCGCGAGCCGAAGGGCCACTAAGTGCAGAACTGGGACACCTTCACCCCACCTATCACATCTCTGCTTTAAAACCCTGCTGTAGATGGCTCTGTGTGTGCAAATCAATGACAGGCCTTGCTCTCTGGAAGGCAACTGGTGAAAGAATGAGCCTGGCTGTGCTGCTAGGAAGGAAGTGATCGGCAGCACACCCCAGCCCTCTGACGAATGCCATGTCTCCAGCAATCAAACAGAGATTGCTGAGTCAGAATTTCCTTCATTCAGGAATCAGCATGTGCTTTGGAGATGCTGAGCTATAGCGCAACACGGAGCTGGTGAATGAGCAAGGTTTAAAGATTCATTCAGCATTCGCAGCAGTGAGGATTGCAGATACTTTCATTAATTGGATTCAGGTTATATGTGTTTCATTTAAAAGCAGCTGCGATCACTAATGGAATGACCTCGGCGTCATTTTCTGTTCTGAAGCAGGAGGCGAGATGGCTTCTCTTATTATGTTATGCTTGCCGCTTGTGCTGACACCAGCCGCTGATAAAATATGGTCTGTGGCCTTTAACCAAGCTCCCCCTTTTTAAAAGGAAATTTTGTTTTCATTTTTAATAAAGAGACAGGCCCCAGGCTGAAAAAGCACAGGGTTGCGTGTTGCTTCATTGACTGCAACAAAGGCGTGGCATTTGGGAAAAGTTGGTTTTCTTGTTTTAGCCCACTGCCCTTCTTCCATCCTAATGTCTTTCCACAGACAAGCAGGGGGTGCAGAGGCAGACCTAGGGGTTGAGAACACTCCCCAGTCTCCATTTGACTTGGGGCTCACTGTCCCCCACTCTTGTCTCTCTGTGACCGACATCAGACACACACAACCCTCTCTACACTTAGTTGTCTTGAGTATTGCCAAAAGACACAAAATCCTCTGCTTAGTCCCTTTCTATCAGTCCCTTTAAAATCAAGATTCATATTGGGGTGCACCCTGGTGGCCTAACGGTCTCGTATTCCCGGGAGCAGTTCCACATATATCCCAAGGCCCGAGGTTCAAGTCCTGGTCCTGGGGGGAACCACCAGTGTGAACAACTAAACAAAAATAAAGAACTTCCTCCTTCATCCCTGCCTGCACCTTTCCTTTTTTTAAAAAAAATATTTCGTATTGAGTCAGAACAGAATCTTGTAAGGCCAAGAATAATATCAAGGTAGAGTATTCATTTATTATTATTCCCAGCATAGCAGCCACACTGTGCTCCTGTGAAAATGTTAAGTTAGACCCTGTGACTCTGTTGAAAACCTTCAAACACTGAAGTCCTTCCAAGATCCCAAGCTGACCTGACCCTTCAGCCCCGTCTCCACCTCAAGCCCCTGCGAGTAAGCTCCTGCTTAGAGGCTTTTCTCTTGATGGTCCTTCTCATTATCTTTCCTTTTTTAGGGTTTTGCTTATAAGCTGTGTCCTCAGGGAACCTTTCCTGTTGAAAATAGCAGCTCTGTCATCTCCAGAACCCACCGCCAGAGGGGCTGGATCTTGTTTCTGTTAGTCACTAAAGCCTTCTAGCACCTGACCTATAAAGAGGTGCTCAGTAAAAATGGGGGGTAAATGAGTGTTTGGTGGGCTCTGTGGAGCATCTGTGCATTTTCTTCTTGTCTTCAGCATTACCCTGGGAGGTGGACTGGGTGGGCATTATGACCCCACTTTATAGATGAGGAGAGTGAGGCCCATGGGTCTAGCTCATCACACAGATAGGAACAGTGACACTCAGACGCCTTTCCTCTGCCCCCTGAGCTATTTACCTTTGATATCCAGCAACTCTGATTCAGGACTCTAGAATTCTAGGGCAGGTGCAGGTGAAACTAATAGATGTGAGTCATGGGACCTAGAAAATGAGTATCATGGTGAAATCCCCTTTGCCCGTGGCTCCTCCCAGACAGGCTACCTTCCCCAGACCCTCAGTATAATTAGCCTGGAGGCCTTTAGCCCTGATGCAGTAACTAGTAAGGAGCTATCTGTTACTGCCGTTCATTAAGACAGGCGACACAAGATGAAAAATTTTAGGTGAATCATCTGGCCTAATTTAGAAAGGCTCAGTAAGGCTAGCGCCTTTGATTTATCAGGGAGAGGTATCTGTTATCAGTGAGATACACACACGGACTTATTTATTATCCAGAATCTGTTTTTAATTTTGGAGATTGTTTACCTAAACTGCTGTGTGTCAGGTTCCAGGACGGATTTCTGCTTAGCATTTAATTTTAGATACTTGCCATGGCGGACAGTAAAAAATGGATCTCCAGAATTTGTAGTTTCATTATGAATCTTACCTCCTGGCAGCCCCTACCAGTAGTTTGTCTTTGAAATCTCCTTGGTACTTGTTAACCCTGCTCTGCTGTGAAAGAGATATAGTTTATTTATTGGACTTTTCCCATTTATGAAAAAGTACAGAAATTATTAATGGTTTAGTATCTATTAATGCATTACTTGGGTGGAATTCAAATTCTAATATTTATGGTAAACCCCTTTATGATGAAACAGGCAGAGAATCAGCTCTCCTGCTCCTTAAATTTGGAAGGCTCTAGATGCCATTGGAATGGCTCCCTGTGAAATATGAGCACTGCTGGCTTTATATTTACACCCATAAATAAGAAATAAGTACTTTGGGTTGGAGGAGAAATAATTAAGAATATTTGTGTACATAATAAAGCAGAAATGGTCCAGTTTGGTGAACTATGTGCTTGGGAAATGCCAGAGGTGGCCAGGACCTGGATGGGAGAAGGGAAGATTAGGACTGGGTGAGTGTGGTGTCTAGGGCTTCTGGAGACAGCAGAAGGGCTGCCCTTCTGAGAGCCTGTTGGGATCACAGAATGATGTGAATGGCTATGGATGTAGAGCTGAGGCCTGGGAATCAGGAGACCTGATTTGGATTCCAACTTTTCCTTAAGCATGACTCTTTGAAGTTTTCTGAACTGCACACTCTACATCTGTAAAATGGAGCTAATATCTCAAAAAACGATCATAACAGTATAGACTTAGAATTGCAAAAGCAGTAAAATGAAGATAGAACTTGGTTAGGTTAAAAGTGGTAGAGTGTAGGGTTGTGGAAAAACTGTGTGTGTGTGTGTGTGTGTGTGTGTGTGTGTGTGTGTGTGTGTACATGTAATATATATGTGTGATTGCCAGTTGTTGAGTCGGAGCTAGAGAATATAGGATGGATGTGAATAATTAGTTTAATATGCAAGTTAGAAAATAATAGAGCCTCAGAGCAGTGAATGGGAACCGCTTACCCACAATGACTTTTCCACTCATACAGTTTTTACTGGGTTCATGGAACTTTTTTCAGTCCAGTTCATACTTCTGCCTAATATGAGCTAACATATTGGATTAAATTTCTACATCTGCAAGCATCTAATAAAAGGTTATAAGCTCATAATATGTAATAACAGAGAGGAACTTAAGGAACATCTTGTATAGGGATGACAAGTCAGTTTTATTACATATGGAAACTCTATGATGGTGGTTTCCAAGCACTATGTGGAGAAACATTCTGAGTTGCAGTTATGCTCTGTAGGAAAGAGTTCCAGAATTGACTAGTGATGCCTTCTAGGGTTGATCAGTGGGTGATAATGATGCTGTAATTCACAATCTCCTTTTTGAATTCATTTCTTGTTTTTTAAGTAAGAAAACCCAAGTCTGGCATGACCAAGTCAACTGACCAGGCTCACACAGTGAGAGTTAGCGGTAAGCCAAGTTTAGAGTTAGATCTCTGGCTTCCGTTCAAGTGCTGATGTCATATATATTGACCTTGTTACCATGTGCAGTCTCTGTGTTCCTGCAGACCACTCAGGAACACAGCAGCCAGCTGTCCCTGACTAATGAGGGTACTAAATCCAGTGGACAAAGTAACCACCCTCCTTGCTCTGTGTGGTAGCCAGCACAGAGAGCTAAGGTCAAGACACTATTTGGATTGATGGTGATGATGATGATGGATAATTATGAAGAGGAAAGGAAGAAGAAGAAAAAGAAGGAAATTCATTTGTCCTATTTGATATGTATTATATATTATTTAATGATCTTAGCAGTGGATGTCAGTCTCTCCATTATGCCCATGAGGAAAATGGGGTCCAAATAGTTAGGAAACTCTTTAGAGTCATAAGCTATCAACTTTCAGTCTCTCAGACTTCAAAGCATGTGTTTTTCATCAGTAAACCTATGTGACTATAATCTCCTATGGGCTTGTGAGTGGTATCATCCACAAGGGTAGCATAGATGCATCCTCTATCACAAATAAAGACTTTCGTTATGAAAGTGGGTAGTCTTTGCTTCTGAGAGGCAACATTTAGATAAGAAGAATGTCCTTTTCATTCAATACAGAACTTCTCTGTTTCACATGTGTCCTGTTTAGAACTTCCCTGAGTATTGCCATAACTCAAGCAAGACTTGGAATTTGATAGAGCATGACTTCAGTTCTTCATTTATGTTTCTTGTAGGCAAGATTTAATCTCATAATGATTCATAAATTTTTTTCTGGTGAGCACACCTGCCATACTGATTTGCTAAAGTATATAGGTGTTTCCTGCCTTCAGAAGGAAATGGTCCCTGATACTAGAAAACAAATCTTTCCTCTATCAGACTTTGACTATACTCTCTCTTCCCTAAATGTGTGGGAAGTTTGAGTATCAGTCTCATACCTCGAGATTTAGGGACTTTCCCATGGTGACTCAGGAGCTGGTAGGTAGAGAGTACTGAGTCTCTTTGCTATGTGGCAAAGGTAGAAGGCCTCAGTCATTATATTTCTAGTTTCACCTTAATAGCTATTGTCAAGAAGCACAGCCTTTGGAGTCAACTTCAGATTTATTCAACCATGAGTCTTATCCTCTGGCTATGTATCAGGTGTTAGGTACTCAGGTTACAAGGTATTATCTTAACATTTAGGTTAACTGTCAAATAAAAATAAAAATTAATAAGGTGGAAAAAAAATGACAGTGTCTTTACTAACAACTTTTTTTAGAGCTTTTAGAAGAGCTACATTGCAGTTCAAGGATTCCCATTAAGGCAATGGACTTGCTTGCTTCTCTTCATGGTACAGTCAACCCAATACTAGTCTTTTCCTGGGGTGGGTATAGGGTCATTGTGGGGTCCTGTCTGTGATCACATAGCAAGGATCTCAGGAAATTGCAATTCAAAACTGCTTTGCTGACCTGGGAAAGGTATCTCTGGGGATTCTTCTTCTTGCTCAGAGAGCAGTGGGGATTGGGTGTAAAAATTGTTAGCAGCTATAAAGATGATGATGATGATGATGGAGGAGGAGAAGAAATGAAGACGAACAAGATGAAGAAGATGATGTGGAAGAGAGGATCAAGGGAAGGAGAGAAAGAGGAAGAGAGGAGGATGCTATGCTAACATTTTGGTAGAATCATCATCACCTAGCAGGTGATAGTTAGTAATCATCAGTAATCAACCCATATAATACTTCCACATCAGTTTAATGATGCTATCACCTTGTTGTCATTTTGTAGTTAAGGAAACTGGCTAACTCATTTGCTCCAGGTGAGGTTATTGGTACATGATTGGTATGTGGAACTGTTGTTAGGATAGAATCAAGGTGGCCCTTCAGGTATAAACAACCAGGTTCTGCTTCTCACTCTGACTCACCTTTTGTCTCTTCAGACCGACCTGCAATTCCTTTAAAATGGCTGTTGCTCATTCTGCTCATATTTGTCCACAAGACAGTCAGAAATACACATAAAATGTAAACAGACATGCAAGAACAGAGGCAGGATTATAGCCCATCTCCACCCTGGGTTTGCACAGTACACAGTCTCTAGTAGTAGTCTCTGAATGTGAGCTCCATATTGTTCATCCAGATGGTTGATGGTCCTGTGATTGCTGGGTTTCACCTGGTCCCCTCCAGTCTGGAGGCAAAGACAGGTGGCTAGGGGAATGGTCTTTAGGTGTTGGGAGTATGAAGAAGAGAGAGGCTGGGGTCTCCATTCTGGTTGGAGTCACTACCTTGTGGACTCAGACAGGAAGGAAAGGATGCTCACTTCTGGGAAGTCCAAGTTGCCGGTGTCCTGCCTTCCCTGCTCAGGCTGTTGTACCTATGGGGCCATCTCCTAAAGGCATCGTGTTTTTCATATAACATTTTGTCCCTTTAGAAATTATCGTGATGCATGTCAAGAGCTTTCACACTGAAAAAAATATGTCACATTAGCTTCCAAGTTTCTGATTGTCTAAATAACGCAGCAACTCAACATACAGCTGTCTGGCATTTTGACAGTACAATAACCCATAATTCTCCCTGCCACTCAACACTTCAAGGTTAGCATTTTGTAGTTTGCTCTCAAGGAGTATTCATTTAAATTTTCAAGAGCAAAGAGTTGAATGTGGCTGCTTCATACCTCTCTCTTGATCTTATATTTTATGTAACGCTCATGCTCATGTATAAGCCGCTCTGGAGAGGCAGAATGTGTTCAACTCACTGTGTCCTAGTTTGCGATAAGAATGGGAAAGCACTGCCAAGCTGCAGAGGGCAGTTAACCATTTTCTGTTTCTAAGCATTTGTGGTGGATCAAATACAAAAGAAATCGGTGAGGGTAAAGAGTAGTTCATGAATCTTGCCCTGCTGCCTTGCAGAAGGCAGGAGAAATACTTGTGATTTCCTTCTGAGGAAAGGATTTTCATTTTTAACTTATTCACAAGAGAAGCCTTCTTTCTTGATCCTCCCTTGATCCTTGAGGCATGAGGAAGATTCTTGGCTATCCACTTACCATCCTGGACTTTACTACTGGTTGGGAATCTTCCTTACTGGCTTAGTTGCCTCTGGTCATTCTCATAAGCAACTTAACGTCCCAAGTAGATACTCTGGTTATAGATCTGGCATTCATTAATTGCCTGCATAATCTTGATCAAGTTAATAATTTACCTCTATGAGCTTCTTTCCTTATTTCTAAAAGGCATTTAGTAGCCGCCCCCCATTATACCTGCCTTTACAGACTGGTAGCTAGATTAAGATGAAACAATAGAAGTTACATGCTTTGAAATATTAAGAGCTGTGCTATCTCAATATTATATATATATAATTGCAGATTTTTTCATTGTAATTCACTGGCAGTTTATATCCCTGATCTACTTTCCTGCTTACAGTAATGTAGTAGCTTGTTAAAATGTGTGGGTCACTTTCTGAGACAAGGAGAGTCAATATAATGCCTCCCTAAATGAATAGGGTTTATTTACTGGCCTTTCTTGGACTGTGTTCAAATCTGAACTTCTGGACCTTGGGCACTCAAAGGGCATCACGAGTCTAAAGTTCCTAAGATGCAGTCATTACGTTTTAGACTGACCCTCTGACTCAATAAATATGCTTTGCTGGTGAAACCCTAACTCTCTAAGCTTGCCAACTTACTTTTAAATCCATAAAGTTAAGTAGAATAGCCTGAATGTGTGTGTGAAAAGAATCACTGTGTTGCTATGCAGTCTGTTTCAAAGCTATTAAAGTGATAAACGTTTTAAGATCATTGAGCCCTAAAATCTCTAGAACATAAATTGCGTGTTGAGATCTGTTGGATTTGATGCTTCTGGCAGGAGGGTTGACTCTTCTTCAGCAGTCCTGGGATGGACTGCTGACCGGAGATTACAGAATGTCTGAATCCAAGCTCCTGCGGGTGTTTCTCATGTGGACTTTCTCTGGTTGGTTGGTCCTGGTGCTGGGGATCCAGGTTGACATCCTCTGTTCCATTGCAGGTTTCATGACTGCTATTCTTCAGAATTGACAGTCTTGTTTGCTGCTTTTAAATGGGAAGTTTGAAGGTTTCTATAGTCCACTTGGATAAGATGATGGAGTATCATAGTTCCATGCTTAAAATTGTCTTGGCCTAGGAGCAGGAAGGTTAGAGGCGGTAAAACACAAGTGCTAAGATATTTGTGATAATTCAGTCACCTGAATTACATAGCATTCTATTTATTTCAGAGCACTTCTGCATTTGTTACTGTAACTGACCTCAGAATAGTGCTGTGAAGTAGAAGAAATCAGGGTTTCTATAATTTTTTTTTCTGATTATGGAAATAGTACATATTAGGGCATGAAGAAGATTAAGAAAAGAAATTAAGATTGCTTATAACTCCCTGTTTTCCAGAAATAAGCACTTAAATTATTCTGATCTCTAGCTCTCTCTATGTATATATTTGTCCTAACATATACTCACTTTATCTGTGTTTGTATGTACATTTATATATTTTTAGTTAGTATCATTCTATGAAAGATATTATTTTGTTCCAAAATATTTATCCATTTATAAGTAGTTCTTGAATACCCAACATTTAAGATCTGAATACTATTCTGTGATAAAATATATATCATAATGTTGTTCCTGAGTCTGCTCAGCAGCAGGACATATATATTTTTAAATTTTAAACATACGTCTGATTACAGCCTGAAGATAAACTGTTCAAAATGGAAATGCTAAGCTATGTCTATCCCCCTTTCAAGGGTTATATAAGATAACAGATCGAAAGGCAGATATTTTACCCTCATTTTATGGGTGGGAACACCAATGCACAGAGACTTGCACAGCTTTGTCTGTGGATGCACAGCAAGTCAGTGATAGAAACAGGGGCCCCCAGAATGGCCTCTACTGCTGGTAACTCACCACTCGGAGATGTGACCCCTTGTAAAACCTTTGTAAAAGTGATGTGCCTTGTCCCCTTTGATTTGCTTCCCTTTGTGTTTGTACACAGAAGACATCTATAATTAGTAGTTGATGGAGTGACTTGGCTATCTGGTCTCATCATATTTGCATTTTAGTCTCAGTTTTGGCACTTAAAAATTCCTGTGGAGTTGCACATGTCCTTCAATCTTACTTTTCTTATTTGTAAAATAAAGGAACGTATGCATGATAGGGATTTAAAATAACAGCTAACATTTATTGAGCACTTACTCCATACCATACACTGTTGTAAAGACTTTCCACCTATTGACCCTTGTAAGCTCACACCCTCATTGGGTAAGTGTTACTATTATGCTTATTATCATTGGGAGGATAGTGAGTCCAGGGCCACACAGCTTAATGGTGGGACCAGGAGTCAGGCTGACTCTACATCTCGTGCTCCTGACATTCTACTCCACTTCGTTAGGACCCTTTCCTCTTCATTCATCTCCTTTCCTTAGATTATACCTTACATGGGGGTTTAATGTGGTTAGTTTGGGAGAGCATATATCTCTTGAGGTGGTAACTTGCTGCCCACATGGATGTTCAGTTCTTTGATCATTCCCCTATGGGGCTACAAAACATCTCAGAAAGAGGAACTTGTGCGACTGAGAGAGGCCCTTTACTTGTTCACTGACAATTTCTTAAGCATCAACTTCGTGGTCATTGTACTTGATGATGGACCAGATCAGACATGGCCTCTCAGAAGTCTTAATACCCACATAGCAGAGAAATAGGTCACAAAACTAGTGGGGCTGTTGGGAGAGAAAGCAGTAAGTGTGAAGATATTTGCAGGTTGAAATGCCCAGCTCTCTTCTGACTTACAGGGGCCTGTCAGTTCCGTTGCACATCTTTCCAATGAATGATTCACATACTTGGGTCTTGCAAATCCAGAATCTACAGTAGAGGGCTCTTGGTGTCAAAGTACTTACTTTGGAACTAGGTTTTAGTGTTGTCATGGTACCTGGGTATACAAATAAGTGTTGTCATAATGGAGGGTGAAGAGGGAGGAAAATAAAACTAGGTTTTAGAATAGTTGTAGATTTTTTTCCTACCTGTAGAGATTTATAGTAAGCTAAAATGCCTGGTACTTGGATTGACTTGAATGAATATATATATATATATATATATATATATATATATATATATATATATATATATATGCGCACACACACATGCACACACACATGCTTCAACAATGTCAGACTTCCAGTGTGTCTCTAGTTCCTCTGTAAGTCCCCAGTCTAGGGGCTTCTTCTGTAGCATGATTCCAGCAAGAATAGGCGCTGCTTCAGTATTCATTTCAGTGGCATTGACAATACTGACAATATAATTGACCTAAAAAGTTCTGGATTTCCTGTTAATGCACTTTAGAAATGTACATCAACTACCAAAAAAAAAAAATCATTTCTATCTACATTTCACTTGATTTCCATTTTCAAGAGAGTGCCTTCATCATTATTATTCTATTTGAATAGCACTGATATCTTGAAGGATGGAAGGAGATTTCTATTGTATGCGGGAGTACTTTATTTCGATATTTTCTTTGTCTGATTATACATGATAAACACACATTAGTGACATTTCGTGCATGTTTGGAAGATAAATGGGGATATCTCTTTAAACCATTCCTGACACTTGCTAACCTGTGAGCTTAATGGCATTTTCTCTTTGATTCAATAATTTGTCTGTCAAAAAAAAAGCTGGGCTGACATTCTCCTTGTTGTGGGATTGAAATGGAAAGAAATCTCTTCTCTTGAAGATAATTTTTTTTTAAATTGAGGGGAACATTTTAGGATAAAAATGTTTTTGAAATTATTTGGGTTTTTGGTGGTAGCAGTGGGGGTGGGAATGGGAGGGTGGCAGTGATGATTTCTGGAGCCCTGATATTATACATGTGGTGAGTGATAAAAGGAAGACGATTACCCCGGTCTGAAAGTCCCTTGAAATAATTAGGGAACCTGTGAAATCTTGCAAATGAAGATGGCTTCTTCTGCTGTGTCTTGTAGGAGCTGTCAGCCTTCCTTTGGTGGAGGGTTGGGGTTGTTATGTGTGCATAGGGATGGATCTGACTGAGAACACCTGCCTCAGTTCCCTCCAACTCATCGTGGATGAAGCTGGGCAGGAAAAAGTGGACTGTGCATCTTCCTGGAGAGACTCTAAGTTCAAGTGGTGGTTTTGCCTTTGTCTGGAGATTTGGGGGAGTCTTGTTCAGGGCTGTGGTGAAAACAAATCCTAGAGAGCAAACTTAGAAAGGGAGGCAAGTGGTGGACTGGTAGGTGGAGGCATGCAGCTCTTGAGGGAGTTGTTTTGTCTGTGGTAAAGGTGGTCAGGCATGTTGAATGAAGTGCCATTTTGGAACTGTACTGTGTGACTCGAGAACTGACCCTGTCCCCTCGGACCCCCTCCAACCCAGCTAAGAGGACTCCTTGGGTAGTCTTATTATATAAAGTTAGTAAGAATAGGGCCGGTGTTTGTGATCAGGATCAGGACAGGGAAGGATGCTTGGTGCTCAGAGCCTGCTGGTCATCCTGTCCTTTTCTCCACATCAAGAGTTCTTCAAGTGTGCCATTAGAAGACATTGGCTTGTTAAATTCCTTCACATTGATTCACTGAACAAATTCTATCAAAAGCCTTTTGTGTGCCAGTCATGGTTTTGTGCACTGATGGTGTGCATGCTAGGTCCTTCAGTTTGCCAGCAGTGAATCTGGGACCAGAACCCAGGTTTCTTGACTTATCTGGTGCATCTAGCATAGCCTGTTGCCTTCCTGGAGCAGGTGGAAACAGGAGTTCTCCTTGAGTCTCAAGATTACTTCTGTGACATCCAGGTCTGTCCCTGTGAGGGGTTAAGAAGAGGTTTGCATGTAATCCTGGCCCATCTGAGGGGCCCCTGAGGAGCAGCAAATGTGGAGACACAGGGTTTGGTCTAGGGTGGGTTTTATCTTCTGAATACCCTGCCTTCTGCAGAAACCCAAGGGTATTTTCTGTCATTTGGTAGTTCCTTTCCTGGTTCCCTATCTCCATGCACTGACTCAGTCAGTGCAGGTTGCTCTAGCAGAGCACAATAAACAGAAGAATGATGAGGATATTGGACATCACATGTGTTTCTGCAGCCTGAACTTCCCATCAGCAGGTAGATCAATGTAACTCCTATGAACATCCTGAGCACTTCCATTTTGGAGGGCTCATGGTACAGCATGTCAAACATTAAAATGACTGCCTCACATTTATGAATTTTTGGTGTGAAATTTTGGGTAGGATTCTAAAAATAATTTGTATAGCTTTGAGGTTTAAGAAGAATTCATTTTCTTTTGATTTAAAGTTTTTATATGTATATTTAACTGTAAAGCTTGGCTTGATAAGTTCTTCCATCACCAATGAAAATAAAGTATCTTTCTGTTGAAATTGAATTAAACATTTACTGATTTTAGCCGAAAAAATAATTTCACATTTTGAGACTTTTTGAGATCAAAAATATTTTGTTGACTTTTGAAAAATTGGAGGACTCTTGATACTACCCTTACATCTCTTTATGAAAGGCGCTCAGAACAAATCTTGTGCCCACAGACCAAATCCTGTGCCTCAGCATTTTCTGTCCCTTAGGGGATCCCAGATGGGTCAGGCTTGTGTTCAAGCTTCTTCTAAATCCCTTCTGGGTGTCACCGAAGTAACGCTGAGACTCCAGGAGAACAGTTGTTCCCACCTGCTCCAGTATCTTTGTCAGCTAGGGTGCGATAGCAAAATAGCAGACTTGATCAACAGGCATTTATTTTCTCACATTTCTGGGAGTTGAGAGTCTAAGATCAGGTGCTGCTAGTTTACTTTCTGATGAGAGCTCTCCTCTTGGCTTGCAGATAGCCACCTTCTCACTGTGTCACCATGTGATGGAGAGAGAGGGTGGAAAGAGAGGAAGAAAGAGAAAGAGGAAGAGAGTGAAGGAGCCAAAGAAAGAGGGAGGGAGCCAGGAAGGGAGGAGGAAAGGGAGCTCTCATTCTGGTCTCTGTAAGAATGTTAATCTCATCATGAGAGCCCCACCTTTATCTAATCCTAATTACCTTCCATATACCATCATGAAAAGGGGTTTGGGATTCAGCATGTGAATTGGGGGAACATAAACATTCTACCCAATAACATTTGATGTGGTGCAAAAATATGACCTTCAGACTCTATGGCTGTGGGCTTCAAAACCCTGTCCCTTCACGTTTTAGCAATGTGGTTTAGGAGAAATTGGTTCTCTCTGAGTACGTTTCTGCTTCTATACAATGGAGATAATGATCCAGCAGCAGGGTTGTTTTGTGTTTAGAAATGATATTTGTAAGGGACCTATTGTCCAGTAGGTAGCTCTTCTCATTATAACTTTCCCAGTCCCGAGGGGTGTCTTTAATGAAATGAATACAGCCACTAATTTTTGAAGAGCACTCAGCTGTGTATGAAGCTGACGCAGAAGCAGACGGTAGCATGGCAGGGGCAAGGGCAGGGAAAGTTCCTGCCACTAAGACAAGGCTGGGCTCCTACAAGATGAGTTGGTTTCTACATTTCTGGATGGTCTCCGGCTTGCAGGAGCTCCTGGGCTGCATCAGAGTGGAAAAGGAGAGCTGAGAAGGCACTTCAGGGCTCAGGCCTGGAGAGGGCATGCAATGTAGTGTTGAAGCTCCTCTGGGCTGGGAACGCTAAGCTTGGGTTTTCACCAGAAGAGGAGCTGTAGTTTAACCTCACGGGGCCCTCACTTTTGCCATTTCCAGTATGAAGAACCAAGAGGAAAGGACTAGTCTTTATAAATGCAAGAGTTTTAAGACTAGGGTGGGAGAGGGTGTTGTTATTTATGTGCAAATGACTCTGGACTTTGCAAATTGCTGGTATTTGGGGGAGGAAGGATGGCCGGCATTTAGAGAGCTATCGGAACAGAGTGCCACCCCTTGCTGTGAGAATGGATGGGCAGTGGTATAACAGCAGACTGTTCCCAGGCATCCCACAATCAGAGGGGATTGGCAAGTGGAAAATCGGAGGAAGCTGATAATCCCCCAAACCCTTCCTCTTGAGTCATGATTGCTGGCAGCAGATTAACCTCCTGACAGACTCAAGTCAGGCTTGGCCCATGATGAGAAGAAAGTTCCTTTCTCCCTGCCTGCTTCAGCTTGAGCCCAGTGTGTGTTAGGTGCTATCCTAAGTGCTTGTATTACATCTGTGGGCAAAACTGACAAACATTCATATAGAGCTTACAATGTACACTGAACAATCCACATGATACATGAATAAATTGGATGGTATATTAGAAGTCAGTAAATGTAACTGGGAAAAAAGAAAAAGAGCAGGCACTGAATGAGTAGTCTTGTGTGAAGGTGGCAGAACAGGCTGCATTATTGGATGCGGAGGTCAGGGGAGGCTTCATTAGGAATGTGAGCCAGCTGAGGAAGTCAGTTGAAAGAGAAAAGACTGTCAAAACGAGTTTGCCATCTCTGATAGCACAGTGTCTGGTAGGGATGGGAAGAAGCGAGCCAACAGTGGGGTTCCTGAAATATAATTCCTTTTTAAAAATGGTTTATGAAGATGAGGAATGGTCACGCCTGCCTGTCTTAATTATCTGTGTGGTGTAGGGTACCACCAGCAGTACTGAGTATCAAATGGACTTCGGGAGGTAGGACATAAAGCCAGAGTTCTATAATCTAGTTGGGTTTGATGGGTCTCTCATGGCTCAAAACATTTGGTGGATGAGTGATGGAATGACTGACTGAGTGAGAACTATGTGAGTAAATCAATGAAAAATGAATGAGTAAAGATGAACTATAACCCCTATCTCTGTTAAGAATGGGTAATTTACAAGTTTACACCAGAAGTTACTAGTTGTCTAGTTTCAGTGGTGATTGCTTTAAGTTGCTTTACTTAATTAAATACAGGTACTTGAACTGCTGAGTAATTTTATAAGCAATGCAATGAAAAATGATTCAACTTTCTTTAAGTATGTTTGGATATTATAGAATAGCCTCAAGCTTAAGTTTTCATAAATACTTGGAATCAAGGTAGAGGGTTTCAGTGGAACTCACAGGTGATTTCTCTTTGTATTTAATATAAAAGTATACTATGATTATAAACTTATTACTCACTGTTCCTTGCTTATGAACAGCAGCAACTCCCCATCTTTAATCCATGAACAATGGAGTCATGTTGTTATCTGTTTGACAGATCTAATCTACTGATTATCAAACTTTGCATGCTATCAGAAAATCCTGGAAAACGTAGAGATTGACAATGGTCATACCCCAGGTCTACTCTTTTGGAAGTTCCAGATATGGTCATAGCATCTGAGTTTTTAAATTGCTTTTCAGGTGACTTTTGTTGCAGATTTTAATGATTTGGGAGGCACTGCACAAAAGTCAATTTTTTTAAAAGGAAAAATGCAACAGGAATGAAGGCTGACAGGCAAGCAGGCAGGAAGAGAGAGGAGGAAGACACATTTTGTTTATTTTTTAAATGTAGTTGTACATCTTGGTTTTACCCAACCCATGATGTAAACCTAAGTCCTTGAGATGTTATATGGACTGCACTTAGGCTGGAGGCAATTGACCAAACCACTGCTCCACCAGGGCATACCCAGAAGTCAATTTTGAGGGAAGAAACTGTGTGCTCTTCTTTTAAAATACTTCTATTAATGGCATCTACTTTCATACCTTCAAAAAGGTAAATCCTTATTGGCAGACTAAGACTCATCCGCCGCCATCAGGATGGTACTCCATTCCCCTCTCTTATTTTCCTTTTTTTATTTCAATTTTTCAAAGCATAGAATTATTCTATAAATATTACTGTAGCATTTTCTTTCTTTTTATTATACATTATGCATGCCTCTCAATTCTTTTTAAAGCTACCTGATATTCCACAGTGTGGAGATGACCGAGTCTTTCCAACTTGCTGAAATCCCTGGCTCAGCGCTGTACCTGTAGAAAAATGTTGATTAAACCTTTGCTGCCTGAATAACTAAGAAATGCTGATAACTTATACCACTCACCTCATTTCCTTGTTTCTCGTCTTAGGACAGAGTAGTCCTTGGTGAAGCTCTTTCCGTTCCCCAAAGGAAGGCTGGCGTTGAAATAAAATTGACTTAAGTCTGTTTGGAAAGGTTCTGGACAGTGTCGAGAAGCTTTCAATGCAGGAGTTGTCATTTCACAAGGGAAAGAAAACAAACCAGCTAATCAGAAGTGTGGTTGGTGGAGCATTTTCAGATGCTGCCTTCTAAGAATTTATAAACCACTCAAGGAGAGAGAGCTACCTCTTCCTGGAGAATTAGCACAGTTCTACAAGCGCATGGTGTATAGTGAGGACCATGGAGGACCAGAGAGCCCTAGCGCATGTTTGGACAGGGGTGGTCTGCAAAAACTGCTGAGAAGAGAGTTTGCATTGAGTTTGGGGGAATCTGAATGTGCTCAGCTTTTCTGAGAAGTCTCAGAAGAGAAGCTTCCTGGTTATTCTGCCATGTGCGTGGGAAGAGATTCATCCTCAGTTCTACCATATCGGAACCACCTCGCTGGTATGGAGGCCTCTTGGAAACCAGGTGGCAAAGAAGCCAAATAAAGTGATCATTCTCTGGACCCTCTGAGAGGAGAAACAGCAGCAATAAAAAGCTCAGCCCTCAGCTGAGCCAAGCTCCAAGAGCCCCTTTCACAGACACATAAATATTTAATAATCATCTGTCTACAACCAATCTAGGGGAAAAAAATCTTTAAATAGACTGCTCAAAAGGCCAAAACCTGAATTTTAATTGAGGTACTTTGAATTACTCCCATTAGTCAGTCGCTCTGACTTTTTCTTAGCAAGGGGTGGATTGTTTTTGAAAGGGGGATCAGAATTATTAGCAGCCCTTAAAAAAAAAACACAACACCCTGCAGTTCCTACTAAATAATAAACTAGGCTTCTTTTTAAAAAGATGTGGCATTTTCTGAGCACAAAGCAAGAGGGCAAAGTACGATGAGCCCTGCACATTAGAGATGCAATTTGGAAAGCGTTAAGGGTATTCGGACGCCTTGCTAAGCATTTCCTTGCCAAATCATCTCTGTGATTTTCTCTGGTCCTGCTCAAGTTTGCCGGGTGGAAAAGGAGAAGGTGTGCACGTGCGTGTACGTGTGTGTGTGTGTGTATTTATATATTTATTTTCCCTTCTCTGCCCCCTGGGCCTAGAGTCTCCAGCAGCTGATGTAACAATTCTCTTGGAGGTACCCCTTGTATCTCATGCTAGCCAATTTCGACAGTCTAAAGTACTTAAATTGAGCCATTTTGTTCTCTGTAAAATAAACCCCAGGCCATTATGTGTGGGTCTTCATTCACTGGCCTTCTTGTCTCCCTTCCCCAGGCCCCCTTTCTGCCCACCCTTCCCTCCTTTCCCATTCTTTGCTTTTGCTCCCCCTCCCATGAATGGGAATGGAAGCAGACATCCTTTAGGAGAGCCCTGTTTTCAGTACAGGCATGTCGACTCTACTGTGGCACAATTTGCATTGAGATCTGTGTCATGGAGCAGAGCGGCAGGGTCACCCCCTGACCATAATTGATCTTGTTTATTCATCTGCTTCCCATGTCACTACCTCTCCCCACACTGGCCTTTGTTTGGATAAATTGTTTGAAGATTTACTGTGGTGCTGAAGGCCCCTGCCCCGGTGTCCCCACCACTACTTTCAGGGTGAGACCACGGCGCAGCACTTCGAGAAGAAAGTTCTCCCACCTCCCCATCCCGAACCTAGAGGACATCTCCCAGTGTTACAATTAAAGCAATTTCCAGACTCATTTCCTGTGGCATCATTTTGCATGGCCCCTGGTGCACTGGTTTGAGAAATGTTAATTGGCACATGAGCCTGAGATGCTTTCTGGAAGAGTGTATTGTTGTAAGCGAAGGAGCGAGAGGGCCACAGCCTCATCTTTGCGATGCCTCCAAGTGCACACTTACTTGCTCCAGATTATTTTTAAAACCAATGGTAATGATGGATCTGAACCTAGTAATTTATTCGATTTTGGGTCATTAACCCTTGTTCTGCTTATGGCAGCAAATGACTTCATCGTCTGAGATGATGAGTGTTCCAAACTGTGGGGGTACTTGGCTCTCTCGAGTCCTCGTCTGAAAATCAATTTTAAGCAAGTGGCAGGCATTAGAAATCCTCTCTGCTTATAGGTTTCTGCAGCATTGCCTCGAGGATTTGAAGAATTGGGGAGGGCAGCAGAGGGAGAAGAACCCCCCGGAAAACTTCTATTGCCAAAGTGTGTTTGTGTTGGGGGTGGCTAATGTCCTGAAAAGACTGTACAATAGACTCTGTCAAAAGGGGTCTTTAGCAGCGGGGAATGGATCACAGTTTGGAAATGGGGAAGAGGGAAGAAAGGAGCAAGCCTGCTTGTAGACTGAATGAAATAGCTTGAAATCATTGTTTTGATTCCCATTGACTGAAGGCTGGAGGGGCTTTACTGGTTAAGCTTTTAAAGCTGGAGCAATTTAAACACTTTTTTCCCCCTTTTTGCCTGGTACACCCTTTCTCCAGTTGACCTTGAAAGCACATTAACTCATCTTTGAAAAGAAATAAAACAAAACACATTTTGCCTTCAAATGCCTTCTGTCTCAGGATATTACATACATAGGGAGCATTGCCTGATGCTCCTGACTGCAGGGCACACAGGACAGGTGTACTCAGGTGCTGGCCCACCTAGGGCCACTGACCAAACACTCCTGTGGCTCTCCTCTTGCCTCTGTCACGTCGGACAGGGTGACTACACTCTTTGAGGCCCAGGGTGTCCCTCCTGCCCCCTCTGAGGGTGGAGCTGATGTTTGAGCAGCGCCGGAGGCCTCTTTCAGAAGACTGCCATCTTTAGCCCTGTCCCTTTTTAAAAGGCAGTTGTGCAGAATACTTTCCACTGCTATTTGGGAAAAATACAGATCATTGGAAACTTAAGTGGCAGAGACTTAGTAATCATTCAGCTCGTTCTCTTATTTTTGCAGATGAGGCGCTGTAGCCCTGTATTGTCAAGGGCCTTTTCCAAGATCAGCTGCCTGTAGGAAGCAGAGTGGCCCTAGAGCTCAGCTCAGTGGTGTAACTGGAGGGGCGCATTAAGGGGCGGCTTTGTTTGTAGAGAACCTATAAACAATAACAATCCCTGGCTCTGACTGTAATTACCACAGGCTGGCAAGTGCAAACAATGTCAGTGATCAAATACCAGTTCCCGCGTGCTGGATGCTCCCATCAGCCCCATTCCTGCTTCTTTGGGCCACTGCTGTGATACTCAGTTTTGTGTTTCCCCCATGAACCCAGGTGTGTCCCCAGCAGACAAACGACAAGCAAACAAAGAACACACCTGCATTAAAAGGACTCTACTGCTTTCAGAATGAAGGGAAATAGCCTTTTGGTGAACTCCCTTGAATGCAGGACCGATGCAGAAATAATGCTGTGTCTTAAACTCCAAATAGGTGGAGACCAGAAAGAGTGGGGGCAGGGAGTTGCTGACGCTTGCCTGACCGGCAACCCTCCGGGGCGAGAGTGTGGGGTGCAGCACCCTGCTCTCACTCATACTGGGCCAGGAGCTCCCAGCCCGGGTCTGCCTAAGATTACAGGTTTGAGAGACTGGATCACGGGCAGCAGTTCATTCCCCCTGAATGTTTAGAGTCTACAGGGAAGCTCTTGGTGGTCTGAGAGCCAGAGCCCCTTGTGTGTGTCTCAGTGTGGTCATTCTGGCCAGACTGGTTGCAATCTGGGCTTTTCTCCTCCTCTCCATCCGCCCCCTGGAATGGGTGGGTAAATATTCCAGTCTGACTTCAGCTGCCTAGTCATCAGTTCTGACAGACGCCTGCCTCTTTGCTGCAGCCCCCCCTTCCTCCCCCCAGCCCCTCATTTCATCTTCCCCCTGTCAGAACTCACCCTTTGGCAGAATTCTTTTCCGAGAGCTAAATGTGAGCCTCAAAGAGATGCCGTCAAGGTATTTTTCATAATTTTCAAAAGTAATTTCCTTCCCCCTACCCCCCCACCCGCCTTCTCTCCATTATAATTATGTCTTAGCAGCTACCCAAATCAGCACACAGCAGCCACATCCCCTCCCCCAATGGGAGCCCTTCTCTCACAGCTGGTCTTGAGGGACACTCCCTGGGTGAGGACGGCCAGACAACCAAAGGTTTCCTCACCAGTGGCTTCAGAGGGGAGCTACTGGAGTCATTTCCTTTTGAAGGCCAAGTTAAAATGGTTTCAAGTCAACATTTGCTCTAGGAAAGAACCCTGAGGAATTTCCCTATGTGCTAGATCAACAGTAGTATTTAGAGTACTCTAATTCATGTATGTATGTATATATATACATACGTGTCGACACAGAGACACAGACACACACATATGTATACATACATATGTATATATATAAAAGATGACATGCGTTCAGAATATTCTCTGCAATTTCCATGTTCTCCCACCCATCTCTCTCTCTCTCATGTTCTCTCACTCACAAGGGAGTCAAGGAAAAAATTCATCTTTTCCCTGGGCACCCTGATCTCAGCCTCACCCAATTCTGAGCCCCTTCTGTGACTATTCTCACCCGCTGGACCTGACAGTGGCGCAGGAAGAGCGGTGGCATTCACCCGTGGCTGTCGCTAGGGACCAGGACATGAGCAGCTCCTGCTGAACCCTGATCCTGGGGGCAAGTGATTCTCCACTAGGCGTCCTGGGGCTTGACATTCAAAAATTCTATTCATTGAAAACAGATACTGGCCTGGAAAACCTGGTTTAGTAGATAAAATCTGTAGCCACAAGAGGATAAATCTAGTTTGGCTTGTTTGTACTGGTCTAATTTAATATGATCTCCCTTGGAGTTTCCAGCGTCTAGATTTTCTAGATCATTAAATCCATTACTTTTCAGTGTGAGCTTTTTTTTGGAGGCAAGGGTAGGGGTGGACATAGATTTTCAGTGCTGTTACCACACCAACCAGCAGGGCCTCGTCTGAGCCCACTTGGGGGCTGCAGTGACTCATTCTGGGCCTTGGGCCCTGAAGGAGGCTTTCTACCCACTTAACACTAAAGATCCCAGCAGGTCGGACAGAGAAGACGTCTGCTTGCTGCAGCCACTGCTGTTGTGGGAGAGAAGGGGTGTGGGGGCTCCTTTCCAGTACCCTGAAACCTCCTGAGCATGCTGAGAGCCAGCAGGAAGGGCATGGAAGAAGGTGGCCTCACCTTTTTCCCACATCTGGGGTGGTCTGAGAACCTTCCTAGGAGTGATAGCCATGAGCTTATGTGTGACCTGGAGCAGATCTGAGAGGGCTGCCTCTCGGTTCCATAGTTCCTTTGTGGGACCAGGAGAGTGGGGTTCACGCCTGCCTCTCTGAGTCAGTGGGCTGAGGTGGCTGAGCTCTGTGCGTAAGTCGTAAAGTGCCCTGACATTTCCTTCACACCGCCGGTCTTAGTTTTCACATCTGAAAGAAAGGGATTAAGTGGGATTTTCTTACCTTCTTTAGTTCCCTGTTTACTTTTGCTAAGTAGAAGGTGACGCATAGCATAGACAGAGTCCCAAGTTGTTGTGGTCCTTGGTCCGGCCCAAGTTCTCTCCTCCCGCTCCTCCTTCTCCTCCTCCTGCATTTCCTCCTCCTCAGTGGGACAGTCTCCACAGTGTCAGTTCCTGCCTGGCCTGCAGCTGCAACACAGTCCAAAGAAGTGGTTGTGTCAGATGCTCCCGTCAGGGCTGTACTCTCCCCAGGACAAGGCCCACAGCTCAGACAAACACCCAAGCTTCCATGCCCTACTCCCATGGTGAAAAGCCAGTGGAAGACTACAGAAATGGTTTGGTCAGAAACTTGAATTTATGGCTGTGTGTCTATTTCCACGTTTTTTTAAAATTTTGATAGGGTGATTCTTTAACCTTTTGGCATTATCCTTTAAAAAGACCTATGGATTTTCCCTGTCCTCTAACCCCTCCAAAGAAAAAGGATGCACGGGAACGAAGCAAGCTAGGAGGTGAGCTTTGCAGCATATGAATTTGAGCAGTGAAGCAATGCGTGCACGCATGTGTTTGTGTGTGTGTGTGTGGCTGTGTGTGTGAGTGAGTGGGTGTATGTGAGTGTGTGAGCATATGTGAGCGTGTGTGGCTGTGTGTGAGTGTGTATGTGAGTGTGTGTGAGTGGCTGTGTGTGTGTTAATGAGTGAGCGTGTGTGTGTGTGAGACTGACACAGGAATGAAGCATGTCATCATTAAAAGGTGTCCTTCCTTGGGCAGAAGACGACACCGCACAGGGTCTTTCCCCGCATGATTGGGCTGTCTTTTCATACAAGCCTAGATGCTTGTTTCTGAATATAAACCCGTGCACTCCCAACAGGTCAGGAGCGATAGTACAAACCTGTTGTCTCGCTTTGTACTCGGAATAATGGAGTCACTAATCTACTTGATCTGGCCAAGTCAGATAAAGAAGAAAGTGAGGGATGCCCATGTTTCAGAGATGAAAGGTACTTGTAAAAGCAATTTCTTTTGGGGAGGGGGAGCCAAGGAAACGCACACATTTGAAAAAAAAAACAAAAAAAAAACAACTAAGCAAAGACTGTTGGAAACCTTTTAATTAGTACTAATTACCTCAGCAGAAAATGTTGGAAGCTTGAAAGGATTTGTGTCAGCAAGTGAAAGATCAAAGATTGCTAGGCTCGAATTTTAATCTGTTGGCTATAAAAAGGAATGTGGGGGGTGGTAATGGGACCCAAGAGAATGGCTGCCCAGGTGGCTCTGCCCTTAATCCCTTTTTTACTGCTGCAGCCTGAGGCCTAGTCCCAATTACATAATAAGATGATTTAATTTAATTTTTTTTCTTTGCCTTTAACTGGGGGTGTAGAAGAGAGGGAGAATGATATTTGTCTCTGTGAGGATGGGGTGGGTGGAGGATGGTCAACGCCATAGCTTCACAGTCCATATTATTGATTTTCCCATCCAGTAAAATGACTTTTTATAATTTAAATTTTAAGGTAAAAAAATACCCCCCCCCAAGGAAGAATTTTTTAGGCATGAAGGAATCTCCGAGTGTTCTAAGGAATTGAGGCCTTTGATGTGGTCAGGCTGTGGTTAGAATTTACCTGGAGCAACAGGTAAAGTCCGTTGCTGGAAAACTCTGCCTGCCGGATTATTCGCTGTGGCAGTTCTTTAAAAGTCCAGTAAGACAGGGAGAGAGACAGAGTGTACAAGTGTCAATGACACGCCCCACCGTTCATCACAGGTGGTGTCTTCCTTTCTGTCACCACCCTTGCCTCTTCCTGTCAAGAATGGATTAGGCAGGGGCAGCATCTGAGTCACTATGGGTACTCTGCCCCTGTCCCTTGGCATTCACAAATCCTATGCAGACCAATCTGATGGCTTCCAACCAAAAGCACCTTTTCTCAGAATACTGAACTTGCTCAGCCCTCCATCAGTGACAGACGGAAGGAGGTAGATAAATATCCCAGCCTTGTCCTTCACCTGAGATAACGCTGGTAAGTGAACCACATTGCACCATATTTGACTTGGTTCTGGCCTGCTGTTTTTGTTAGTTTCATTGGATCACATTTATGTCCGTTCATTGACATATCATTGACATATTTCACACAGAATAGAGTAGTTGTTACAGAGATCATACGACACACAAATCCTAACATATTTACTGTCTGACCATTTACATAAAAAGTTTGCTGATCCCTGTCCTTGAAAGGCTGAATCCCAACTGCCCTCAGCAGTAATCTGCTTCAGGATACAACCTCTATCTTCCTTTTTTTATTTCACTTTCTGGTGCACTTTATTTCACTTTGTGGGGTCGCCTTCCAAATAATGACTTACTCTCATGTCCTCATCTCAAAGTCTGGTCCTGGAATAACTCAGACCTAAGGGGGTGGGTGTGTGTGTGTGTGTGTGTGTGTGTGTGTGTGTGTGTGTGTGTAAAAAGGACAAAGGAAGAATCCCTGCAGATATTACTGGTTTATTCCTGTCCCTTCCAGGGATCAAAGTATACAACTTCAGGAACAAAGTCATCTAGAATAGCAACTTAGCTTGGAGAACTCAAACATGTTGCAGAGTGTAACCACTATGACTAAGGACTTGAGTTCAAGTCATTAAACTTTTTCATTCATCAACTTAAGTATGATCCTAAGCTTCTAGGAGATACATCTTAGCAAAAAAAAAAAAAAACAACAAAAACCCAAAAAAAACAAAAAAAGAAGGAAGCCTGTAGGATAGAATGTAGAGCATTACTCTCAATCCATGAGTACAGCTGAGTGCTCTGAGACTTGACACTTTTAAGTATTTAGTGATGGGAGAACTGACCTAGAACAGTCCAACTCCATGTTAGGTCAGGCCACTGGACACCATGTCTAAATATCTACTTCCTCTAGGACGGGTTAGTAGAAAATTTCGGGACCCAGGTCTACAGCTATTTAACTTGTGTCTTGTTGGAATCATGTATGTAAATACAAAGTACCTGTCACTCCACATCTGATGTGCAATCTGGACCTGTATATAAGTAATTTTTGTTTTTCCTCATCCTCCTTTATATCCTTATCTCAGCTAGTTAATTCTGATATCCATTTATCATGAGGATGAGAAGGATCTTAGTTGACAGATAGAGAAATGGATGCATCAGCACCTTGCCATTTATATTAGTTAGCTATTACTGCATATCAAATCACCCCAAAATTTAGCAGCTTGCAACAACAAACACTATTTATTACACAATTTCTCTGGGACAGGAATCCACATATAGCTTAACCCCGTGTCTCTCAGAAGGCTGCGGTTAATTGCCAGACAGGTCTGTCATCATCTCAAGACTCCACTGGGGAAGATCCATGTCCAAGCTCATTCCACATGTTGGTTGGCAGAATCAATGCTACAGAGAATGTGGATGAAGGCCTATTTTCTTGCTAGATATTGGTCAGAGGCCTTCTGAGGCTACTTGCCACAAGGGCCTCTCCACAGGGCAGTTTGAATACAGCAGTCAGATTTCAAGGAAGTGAGCAAGTGAGAGAAGTCTATTAAGAGAGAAATCACAGTTTATTTTAAACTTCGTTTCAGAAGTGGTATCCCATGATGTTGGAGTGTTCTGTTCATTGAAAGAAAGTTATTGGGTCTAGTTTGCACTCAAGTGGAAGGGAGAAAGTTATTGGGTCTAGTTTGCACTCAAGTGGAAGGGATTACACAAAGGTGTGAATACGAGGAGGAAGAGATCATTGGGAACCAGCATGGAAGCTGTGTGTCATCTCACTATCAATCATCTCATTACTCTGGCATTATTTCAGAAATGAGTTATCCAATTAAAACATAGATTTGCCAGCTTTTTATTCATTAGATACTGTTTTAGAACAAAACCTTTCTAAAACTTCTCTTGCCTATCTGTTTTCTTAGAGATTATGCAGTGTATAACAATTTTCAAATCTCAACTCAGAATCTACGTCTTTGAAAGTGCCATTTTCTGGTCTTGTAACCTAAAGTGATCACTCCCTCAGAGTTCTTGTGGCACTTATTTTCTATATTGTTTATTTGGCATATAATCATGTATTGCTTTGTGACAGTTCTATTGTTATCTTGAGTTACTCTCTGAATCTTGTATTGTTTAATTTCCACATGTCAACATCTTGTCTCTTTATAAGAATTATAAACAATTTGAATGCTGCAACTGTCTAATACTTCAGATACATCCACCCACAGTAGAGGTTCTCTTCAAATATGTGTTCACTTTTTTCCTTTGATGTTGTTGATTTTTGACTTGGGGTCATGAGTTTCGATGGCTACCGAAGAGTGGTGCTGAGTGTCCTTACATCAAGACTGCCCAAATCGGCTCTGGTTTGTTAGCTTTGGGTTACTTATTTTAGTAGGTGGCTTTGTTTTAGTTTTCAATCTGTTTTCCTCTGGTGTCAATATAATAGCCATTGTTTCCCTACCTTTTCACAATTTTGGCCAAAGATTGGGAAACAAGAATCTTAAAATTCTGCCTTAATTGAGACTTGTTGTTTTCTGAATGCTTAAGGTCCCCTTCCATAATATCTTCCTTTTGTGACATCATTGTTAGGGCTGAAAGGCAAAAGAATAAGGAACAAACCTTTATTGAACATTGACTTCATGCCAGCATTCACTTAATTCTAGGTTTCATGGCTGTGTCTCAGAGAAGGAAGGTGTTTGCAAGAGTGAATTTTAGAAAATGTGTGCTGTTTTGTATTCTGAATAACAGTTGTGTTGAAACAGGAATAGGAAGTCAGGTCGTGGGTAAAGAGAGTGAAGATGAATATGGTTTGAGATTGGGGTTGATTATTTCATTAGTGGTGATGAATCAATTCTCAGAGCCTGACTCAAATAGCTGCTCTCTCTAAATATATGTTGACTTTTGTTGTCTGCTCATCATAGTATCATTTCCTTGGACCACAATAGGAATCATGACACTAAGGAAATAGAATGGTAGTCACTGGTGAGGTGTTATGGGTTGAATTGTGTGCCCCCCGCCCCATTCATATGTTGAAGTTCTAACCCCAGTAAAACTGGTGTTCTGGTAAAATGAATGCCATGGGCAGAGGCAGACACACATATAGAGCAGAAACAGATACCTGGAGTGGATCCTTCTCTAGTGACTTCAGAGGAAGCACAGCCCTTTTGACTGACACTCAAACAGTCTCCAGGGCTGTGAAACACATTTCTGTTGTTTGAGCCAGCCAGTCGATGGCAGGTGCTCTGTGACAGCAGCCATGGAGATAGAAGAGGACTGGAACAGAGGAAGACTTGTGCTCTAGTTTTGAGGCCCGTGCACCTCACATCTTCTCCTTGGTGTCCTGAATCAGCACCCTTGTTTCTATCACTATGCTCAGTCCTGGTCTGCTTTTAGGATTCCCGAATCTTTAAGAGTTAGGGGATGGCATCTTCCTGCTGTACTTCTAGCCTGGTGCTGCTTCTTTATGGAAAATAGAGTCCATCAGGAATGATGAAGATAACTTCTCTGCTCACTCAACCAGCTGAGTAAATCTGGCATATGCAGAAGTCTGTCTCCAGCCTGTGCTCCATCATGGGGTGTGTCTTCCTGGGATGCTCTGGCTTCTCAAGAAGTGTATAGATCTTTCCAGTGTTCACATATCTGTGAATTCAGAGGCTCTGCATGCTAACGAGAGCTGCAGCTTCCAACTTGCTTGATATGTTTGCTGTCACTTTCTTTTCTAGTGATGTCGGAGAAGGGAGAAGTCACACAGTCTGTCAATCTTGTCTGCTCCCATGAAACTGGGAACGGTTGTGAAGACTGACAGCTGTGCTGTCTCTTTCGTCACTATAGAAGTGCCTTTATTGATCATGAATTGGGCTAGCAAGATTAGACTTTAACCCTCAGCATCTGTAGAGAACTTGTCCAGGGACAGTGAGCATGAGAAGAAAGCACACCAGCTCACCTCACAGTTGAAGAATCTACACCTCTATGCTTTATGGAATCTAGAGTTCCTCAAACTTGGCACTAATGACACTTTAGGACAGCTCTGTTTTATTTGTGAGGTTGTCCTGTACATGGCCACATGTTAAGCAAAATCCTGGCTAGTAGGAGAACCAGCCACTCATGACAACCAAAAATGTCTTTAGACTTTGTCAGATGTCTCGTAGGGGCACAAGATTGCCCCTTGTTGAGAACCACTTCGAATCTCTTCACACAATTGTAGGAATTCTGCGGGAGCCTGCATTGTTCTTTCAGAAGGAGGCAGAGACACTTCATATCAAGAAGGGCTAGTTGGGTAAATGCTAGGTAGTTGTGGAGAATTAGGGGAATTTATACAAGGCATAAAGATGTCAGACTTCCGGGGATTTAAAAACTATTAAGTGAAAAGTAGCTTCAATCATGCATAATAATATAGATTCCAAATGTTAAACTGGATGGGGCTGTGGTGATCTCTTTAACCAGGGATTAGTGTTTGCTGTTACAAGCAGTGGGTAACTTCCATCTTGGTTTACACAGGGAAGTTCTAATTAAAGTCTGTTTTCCTGGAATAACTAGTAATAGTGTCTCTTTTATTCTGGGAAGTTTCCAATTTAGATAAGAAAATGAATGGTTACCTAACCATGGGCCAAGCACGGCCCACCACTGTGTTTATGGACAATGTAAATGCTAATACAGATTCCATTAGGCTGAAAGTGTGCTCTGATCCCCTTAGTTTTTACCACTCCCTATTATTTCATCTGCTGTTTCTGTGTTTCTAAGATGACGTTTTTTTCCCCACATTTTAACATTCCTGGATCCATCACAAAATCAATGGCATCTTAAAATTATCATTAACCAGGAGGCAGTTGTGATGGCCTTGCTGTGGTTAAAACTTGGTCATAGCTATTCTTATTCTCTTCACTTCAGTTGACTTACACATATTTTTGATACCTCATGTATCCTTTAAGAATTTCCTGCAATTTGGCATTGAAAGGCAAAACTATTGTATATACAGAAAGGTCTAAATTTGATATTGTAAAGCAAATATTTGTTGTTGGAATATTGGTGATGATTCATGGTTTCTTACCATGTAATAAACAGAATATAAAAAAAGGAAGAGAGTTCCTTAGGCATTTGAAGATAGGAAAGCATGAGGTCATTTGATTTGACTTTGGATTTTCTCTCTTGCAAATACATAAAATAATGGTTTGTCTATAACTTGCATTATAACTTGGATTCACTGAAATACAGCATGTCACCTGACATGGGTGAGCTGGGACTGGGATCCAGCCCACTGACCCTGGGACAGTATTCTTCCCTTGGTGCTGCCCAAACACTGAGCTGAGAAAGAACTGCTTAGCTATGTGACCTGCTCAAGGGAGCTTTCCTGTTGGCTTCTGACCCAGAGTGACCTGAAGGGGCTCGCTTTCCTGGCCTCTCAGCTGCCTCTACCGTCTGTTCACAGATAATGTTCTATAAGTATGGCCCTATTTGTTTTCCTATTTTATATGAAAGAAAGTAAAGATGTTTAAAGGAAGGGGAGTGGGGTTACTGAGGAGAATGATCGGGAGGGAAGAAGGGAGAGACAGGAATCGAAAGAGAAAATTTCAGTTAGATATTGTAAGTGTAGCAGAGGAAGAAAGGATTGGAATAAAGATCGATTGCCTTTTACATTTCTTGAGTGCTTTCTAGTGCCCTGAACTTTTCCTAACTTTCATTTGTATATCCTGATTTGACATCGGGTGGGGGAGGGTCCTGTGCTCTCCGGGTAGAAAACACGACGAGAGAGTCCAGTCAGACCTCACAGCCTCTGGACAGGATTTCCTTCCTGGCCACTGGGCCCCCGACATCCTGCCAGGAGTGTTTCTTCCGGTTCTCCCATCAGCTCCCCTCTACTGCCCACCAGAGCATCTCCCCAAATGCCAGATAAATGCTGAAGGAGAGGGCTGCCCTTAAGTACAGATCTCCTTGTAACAGCTCCCCCTAGGAGCACTTTGCTGCTGCTCAGAAAACCTTGACCTTGAACTGAGAAAACAATACAGACAGTGGTAGATATTTGCACTTAATATGCTTACTTAGCAATTCTGGGCCTGAGGAAAGAGAGCCTTGCATTTTCCTGTGTCTTCCTCTAAGTGTGTTGTGCTTTTCATGATTCTTCCCTAGTTTTGTCTTTGGAGATGGCGTTTCCCAAGTAACCTGGAAACAAATGTTTTATCAATCTGTATTATATACTTTTCTGGATTTCTTCTGGAAAGGAAACAGAATCAGGATTTGGACCTATATAAACGATAGACAAGCAGGTTCCCCCTCTTCCTCCCTAAGTATCTCTATGGAAGATGTGAAAAGATTCAACCCTTTGGACTTGTGGTCGCATAGCTTACTTAATTGTTAAGGAGACAAGAGTAAGACACCTGGAGCAACAGGAAAAGAGACCAAATCTGTAGACTGGGAGTGGAAGACATGTGCAGAGTAGGAGCCCTTTAGAGGCTGAGTCCAGTGACGGTCGGTCTGCCAGGTTTGGACAGGTTGAGGCATCTCCATGGAGGCGGACTACGCTCCACCCTGAGCCACAGGAGAGACATGCACCAGAGCGCAGGGAGAGGCATTGCAAGTGAAGATAAAATGACCAGACAGGTTCCTCAGTCTTCCTGCAGGTCTTGGCAGGTCCTTAGAAGGTGATAGGAATAAAGTCTGGAGGTCTAACTTGAAAGCCAAGTCAAGACAGATCAAAAAGTTAGCTTTGTCAAAAGCTTCAGGCCCATTCTTACCTATAGACAACCCCTGGTGATACCAAGTCATTAATCCACCCAGAGGCCTGTCCTGACCTGAGTTCCCTTGCTTTGAAGTGTGCTGTCCTCTGCAGCATGAGGAAATAATTTGCTGCCTGCTTCAATGAACCATCAGGAGAGCCAGCAGACCTAATGACATGTGAGAATATTAACCTCCTACCACGAAGAGCTGTGAATCTTGAGCGGCAGGCTATAATTCACCCTGGACTCCTGAGCCAGACCTCTAGCTTTCTCTCGCTCACTTTCTCACTTACACCCAGAGAGAAGGAGAGTCCTCTCTTAAAACTTTATATTCTCCAATAGTGTGAGCCTTTGCTGAGCTGTTTAGTAATGAGTGACTTTTCTTTTGCAGTTGCTGAAAAGTGTGCATCCTCAGAGAAAGGAGAGAGAATGTGTGTGTGTGTGGGTGGTGGGGATGGAGGGTGATTTTTTAATGTTGCATTTTGCATAGAATCCTTTCTAATACCAGGGAAATGCAGAAGGGGTCATGGAAGGTAACCACTAAAATACTTGGATAACCAAATTTTTAATTCTGTATGTTGTCTTTAAAAAAAATCAAAGATAAATAGAGGTTAGGATGCTAATCCTAGGGCATTTGTATATTAGAAGGGATCTTAAGGGTTTTTTAAGGTCCTATGAAGGCAGAAGAATAATTTAAACTCCTATATACATATATATATATATATATATATCTTCTTATTTCATGAGCTTTTGGGACCCTTAAAGACAAAAGAGTATCTTAACCATATTTGTGCTTCTAGTGCCTATAAGAATACCTGAACCATACAAATTAATGTTAATAAAGCGATGGGACAAATCCACTGAATTTTTACATATGGAAAAAACCAATACCCGCAAAGTAATTTATTCATAGGCATAGCTAGAGTTTTCCTAGGGTTGAAGTGAGACATTTTTTTTCTGTCTACCTGTTTGGTTACACAATTGCTGCTTTGGTTAAAGCATGTCATTTTGGTTTTTTTCACCAGCAATGTCTTGTTCTGATAGAGATTATCCCGTCAACTCAGTGAAGTCAAGTGCACATGTAGGATGAAGGGGCCAAAACTGTGGAAAAACTATGGGAATGGAAAATTAACTGTGGGGGACAGTGTATGAGAATGTACATGTGTGACTGTCCGGCTGTGAGTCCTTGGACCTAGCATGGTAGGATTCCGTGGACCAAGAGAGTGTTCCACACTTTGCTAGAAACGTCTAGCCCATCACATCTGTTTTATTACCCCAAGCCTAGTAGGAGATGCTCAGTAAGTATTCCTTAAAGGAGGCATAAATGAACCAATGACCCTGTGCTAATTAAGGTATCTGTCTATTCATCCAGGACCATTAGTTTCCATAATACTGCACTATACTGGGCACATACAAGCTTTTTGAGAACTTAGAGATGTAACAAAGTCAAATTTTCTTTCTCTTCTCACTTGACTGGTGCAATGAATGAACAAAACAATGGTTAGTGTCTTCTCTACTGTGTGTGTGTGTGTGTGTATGTGCATGTATGTATGTATGTATAATTTTCAGCCCTTCTGGTATCCAAGTTGTTATCCTCTTCCTTTTGCCATTTTATTCTCTTTTTAAAAATTAATTTTATTAAATCCAGTCAAATTAAAACTGCTTCTGTCCAGGGTATCTCAAGGTCCATTCATTATGGCTTCTTATCTTGGCAGGCAATCGGCATGGAAAGGCAGCTCGGCCATTATATACATACAAAACCCTTCACTTCCCTACCCATGGCCAATTCATCAAACATTTATCTTTTGCCCTCTGAGCAGTGTGTCACTTTGCCTGTCACTCCCTAGTCTGGATTGCTATGAAAAATGGCAGGGTGGGGGTGGAGGGGAATATTTTTCTCCCCCAACTTTTCCCTCCCCTATCTTTTGTATTAATCAGATTTTATCCTTGAGATGAAACTTTTCCTCAGCCCTACCCTCCCATGCTCATCTTTTTGGCCCTATAAAGGTTGGAGATGTTCTGTTTCATTCATGCTGATCTTTTGACTGACTGGAGACTTATTTAAGGCAAAGATAAAATTTTGGTTGGAATTTTCTCCTGCAACCGACCTTAGAACATCGAACGGTATAAAAGGAAGAAAGTTCCTAAGTAATATAATCTAGCTTCCCCAATTACAAAAGAGTAAAGCGAGATGCTGAGTGGTGGAAGATTTTGACTGAAGCATTGCAGGCTGGCAGTGACCAAGGCAGGACAAGAGTCAGTTTCCCTGGTCATTATTCACACAGAGAATCTTTCAAGCTGTCATTTCCCCTTGTGGTCAGATGATTCTGAATGCAGATTGGTGTCTCCTTTGAAGCTTTATCTACTTGGCTTCCTTTTCAGAAGTAACTGTTACCTGTTTTGAAAATAAAATACATATTTTTATTTTCACAAAAGCAATCACTCAGACATCAGCAATCCTGGTATCCCCATTCTAATATCTGCAAAGTATACAGGTCAAGGCTTTTCCTGCTACTGCAATAAATTAGAAAAACCTCAGAGATGTTATTTTTCTAAGATCTTACCACATTTCCAGGACTTGAAAATGTTCCCAAATCTAGTGGTCTTACTTTGTATGTTTACTTAGATTTGTGTTTGGTTTCACTGAGTTGACAAGATATAGTCCATCGGAGCAATCTCTTTCTTGGGAAAACACCATCATGATGTTCTACCCACGAGAGCAGCAATCAGAGAACTAAAGAGGCAGATAGGATGAAGAAATCTTCATAAGTCCTAAAAAAGAACTTGATCTCTCTTTTTTGTTGCCACCATCATTATTTCTGTTGGGTGTTGGCCCTCAAGGCCCATAAGGTGCCGTTACAAGGAATTTGCAGCAAATTTGACAAAGTTGTTCTTTGAAAAGAGTTTGCAAAGCACAGACGTAGGACTGTTTTGGAAGAAGGAAAATGGAAAGCCACTTTTGGAGGTCACCATATCTCCCAGAGCCTTCTTTCCTGCAGGAGATATAAAGCAATTTTGTAGTCTGGGACAGAAAATATGTTTTCACCTTTTTTTCAGACAACTGGGACCTCACAGAATCAGTAGTTGGCATGTTTTTGCTGGTTTTCCTGGCCTGATTCTGTTCCAGGAGGGCCCTGACCATGGGGAGCTGGTCTTTGGGCAAGTATTTGATTAGGGCCCTTTGGGGTTCCGTGGACCTGGAGGCCCAGTCATGTAAATGTCTCCTTTTCTGGTTGATTTGCAATGCGTAGACACCATCTGTTGAATTAAAGATTGCCTTTATGGAGAGTGGTGAAAGGCTCGTGTGGAAGAGACACTGTTATCTTTCAAGCAAACAGGTCCTGAGGTTGAAGAGCCGTGTTCTTGGCCCAACATATGTTTGCCCAATGGCTGTGGGAGCCTCCCTGCACCAGGCTCTGAATTCTGCCCCATGGCGACGTGCATACATACCGCAGCTGCAGCACACCATGTCCACTCCCTCACATCTCCCTAGTAAAGAAAACCTCCATTTATAGAACCCGCCAAACAAACTCACTCTTTAGACTCTTAAAAACAAACAAGATCCTGAGGCCACAGGCTCCATGCGTGCATGTGTGGTTTTGTAAAATCTCAAGCTGTGAATCAAAATAATTTTAGAGACACAGTCAAAGCTCTAGCCCCAGCTCTGTCACTCTGGTGGGGAAAATGCAGGAAGATTCGCTGAAAGCTGAGGAGCATGGTCAGACGGGCTGAATGATGGGAACTAGACGTGGTGGTATCTAGTGCGCTCATAGGGTGGGCTCCCAATTCCTCCTCTCTGTCCATAGGGACTCCCTTGCTCTAGTAACTTTAGGGCAACTTAGAAGGGGGAGTCATAAAAGATGACCACAACCGCCCTCATTTCTTTCCTCTCAACTTCTAAAGCCCACCTTGTCCACACTGCCTAATACAATGCTATCCTGTACACTCTCTCTTCGTTGACATCCAATTGACTCTCTCTTCCTGTAGATGGGATATCCATTGAAGCAGAAGCCATGGCTTGTGCATCTTTCATGCTCCCAGATGAAGTACTCCCTGAGCACCTGCCATGTGGGAAGTGGACGCTACACACATGGTTTTACACATGCCAATAACTGGAGTGTCAGGATGAAGTTCATCTTTTTCTGTATTCCTTTGCTACCAAGTATAGCATAAAGTATATGAGAGGTACAAAAGATTAGAATTGAGATTTTACAAAAGATTTAGTTCAAGTCTATCGTCTCTTCCTAACCCCGCCTCTTCTTCAAAGTAACTGTGACTTACTACCCTGCTTTATCTGCCAACTGCTTCCTTGTATAAATCTGATACTTAACAGTAGCTGACCATGCCACCATAGTCTTTATTACTCTAGAGATTAGTAAAGTACTGAGTATAGAGTAGTGAGTATGTTTTATTAGAATGAATGGATGAGTGAATGAACTGATAAATTTCCACCCAACTCTATCTAATGCATACTTAACTTCATGAGGTCTATATAAAAAATAACTGAGAACTAGTATGGGATTGTTATAGGATGGTCAGGAGAAAACATAGATAAAAAGGCAAAAGAAATTGAAAACTCTCTAGGTTTATCATTCTAAATGAAGGCAAATAATGGATGGATTATAAAGCTGTAAACAAGTTCGTCTGAAGGATGTGCTAATGGTGAATTTCCACTTATGTACCACAACTTGAAATTATTTAAGGGTATTTTAGCTTGGTTGAGGCAACACTATACTGTATGATCAATGTTCTAGATGTGGCTTGGTTACTTATATATGGTTTCAGGTAAGTCACTATAGCTCTCTGAGAATATGTCACCATCTGTGAAGTAGAGGATGAAGTACCCTGAACTTCTTCTAGGACTCAAAGTCTATGAGTCTGTGGGTAACACCATGCCAGGCACATTTCACACTTATAGAGCTGTGCCTCTAATATGTAGTTTACAACATAAACTACATGACAGGCTGTAAGAGGCCAGTATGTTGACACGTTCCTTTTTAATTGTGGAGATGTCCCCATAGAAGCATTAAAGCGGTCTTGTTCAGGTCAGTTGTTCAGGTGCAGAGTTTACTGTGGTGGGGAATGGCAGAGCTAGAACTCTCCTCTGCCTTCTTTCCTCCAGGCTGATCAAAAGGGACCCTTGGGCAGGGAAAAAGAGACTCTTGGCAGCTCTTATAAGCTGTGCTTATAGGAGTAGGAGTACCAGTCAGATAAACACAGTACCTAGTTAGAAAATTAGAGGTCACTGAATCTAATCTTCTACTCTTGGCAGAAAATTCCTTCTCAACATTGTCAATGACTCTCATTAAACATGTATAGTGACTTGTAAGGAAGTGATGCTTTGATGAACAGCTCTTTTTATATGGTAAAAAATTGATTCAAGACCTCTTTTCCAAAACTACATAATTTTTCCCTATTTTTAATTCTGTCTTCTGGAATGCCATAGACATCTTACCTTGAATCAACTAAGCCTACTCTACTCCTGATTAAACAATCTTGACTGTCTCAATCACTGCTTCCTAGATCCTTCACCTCTTGTTCTCCTTCCTCAGTGTTTCCAAGACATGATGCCTCTTTGGGTCTGACATGCAGAATTGGAACAAAACTCCAGGGAGCTACTCGGGCCCCATAAAGTACGCCAGGATCAGATGGACTTTTGCGGTGGCACCTCCACTCCGGTTGATTCCTCCTAAGCCTCGACTTGCTCTTCAGTCGAGACTCCTCCATCTCATACAGGGGGAATTGTCTTGTTTTATTTAGTAAGATTTCCTGGTTTTTCCTGATTATGAAATGCTACTCATGACAGAAAAAATCTAATAACCAGTGAAGCTTTAAAAGAGAAGGAAAAATTATAAACCCATTACCCAGGAGTTAGAGGTATTTGTCTGATATATATCTGTGAATAATATGTGTGTATGTGTGTTTGTGTGTGTATATATATATACACACATATATATATATGCATCAAAGTGTATTAGTGTGAGTATGTGTAAATAGGATTGTCATAAAGACCCTTGGTACAAGATTGTGTATTAATAGCAGTTTAAAAACTAGAAACCATTAACAAAGACTAATAATCCTTAACTATCAACATGGAAAGCAATGCAAATTAAAATTCATGTGAAGAATAGAAGGGAAGTCATAGATGACCTGTACTTTGCATACCTGAGATCTTAGTGTGTGTACCATATATATTTTAGGAACTTAAATAGAAAACATGATAATTTTATTGGATCAGTAGGTATCTGTCTATAATATCATACTTAATTTTTGCTTGATATTTCATTATATAGGTATAGTGGGCTTTATTTAATCATTCTCTTATCATTGGACATTTATACTTGTTTATAATATTAATTTTTTTCACCTTTATTTTGATTAACAAAACAGACCCAAACACAAATGGGGGTGCAGGGAGGAAGGGGGAAAAAAGGAATAAAAATTAAAAGATATATAAATCTCCTCTCTCATATAAACATACCTTCTACATATTTCCCCTCTGCCCACTTAGCCTTGATGTTATAGTCCAAAAGTTTATTCTTATCAGTTTATTTGTATTGTTTCTCTATATTCCAGATATAGGTGACTTCAACCAATGTTTCTCCTTTCTCCTTTTGACTCACCTTACTCAGAATATAGCTTAGAGTTCCCTTCTTGTGGTCACAAATGACAAAATGTCACCTTTTATGACTAAGTAATATATGTGTAATATATGTATGTGCATATGAGTGTGTGCGTGTCATATTTGTCTTCATGGACATTTAGGTTGTCTACAAATCTTGGCTATTGTAAATGGTGCTGCAGTAAGCATTAGAGTATACATAGCTCTTCAAATTAATATTTGTATACCCTTCAGATAGATTCTTAGAAGTAGAATTGTTGGATTCTATGATAAATCTATTTTTAATTTTTTTTGTATATCTCTATAGTGTCTTCCAAAATGGCTGTACTAATCTATACTTTCCATCAAGTATGTAAGGATTCATTTCCCTTTGCACCCTGGCCAACATGCGTTGTTTCTTCTTATTTTTATATCGGCCACTCTTACCAGTGTAAGATGATATTGTGGCTTTTATTTGCATTTATCTAATAATAAATGAAGAAAATGCTTTATGTGCTCTATTGGCCTTTGGTGTATCTTCTTGGAGAGATGTCTGTTGACATCCTCTGCCCATTTTTTGATTGGTACCTGTCACCTTAAATAATGCTGTGGTGATGTACACTTGTACATGTACACATGTATACTTCTTTGATATTTATTGAATACATTCCTGGAATTACTGGACAAAAAGTCTTCTAATATGATTTATAATCCAGAGAAGTTAAAACAGTTTTACTCTCCCGTTACCATTAGATTAATCTGTTACATTGAATTTTTAACAAAGCTATGTTAAAACCTAAGAAACTGTATTAATTAACTGAAATTAGCTTACTTAATTTTAGTATTTTAGATTCTCAGTGAAGCTGAGATTTTTATATCACAATTACATTACTGAATACTTGTATTTCTGTGTATTTTCTATCCATGCTTTTGATCACTTTTCTCTTAGGGCTTTTAGATTTTCCTCAATTTTCAAAAGCTCTTTCATAGTAAGGATGTTAAACGTTAGATTATCAGAAAGCTTGAAATATTTTCCTCAATTTTCACTTGACTTTTGATTTTGAAAGTATTTGATGTAACTGAACTTAAATCTTTATTTAGGTCTTTATATTAGGCATTATGAAATTTTCTCTTTTGGGGCTGAAACAATGGGATAATTCCAACTGGATCATTTTGGATCCTATTGTTTTCTCCTAGCTATCTTTCTGGGATCCTCACTTCTATATGTGTGATAAACATATCCTTAACCGAGTCATTGGCAAAAGTCCAGTTACAAAGTGATCAGAACCTTTCCCCAGAGCAAACTAAACCATTAATTAGCATTCTTTGGGGATATTTTTGAACCAGTTATGACTCCACTAAAGTGGTCATTTTCTAGCCCATTTTTTCTCTGTTATCATAAGGGCATCATTAGAAGTTCTTTCAAAGCCATTTTGAAATCTGGGTACAGCATACATATTTACTCTTGGTCATGTCCACATTAATAGCTGATCTCACAGAACTTGTCCTGAATTCATAGACACTGCATGTTAGAGAATTTGTGCTGTATTAAAATGATATGTGTTCATATCACTTCAGGATTCAAGCTAGCTTATTTGAAGTAATAGAATGAAAATATAGCCTATAGATAAATAAAATATCAAGGCTATGAAAAAATATAAGCCTGACAGTGAAATTAGAAAGAGATATAGAGACCACCATAGGGTATTACCTTTTTATTGTTGGGTGATCATTTAGCTCTGAGCCTCCTGGTAGCAGACTTAAAAAGGGTAAATATGGGTAGATAATAGTTTACTTTGTATTAAAGCAAGCAAATGCCAGTGGTTCAGGGGTCATATTATGACCAGATTTTCATATAGCTAAATGTATAAACTTTTGAATCCAAGATAATTTTACTTCTCTTTTTGAATAAGTGGAACTATTATAATTTTTTGGCCTTAGTTTCTTCCTCATTCTCCACAATTCTTTAAAGATCATATTTGATAGTTTTCTTTTATTATTAGGGATGGTCCATGCAGGTTTCAGACTTGATCCCATTTAGAGTTACCAAACACCCAATTACTAACTTAGGTTTCTGACTAGTCTTGGATTCTTATCTCATACTCCAGTATTACATTTTATTTTCGGCATCTCAGGGATCATTCATCATCCCAGGGCCCTGCAGAACTTTGGGGGACAACTCTGACAAATTCCATGTGTCATCCTGTCACATGGTGTCAGCATGCACTACTTTACAAAGCCCAAAGCCTTTTACAAAGCCCAAAGCCTTTGCCATATTCCTCTACTCTTGAAAGATGCCTTTTCCCCCTAAAGATACACTTAACCATACGAACTAGATGATTTATATTATTATTTGTACATATATACCCAGCTATGTGACCTGAATGACAGAAAATATATAGTCAACTATGTAAATAGTGCTCTATATAGTAATATACTGTACTATATACTGTATAGTTATACAATATGCTGTAACTATATATTATAATTTAAGGCACAAAGGGAATTTTATGGCTGAAAGGAAGACTTTTGTGAGGCTAGATGAACAGCTTTTCTAAAAATGGCTGTGGTGCCGCTGGGTGGCATTTTGGAGACTTGAGCAGTCATGTCACGAGTCTTCCAATTCTCTTCCTTCTTCCTTCATTCCCCACAGACAGTCCTGTGCTGCCTGTTCTGTCCTTGTCACTTCGGTCACAACGTCTGGCCAGGTAGTTTGCAGACATCCCCCCAGGACTTGTTGTGTGCCAGGCGTGGTGGGGGGAGTACAAGAGAGAGAAATTACTGCTCCTGTTCAAAGGCGGGTGTTTAAATTCTTTAACAGCTGCACTGGCCACTCAGAAAGATCCTGGCTGGAGCGGGGTTCCTTGAAGGCCCAGAGTTTCCGTGAGCAGTAACCACTGAACTTGCTAGATTGTGGAAAGGCCTGAGGCTCTAGGGAGTGACCAGGGTAACAGGAAGGGGCATCTTTCAGAGATGCAGGAGATGTAGGAAATACTTCAGTGTTTCAGTAACAGTGCTGGCATAAAACAGCGTGGATTCACTGGCTGTCACTTCCACCTTCTCAGACTTTCGTCCTGGGATAAAGAGAGGGTGGTGTTCTGGCCTCTGAAAGAAGAATGTAGGGATTGCCCTCCTCGCCCTGGCCAGCACGTGAGGCCTGCCTTCTGTCCTGCCCTTGAGTCAGCAGCTTTTCTCTCAGTAACTCACAGGCTCGTGGCTGAGGAGTAGTCAGTTGGTCAGCAGGTTTTGAACCCTCACTGTCATGTGATAATTGTCCAGATATCATGGAGGTTACTCTGAGATCCCTTTCTGTTGGGTGCTAGACAAAAAGGATTTATCCCGAAAGCCCATTGCAGAGCAGGCAAAGGCTGACTCTCACAGGGCCGCAGGACCAGCCATTGTGGTGGACATCTGATGCATGGACTAAGTCCTCTAGAATTTCACAGCCCCTCTATTTTCTAAATTAAACCTTTGTCTATGGATACTTATATATAACGGAGACAGTTAGCAAACATCTTGCATCTTATTTTCTTACATGGTTTGAGAACATGCCCAACCTTCAGGTCCGATTTGAGGCTCACCATGCTTCTGCAGACACATTGCTCTCTTAGAATCTGTGATTAAGTGTCCCCCTGTGTTCCTGCCCATCTCCTGTCACTGGTGGTATAGGCAGGGAGCTCAGGAAGGAGTGGTCTCATCTTAGTGCAGCCTATACTCCTGGAATATGACTGGTGGTTTTCTTGAAGGGTAAAGGGCAGGGAAGGGTGGCTCTGGGTTAGTAGCACCTCTGTTTCTGGCCCTGGTCCTTCTCTCTCCTATTCTGATGAGTGGCTAGCTTTCAGGAAAAGGACGAGGCTCCTGAGTGTGTGCCACCCAGGTGCAGAAGCCAGGGGGGTGCAAGGGCCCCCACTTTGTGGGGTCACTTGCCCTGCCTCGGGGTTCCTCCATATGGCTCACAGCTACTGGCCTTACTTGGGCAGGGCAAGGCGGCCGCCTGTTTAGTGCTGCTGTTTTCATAAGCTAATGAGGGCAGAATGTGAGCCACGGGCAATGATGCTGGGATATTAACTGTGACAGGAAGCTTGATCATAATTATCTTAACGAGGATAGGGTTAATTACAGTGGAAACTTAAAAGTTCTCTCTGTTTGAATCCGCTGGAGACGAATGCATTGTGATGTTTTGTCATTTTGATGTGACTTTGGAAAAGGCACTGGTACTTTCTCAGCAGCCTCAGTGACTCCTGGGGGAGCCCAGCCAGAGCCTTGTGAAGGAGATGGTACCTGTGGGTAAGATAATGGGCAGCTCTCCTGCTGGTGGAGCTGGAGACAGGCAGCCTGCAATGTGCTTCAGAGGTGCTGATTAGGTTTCCAGGGCAAACCACCTGCCACAGACTGTCCGCACACCAGGTCTCCCCGCTGCTGCCGGGGTGTCTCTTTACTGGGTAGGGAAGCTCTCACTCCAGCTGGCCCACCCCCCCAGGTAGCTGGGGAAGCCTTGCCCATCCCTCCAGCCTCTGACCATGACAGACTTGCCCAGACAGCCCACCCCTAGGATGTCTGCAGCCTCCTCCAACCAAGCGGCCGCAAGTAGCCCTGGAGTGACATATGACAGCACCCCCTCCACCAGGGCTCTCAAGTCGGGATGCATCTTGCTGTCCACACATAATGGGGTAGCAGAGAAATACAGAGCCCATCATCTTTTCCCTGTCACTACCATAGCCATCACATTAAACAACATAGAGCTACAGGATCCTTGAGACCTTTTTTGCCTTAATAGCACATACCTGTTTGCGGCATCTTGTATAGAGGGGGATGAACTCAATGATTGTTTTCAGTTATTTCTCTCTCCAGCTTCCAGAAAAACAGCAATAGAACAAAAGTTAAAAAAAAAAAAAAAAAAAAAAAAAAAAAAAAAAAAAAAAAAAAAAAAAAAGAAATGCCTTCAGAGGTAAGCCCCAGCGATCCTGCCCTTTTGCAGTTTTCCTGCAGTAAGTTCTCTGCTTCCTGCCTCCTGCCTCCTGTCTCCGATCGCTCAGCATTGAATTCAGCTGACTAACTCACCAGTGCACACCAGACCGGTGACATGAAGCTAGGGATGTATTAATTAGCAACCCCCCACACCACACGCTTCCCTTTTAACTGAGCAGCTAATAACGTTCCCTGTCAAAAAGAATCTCACAGCCAGACAGGTGAGGGGTTGGAGCCAGAGCTGCCCAGCTCTGCTCTGAAATCTCACTCTGGAATCCAGCTCACCCAGAGGCCCCACCTCCATCCCAAGAGAAAATCAGTCTCAGTGGACACTCCCTCTAGTGATCTCTGGGCTTTGTCCCTCTTCAGGCTGTGTCACTTTGTTCGGTAAGGCCCCTGAAGTACTCTTGGAAGAGAGCTTTCTTTGTCTTGCCACTACCAACCTTTGGCTGATTTTCCTGATAAGAATGTTGTATTTGCAGAACATAACCTAGGAACAGTGTGTGTTTGGAGACTGTCTGACCAGAGCCCAAGTGATGCTTGTGCATGAAGACCTTATTGGCCAGCCTTGTATAAGGCATCCTGATGGGAGGTGGCCTCCCTTCCTCCTCCTGAAAAGCTCTTCTGAATCGACATCATTAACCCTCATGGAGGAAGGGACCTGGGGAAGGTGGAAGTTTCCCAGGAGAAACCAGACTGCTGCCTACCTGTGTACATTTGTTCATGAACCACCCCTGCTTTCCCACTTCGAGTGGGGCTTCCAGAAAACTCAGCGAAAGAAAGGAACAAGGGAAGGAAAGAAATCAGCACTTTCTAATAACTCATTAGTTTCTTTTTTCACTTATTTTCTCTAAGGTCCTATGAGCAGATGCAGCACAGAACAAGGCAGTTCAGATGGGTTGTTGATTTGCCAAAATTCACACTGCAAGTAAATTGTGGAGCCGAGGTCACATCCAGACCCCTTTTGACTACATGTGTTGAAGTTGTGCTTTGACTCCCTCAAAGGCCAGGAAGAGAGAGGAGGAGGAAGAAAGGAAACATGGTGCTCCCATCAACCCTGAGCCCCCAAAGCATACAGTGCTGCCCTCCTGCCCCAGAGCAGGTAGTGCTGATGGAGAAGTGTGCTCAGTCCGGGTGCTCGGTTCCTGGCGGAGCCACGCTGAGGTCAGGCAGGACTGGCATCTGGGGATGAATTTCTTATTCACATTGCATCTTCCACCTCCCTATTTGGGAGTCCCACCAGGGAACAAAAATGCCTTGCTAAAGTTCACACTCACACCAGACGTGCAAGAATTGCACACGTAAGCAGGCAGGTCTGCAATGTGTTATCAGTAAATGAATGCACAGCGTGTGTGACCTCTCCCCGATGCGGCACGTTTTGTAGGATAGCTAGGAGATCCCATGCGCGTCTGCCTCTGGTCGATGTCATAGCTCAGCTGTCAGCCTGTGCAGGCTCAGCACAGCCCCTGGGTCTGGCAGGTGAACGAGCTGGGAGTATGTGCCTCTGTGAAAGTCCCTTTACCAGGCGTCTTTCTTTAATTAACATCTGGTTGCTCTTGTGAGCACATGCGCATAAGGGCCCTTCACTGCCTCCCATAGTCTTCAGTCCAGAACAGTAAGAGTTAACTTTCAGCTAAGTATATAAACAGGGCCCTTTTTCCTTTTCTGATACTTTTCCCCCTCTGAGCTGGTACTTAATTCTTTCAGACGCCTGTTTATTTACTGCCTTGACATCTACATTGCTGCATTGGCACTTCTTTCAAAAATAAGTGAGAAATTCACTTTCCATAAATTAAAACAGTGACTCGAAGCCAGGAACATTGAGGCAGAAATCTCTCCCAACTTCTTCCCTCTTCCCTTTCCCTAGCAAGACAACAAAAACAAAAAGAAATAATGAAAGAAAAAGAAACAGCCTCTCAGACTGGAGTGATTATGTGCATGGGCAGACGCCTTGCTTTGGGGACAGCCACAGGGACACTGGGCAGAAGCAAATTAAGTGATTAATAAAGAAAAAAACAACAACAAAAAACCCACCAAGTGGAGGGGGAAAGAGTCAAAAGCAGAGAAAGGAGAGAAAGAAAGCCTCCCTTGCTGCTTCCTCTGACTGTGCAGAGGAGAGCTGCTAAGAAATGATACTTGAAGTTATATTTATTATTGTAAGAGGGGTATGATATTTCTGGGCAGGAATGATGGATGACAACTTAAATTTGTGTCCAGGGAATGAAGGTGAACTGTGACAGAGTTATTTATCTTGGGAATGGAGGTTAGGGTCAGCTGAGGCTGGGTGCCTGAAGGCACAAGACATTGACAAATTTATCCTGCAGGCCGTATCTGAAGCCCTTTGTTTTGGATCCTGGCTACTCAGTAAGTGACCCTCATCCTTCATGTTGGCAATGCGTGAAGGATGCGGTGAGTGCCAGAGGCCCCTTCTCCCCCCGCCGCCCCGCCCCGGCTCCTGCTACTAATTCTTGTCATTCACTTTGCTGACAGGCACCAAGCCCAAACTATTCCCAGTCCTGAAAGGGAAGGTTAAAATATTTATTTCGGCTCATAATGGCCTCCCTGATTTAGTGCAGGATCATTTTTCCTGTTGCCTTTGTCATTGCAGGTCACTGGAAGGACTGAGCGCCTTCGGGAGCCTGGAGGAACTCGTCTTGGACAATAATCTGCTGGGGACCGACCTCGTATTGCCAGGGTTACCCAGGCTCCATACCTTAACCCTCAACAAGAACCAAATATCCTTGGCCCTGCCCGCGCCCCACTCTCCGCCCGGCCCCGCAGTGGTCCCCGACTGCCCGCCACCCCTGCCCGCAGCCCACACCGATACCTGCGAAATGTCAGATGAGTTTTATGTGTCAGCTAAATTAAAGTATGTGAAATACAGTCCATGGGCAGACAAAGCGTTCTGTCTTCTGGCACTCGGGACACTTCAGAGTAATTTATTATAGGTCATTCATAAATGAAATGCACCATTATATCTTCCTGTTGCTCCATTTTAGTGTGGAGATCTAAGTTATGGCTGTGAAGAAATCTTTTTAATAGATAAAAATAGAGAAAGAAAATAATGTCACTGCTGCCAGGAAGGCGAAGCTGGCTTCTGTGTGCTTGGGCTTGTGTGGGAGGGCGACCTCTGGTGGGAAGCAGGTGGTAATGCTGTCAAGCAAACTTGGTCTTCAAGGTTTCTGGAAGCCACTGGTACAGGCCTGGGGAACTAACTGTTCTAAGGAAGAAGGGAGAAGGGGTGAAGAAGGAGGGTAAATGTGAAGCCCAGGCCTTACTCTGCCCTCCTATGATGTTCATTCACCTTTGTAGAGCAATCGAAGTCTCAGAGAGCCCCTCTAGCAGGTGGTCTTTCCTTTCAGTTGATGAGGACCCGGATTCAGAAGGACTCGTTGCTCTGCATTCTAAAGTGAGGCTGAGAATGGACTCAGAACCGTCTTCAGCCTAAGGCACACAATTGCTCCAATTTAGAGTTATGGAGCATGCCATGCTGTCATAAAACCAGCTCCATGAGGCAAGGAGGTTGTCAGTTTGATTTCTGTATCCTTCACACCTAGAATAATGCCTGACACAGAGTTGAGGTTCAGTAAATGTTTGTGGGATGAATGAATGAATCATTATCCTCGATTGCTTTATTGAGCACTCCTATGGATCAGGTGCTGTGCTGGGTAACTTTAAGTGTGTTATTTTTCATTCTTAACTCACCTCTCTGAGAAGGATGTGGTTTCTCTATTTACCTAAAGAAAGGAGTAGGTGAAGTGCAGATCTATAGCTGGACATTTAACAAGATGTTAGATCCTGGACTGAATCTCAATTGTGTCTGTGATCAAAGTTCTCTCTGTTCTATTATGTTGCTTCCGTCACCTTGTTTTACTGACGGAATATTTGCGACCTGGACAAGTGTAGTCACTTGGTCATGCTCACTCAGTATCTTATAAATAGAAAATTGACCAAGGTATTTTCCCTAGAGTCTGAAATAAAACCAGATACATATGTCTAGTTTAATGTATCTGCAGATGTCAGCATTTAAGAATGGATTCAAAATCATTTATTAGCTACTCTTTATATTTCAAGTCCAGAGTTATTATGTTCTTCATTTTGTAAAATAAGCTATTTGTAGTCATTATTATTTGGCTTAATAGAAGGAGAAGGAGAAGGCCTGCCAGTAAATATCATTCTTTATCATAATGAAAGGGTGATAAACACTTCTCTCTCTGTCTTTTGGTCAACCAAGTTTCCTAGTCATTGTTTGAAAAGTTGTTATACTGTGTCTTGGGGCTTCTTTGGCTGTTTTAAGTGACAATACTCTCAAATCAATCAAGGGCAGGATGATTGTTAGACCACAATTTGGTTGAAATAAATACTCTCTGCGATCCCAGTGCTCAGATGCTGTGCTCCATGTTACTGCAGCGTGTCCTCCAGTTTAGGATCGTGTGTCAGTTTAATCATGTTTAGCTGTGTGGTGTGGTGTTGGTAAGTCATCCCATAAGAGCCTTTGTTTCTCTTTTCAAAGGAAGACGTTGGCTGTTTCCTGGACAGAATGATGTTTTTGTTTTTTTCCAGTATTGCTCTCTTCAGAGATCTGCAGCCCTCTTGGCTCTACAGTTCTGAGAGTCCCTTCCCCACACCATGCCTGCTGTAGCCTGTGAGAGATACGGAGTTCAAGCAGCCACCAGCACCAGCCTCTGGACGTATGCGTGAAGCTGTTTTAGACCATCCAGCTCTAGTTGACAAAGAGAGCTTGAGTGAGCCCTCCAGTAATGTTGAGGGAGTAATGCACGGGAGGAAATGGAGTCAAAGATAATATGTAGCTGTAAAACTGTCTAGTTATATCACTGTGCTGTTGTATAGTACTTTATTAGTAGTAGATACAAAAGATAGCAGTAGGTTCTCTCAGGAGGCAGCATGACTTCTTTTTCCTGTGGCCTAGTGACAGGATCAGAAGATCTGTTTACTTTTCCCATATATTTGACCTAGAAGTGGTAGACTGAAAGGCAGGCAGAAACCCAAGTAATGTTATATGCCATCACGTAACACTTCTGACTCTACTTTTTCAGCCAACTGAAATAGCTGCTTAAGAAAATGCCCCAGCTCTCCAACAATTACAAGATTCCCTATTGCTATTGCCATTGGATTAAATGCTTTAGATTTGACTGTATCAGTTAGCTTAACTGCATAATAATCCACTCCAAAAGTTAGCGGCCTAAGACATCATATATTGCATCTGTTTAGGATTCTGTAGCTTGGCTTAGGCAGTGCTCAGTTGGACAATCCTTCTGCTTGTCGTGCCTTAGGTCTCTCATGTAGTCATAGCTATCTGGGGACTCAGCGGGAACTTCATGTTCCAAGATGGCCTCATGCGTCTATCAAGAGGTTGTTTTTGGTTGTTGGTCGAGCTCCATGTCTCCAACAGGCTAGCACAGGCCTTTCCACACGGGCGGATTGTTCTGAAAGCACAGCCCCAATGTACAAATACTTTTAAAGTTCTCTTTACTTCCTGTGTGTTGCTGTCCTGTGGCCAAAGCAAATCCTACACTGAACATAGAACAAATATGAAAGGAGGCTCTGCAAACTGCGGATACAAAGAGGCCTGACTCTTCTTCAGAACAACTGGCTACCCATACCTTGGTCTGCTGTCACCTTAAGATTTTGCTTCATATTTGTAATCAAATAATATCTGGAATCAATTAACTGCACTTTCTAAAAAGGTACTCATTCTTTCTTGCAAATTTGTTTATTTTAGGTGTCTTAGGAAGCTTGCGATCAAATGGGGTTCTTAAGTTCTTTTGTTAAGTTGGTTTTCCTTTTAATTTTTTGCATTTAGGCAGATATAGAATAGTAATTCAGTAACTTCTACCCCCAAATTTATTGGTCTTGAAAAAAAATTTTTTTTTTTTTTTCCATTTTGGTGTTACTCACAGTTACATATGTCTATATAGTGCTCTGTAACTGGACCCTGGGAATTTGAGTTTTGAGCTTCTTTAATCCTTTGGCAAGAGGCACTGTTGCATAGTTGTTAAGAACAGGATCTGCAGCCAGACCTGCTGGGCTTATACTTTGGGTCTACCACTTCCTACATGATCTTGGACACGTTATTTAATGTCTACAGCTTTTTGTTTCCTTTGCAAAATGGGACCAATCATAGAACCCACCCACGGTTTGTTTTAGGGTTACTCTAAATAGCTTACAAATAATTCTAGTAACATAGTAAGTTCTATGTGAGGGTTAGTAGTATTGCTACTTTTGTTACTCTAGAGAATTAGGTAAATGTATCTAATCTTTCTGGGGCCACATAAACAAGGACAGAAGGCAGGCATGCCTTGTTTTATTGGACTTGGCTTTATTGTGCTTTCAGATATTGCCTTGCTTATAAATTAAAGGTTTGTGGCAACTTTGTATCCAGCAAGTATAGTGGCTCCATTTTCCAGCAGCATTGCTCACTTAGTATCTCTGTGTCACGTTTAAAGTGTGTACATTTTTAGACATAATGCTATTGTAGACATAATAGACTATATAGTATAGTGTAAACATAACTTTTATATGCACTGGCAAACAGAAAAATTCCGGCGACTCGCTTTATGGCACCATTCACTTTATTGCTGAGGTCTGGAGCCAAATCCACGCTGTCTCAAAGGTGTGCCTGTAGAGATGCAGTGCTTCTTTGACTTTATATAATTTACTACTACCTTCCTGCAGTTCTGTGAGTACTGTTGGTGAGTAACTCTTGCCATTTTTTATGAAAAAAAGTGGGTGAGTATGAGCTTTTTGAATTCGTGTAAATCATCAGTACTGGGGCTCGGTCTAGAACCCAGGTTTGCTAATTCCCAGCCCAAACTCAAAAACCCAAGGGAAGGGCATACCTGCCCAAGAAGAGGACTATGATGGGGGCAGTGGAGGGGTCAGCGGCCAGTGCTTTCCAGCAAGGCCCTGCTCCCAGCTGCAGAGGGAGCTCATGAAAGGAATTCCAGAGCCCAAAGCCAGCATCTGGCAAATTTCTTCTCAATACAGGGATGCCTGGCTCCCCAGCTGCCTACCGCCTGCTTGACCTCCCAGCTTTGTTCTACAAGCCCTTTGTTCCGCTTCTGCTCAGACCTCTTGGTGTCTTGTCTAGATAGACCTTAAAAAAAAGAAAAAGAAAAAAGAACCCCTGCATCTTCTCAGATTACCTTTGTCTCCTGTCTGCTCCCTGTTCCTTGGGTTCATTTAGACTGGAGTTGACTTCTTCTCAATACTTGTGTTCTCATTCTGTTGCTCTCACTCATCCATGGGCATGTACACAATACCTCTGGCTCTTCCCCAGTAGGGTTGTGTGCTGAGTAATTTACTCAGTCATTTCATAACCCCAAGTGAGGGAACAACTGACATGTCAGGAAAATATAGATAGTTATCCTTTGCACAAATTATTTTCTCTGCTTTCCCATGGGTGACGGGTGGTGAGGAGGGGATAGTAAACTGTTTTCATTTTAAATCATGCTTCATTTTTTGTCTCCCTGCTCGTTTCAGTGCATGCACGAAAGAGTAAAATTGTAGGTCCAACAGGAAGGATTGGTGTTCTGTGTTACACAACTGGGCTGTGGTAAGAGACCAGTGCTGAGTCCGAAGGCTGGCCCAGTGTTCCCACTGCAACTTACTGTATCATCTTGGGAAAATCTCTACATCTTGTCAGAGGCCTCAGCTTCTTCATAAATTGGACAATAGACACATTTCATAGTATTGTTGAGAAATTTAAATATTGCATAGGAAATCACTTTGTTGAATGCCCTAAACCTTAAAACTTTTTGGTACATGTTATTATTAGCCAAAGTCTCAATGCTTTCAATGAATAAGCTCAAACTGGAAGTAACTGAGGTACAGAGCACGACTGAATGACAACACAGGATGGTCACCCACAAAACAAAAGGCTTACGATTCTCTCTTTTTCTTTTCCTTCAGTAGTTTAAGTTCCCTTTGTGTTAGGAAATCATGTGTCACTTGTTCCCTAGATATGTCATTCTCGTGGGCCTAGATTTGAATCTAGACACAGGTATCTATTGATCATATGACATTTACCCCAGTTTTCTTAATTGTTATCTGGATGTGATAATATTCTGACATGTGTGAATTAAAATGAGACGCTTATGTCATATAGATGGATTAGTTAACATTCCAAAATTCTCTATTTGAATAAGCTCTGGTTGAAATCCTCCCCAGTGAGATAGAGGCTGCCCTTTGAACCAGAGCTGAACGCACAGGGAAGGCGTGCCCGTCCTTGCCCGTCCTCACTCGGGAAAGAGCTCCATCCCTGTGCAAATGGACAGGCTGCCAGGAGACTCCCCTCCTCCCTCATGCTCCAAACTTTCAAGGCAAGAGGTTGCTTTGATCTTAGGCCCTGCAGAAAATCTCCCTTGGTAAGCCTAACCATGACAGCTGGGCTCAGCTTTCTGTAGACAACACTGAAAAAAATCTAAATGGCAAGTACTCTGGAGAAGACTTGATGAGGGAGACCAGGTGTGTGCTGAGACTCCAGCTGGAGAGAGTTGAAACTGTGCCAGGTAGTTTCAAGTTTTTAAAAGGAAGAAAAATTAAAAAAAAAAAAAGTACCTTTAGGAGAATCCCTGAAAGTGTCTCAACTGCGGTGGTCTTTGTTAGCCTAGCAGGGGACACTGAGTTCCCTCTGCTGATTGCCTCTGGTTAATTTTCTATGCATTTGACAAAAAGGAATGTGACAAGTTCTATCTCAGAGCTTGCAATCAGGCAAGACATGGCCGTGTTTGTCCTTGCTGATCCAGGAGACCTAGAATCCAATTAAAACTCCCTTCTTGCATTTCAACCTCCAGTGGTGGTATCAACATAATGAGGAAGTTCTGGTTCACAGCACCCACCAAGTAGGTGGCAGTGATTCTGACTCCTGGAGCTTTGGCAGAGACCAATTGATTGATCATTTAATGAGTAGTTGAAAGGCTTAGAAAGATGGAATAGCTTCTGCCACACAACACGGCCTAATGAGAAAGGCTCGAAGGAGTTTCGAGAATCGCGAATTACTTGGATTTGTTAGCACAGGATGCCTGAAGCTTCTTGAAGCTTACAAGCCCTTTTGCTCAAGAAATTCCTGTGACCAAGGCACTTCCTTCCACAAGGGTCGGAAGCAGATCCAAGTTTAGTGGGTGTTAAACTTCAGTAATTTGAGGAGGTCTTCTAAAAGGCAAAGACTACATAGTCATGAATGCAAAACTAGGTATTTGAAGATGAAGGTTTATTTTGGAATAGGCATGTGGAATAGAAATGTATCAAAGTAAAATTTAAGTTGACTAATACCATAAATATTAAAATACTTAGAAAAGTAGCAGTCTTTTTATACTAAAAATGCTTGTTTCAAAATGCCTTTGTTCTGAAAATTCTCTTACTTTGTAATATGATGAAATTACATATTATCTACACAGACTGGAAAGATAATTCTAGCTAATTGAACATTGATTTTTATTTTGAATAGTTTAGAAGTGTTGCCTTCCATTGTACCACTCATTGCTAATTTCACCATTCAATTATTGGTAAAGATTTTAGAGTTGTTAAATTTTTGAAAAAGTCTTAAACATTTATTTCATAAATGAGCCATAATATTTTAGGACATTTCAAGTTAGGTTTAAGTGTGTGTGTGTGTATGTGTGTGTGTGTGTGTGTGTGTGTGCGTGTGTGTGCACCCACTTAACAATTTAATCTTCAGGGTTCTTTGAGTTGATAACTCGTTAGCCATTTTATCATCCATTTTATATTGGTTCCTACTTGTTTGCGTCAGCATGTCAGGTGGTAGGAATATTACTAGAAACTTTCCTGCTGGTACTCTTGCAATAAGCAGACACAGAAATGATTAAAACCACACATATATACCTCACAAATCCTGTTAAATGTCACTCCTACGCAAGTTCCCCTTAGCCAGGTTTCTAAAATTCTTAAAGCTACTCCATAGTCACTCAACTCAAGGGAAAATGTTCTGGAAGGAATCCTGGTGGAGGGAGACAGTGACTTTTAAGTGATTGTGGTTTACACAAATAGTCTACTTTTGCAAATTTTATAAAGTATTTAACCATATGATTCAATTACTGGTATCTTTTCTAAGGGCCCTGGAAATATCTGTGCAAGCAGGCAACCCACATACACAAGATGTATTAGCTTTGTAGTAAGTTTAATTATAAAGATTTACCCAAAATAACCTGAACTTTGTCCTTCTGGACAGTGGCATGCTTAGTTTTCCATCACCGGTCACTAAATATTGAAAAATTATTGGGAGTTTCATTTCACTAAATTTCTCAGTGTTTTCTCAACTGAAAAATCATACCAGTTTTTTATTCTATTCCTTCATGTTCCCACCTTCATACAGTAGATTAAAAAATAGCCATGATTTAAGGAATCTGTCCATAGAGAGAAATAGGTTTAGATCTGACTTTTCTAACCATAATAGAAAGCTCTTTCTTCTAGGTTGTCTAGGGTCATTGTCTACATAAATAATTTGAATTGTCCCATATCAGTATGTCAGCGCCATTTTGATAGCCTACTCTTGCAGTTGCATAAAATAAATGCTGCACTGGCTATAGAGAGTGATCTGTTGTCCGGCAGCCCTCCTTGTCTTGTATCCCCCAGAATAAGGATATGGCTTTGGCTTTAGAACAAACTAATGGGAAAGGATTCTAGTGCTCTTAGAGCATAGGTGAGTCCCAAAAATTGGGATAGAAGGTTGGAGAGAAACCTGGAGGAGGGGAGAAACTAGACCTGGGACTGATGTCAGACATGGAAACCCCACCTGAATGGCACTGTTAGCCTCTTAGCAGTCCTGGGTAAAAATTTTGAGAGACGCTCTAAAGTAACTCTGCTGGGACCTAAGGGTAGTTCTCGCAGAGAGTCCTGGCAAAACTTCTGTTTTTAGTGTAACAATGACTGTGAGACTCAAATAGAACCTGCTGGAAAAGTAAAGTGTTGTCTGAAATTTATCACGAATATTTTAATTGGTTATATTTAAATGATTTTCTTAAAGAGTGTGAGAGTACAGATTTTGTCTTTGCTGGTAAACTACATGAATGTTTTGACTCTTGCTTATTCATCAGCTGTACTTCCAGTCATGTCCCTGTGTGGGAACTTCTTCTGATCTTTTTTGTGTTCCTATTCCCATTGTCCTCATGAATGTCAATTGTCAAAAATGTGAAGGATTGGTGACTTCAGTGTCCATTGTCCTATCTTTTTCTAGGAAGTGGGGGTGATGCTGGGCAACTGAAACCCAGAGTGAATGAAAGTGCTTTGACCACTTTGACTCCTGATTTCTCCCACTTTGACTCCTGATTTCTCCCTTTTGCTTGTGTTCTCTTTTTCATCGGCTCTGTCTTGCTTCCCTCCTAGAGTACAGCATTTACCCTTATATATGGTGGTGGTGGAGCATTGAAGAATGCTTTAAAACTTTAATTTAGAGAATATAATATCTAAGGAAGTCATGTGAGCTTTAACTATCTGAAGGGTCGTCATGTAGAAGACAGGCATGTCTTATTCTTTGTGACCCAGTGGTTAAGTTTAATCAGTGAGAAGGCATTTAAGAAAGATTCAATCTTAGAGGAAAGGAAAATGTTGTCAGAAAATGAGCTACCTAGTGGGTGACCCCTGGGCAGGCATGTGAGAAGCTAGATTCAAATATTGGTTGGTTTTAGAGTTAGGTGTTTTGTTTTTTTTTATGACAAATTGAAATGAAGTGTGAGAAGATCTGGGTAATATGGCAGGGTTAGATGACATTCTGATAGAATAAAGACATCCGTTTTATTTGACTTCATCTTCCTTTCCTAGGTCCAAGTAGACTTCACTCCTAGAAAGTGTACCTTGAGCCTTTGATGCCTGTGTGTGGCTTTTGCCCTTATATCTTTAACCTCTGTATGCTCTGCTGTCAGTCCCCGTCAAGGACCCCATTCTGTTGCTGACGTTGGCTAGCTCTTCTCATACACAGGCTTCTGGTAGTCATGACGTCTCTTCATGGCCTAATTATCACCTTGCCAAGGGGCAGCTCATGTGTATGTGGCTCAAGTCAGGAGCTGATGTGTTGACTAGTCTTTCCTGATTCCTGTGATCCCCTGAATCTCACTATGGCTCTTGCCTTGTCTGGCTTAGAGGTCTCAGTGTTTGCCTTTATTGTATAGTATTTTCCACTAAAAGGATGGATTATGGAATGATCTCACCACCAAACTCTTCTCTTCTTTATAGGATATTAAATTCATAACAAATTCTAAGGAAATGCATCTGGACTTGCCTGTCTTGACTAAACCTAAGCTAACTTATGCTGTTTGTCTTTTCCTCCTAACTTTGCTATTCTTTCCCTCCAGTTCAATGCTTTATTGCCACCAGTGAAGTCACTGAGCAGTGTTTGGCTATCTCACAGACTAGGATCAAAAGTAGATGCCAATCCTGTTTGCATTCATGCCATTCCCATATGCTTTAATGATAATACTATATTCTAAAGGAAAAAGGAAAAGTATGTTTTTAATGGGCTTTTAGAAACACTTTTTTCACTATTGGGAAAAATATGTTTTATGGATTTGCATAATGCCAAATTTTATCACAGAAATCTACATTTCAGAGTTTTAAAAAAACAGAACCATAAGCACACCTTGGTGGAGTAGTGGTTTGGTCAGCTGCCTTTGACCAGCACATTCTAAATACATCTCAAGGATCATGTTTCACTTTCCAGGACTGGGGAAACAACCAAGGTAAACAACTAAAATAAAAATAAATAAGTGCTGCTTCCTCCTCTCCCTTCCTTTCTGCCTGCCTCTGCTCTCCTTCATTCTTACCTGCAGTTTTCTTTTAGAAAGAAATGAACTGTAGAGGAAAGAAAAGTGTGATGAAACAATTAATTGTTCTCTCTTATGAGATCTGGTCTTAGCCTTACTTGCCCAGAGAAAATCTGGGCTCTGTTCACAACTGTGTGAGTGAAAAATTAGCCATGTCAGACACCCACAGAGTAGCTGATTTCAACCCTTGCCCGCGTCATTTCATGGGAGCAGATTGAACTTATCAGCTGCTAGGCTATGCCTGGTAGTTATGCTGTATGCATCTGGTTAAGTCTTTTGTTTTCCTGGATCAGGATTCTTAACTTTTGTCACATCACCGACTTGGAGTGTCTGCTAGATCACCTGGCGGAAGTAACACCATCTCTCGAGTACCTCAGCTTACTGGGGAACGTGGCATGTCCCAATGAGCTGGTCAGTCCTGAAAAGGACGAGGAAGACTATAAGAGATACAGGTGAGTATCAAAGCATTGCATATGGTAGGAAAAGGGAAAAATATCATCTTTGTGGGTGGATATTATTTCTGGGGGACATAATTGTTTGGTAAACATCAGTGAACTTCCATGATAATATTAAATGTTCACCTTTGGTAATTTATAGCTATTGTCTCACTTGGTTGTGATCACAGGTGTCAAGAAACATGAAAAGCTATTATGTCGTCTAGGTCAAGGATTGATTGTTTTTTATTAATTAAAGGGCTGAATAATAAATATTTTGCATTTTAAAGGTCATATGGTCTCTGTGCAAGTGAGTATCCATAAGCTATTTGTAAATGAATGGTTTGTTCCAACAGAACTTTATTTACAAAAATCTGGTTTAGCAGAAAACCAGACTTGATGTGTAGACTATATTTTGTTGAACCCTGCTCTGTGTTATAAAATCTTCCACAGTCACTTTTTAGAGAGGGAATTTCGCATAAAAGTTTAAGGGGCTTTAATGCCATCCTAAAAGGAAAGACCAAAAGATCTTTAATTTTGTCCAAAAGTTATGCCTCACTCTCTACCAACCATGTGTTTTGAGGAGCTCTAAGGAGAAGTGGTTTTCTCTGTTCTCCCTGCTTCTGAACTATCTACAATGAAATAACTGATTCAAGCCTCCTCGTTTTGGGAGTCATAATAACTTACCCATGTCATTTAATTCATTTTCTTTTCATACTTCATTTTGAATTCTTCATACTCTCATTCTTGATGATAGTTTTGCAAATGCTTTAATGATATTTTCGTACATATAGCATCTCTCTTCATTATGATCTGAGCCCTTGTTGACAGCCCTCTGAGTCAATATGGAAAGGAGGGAGGGAGGAGGAGAAGAGTGAAGAAATTAAAAACTAGGTCAGGGGTGGATAATGGCTTAGGGGAACTTGTTTTTTGGAATCATATAAAATTCTGTTGACCCATGAAGGAATGTAGTTGGGAGCATTATGTATAAAGGCAAAACTTTAAAAACAAAACAAAACAAAAATTGAAGGCTACTGAACATTGTGTATTAAATACACATGCATGCATACATACGTATACACACACACACACACACACACATATGTATAAGTAAGACTATAGCAGGAAATCATTTTCTTTTTTTTAAAGGAAAGGTACATATAGGAATGAAGGCAAACAGGCAGGCAGACAGGAAAAGAAGAGAAATAAGTTTCTTCATTTTATTTTTACTTAGTTTTTCACACAAGTTGCCTCCCCACTGGGCCCAGGACTCGAACCCCAAGGGCATGTGGCCTGTGCTCCTTTGGAGGGGATTGACCTAACCTCTGCTCCACCAGTGTGCACTCAGTTATTTTTTTAATGGGAAGAATTTTGTACCTTTAACTTCATTTTCTAGATTTCTTGATTACTTTTGTAGGGTGGCTTAGACTATTTTTAAATCATATTAGAAGGAAGCTCTAACCCTGCTTTGAAAAATGTACTAAATCTTTCTCCATCATGAAGATTTCCACTTGAGATAGGATCCTGATTTGAATTTGAGTTATTTTAGGAGAAATATGAGTATAGTCCTTAATCAACTCTTTAAATTTCTTAGTCACTTAGAACTTAATTCACTTTTTTAACCCTCTGGTTCACTTTGAAGCATTTAACAACCTGATTTCCAGTATGAAGGGATCACTTAAACCATATTTTATCGACCTGCAGTAATGTTTATAAGATATTGGTGAGATAAATCTAAAAAATTCTCTTAAGAAATATTTTCAGTGAAGCAAACATTGCTTGGCAAAATCTCAACTTGCTTTCCGACTTTTTTCTTTAGATTTCAATGTATACTTCTTTCTGATAGCCTAGTAGATTTTATATTATGTGTGTATGTGTGTGCACGTATGTGTGTGATGTGTGCACTCACAAACGTGTTGATACATTCATTTATTATGGATCCCAAAAGCTCTATGTGAATGGGACTGGAGGTGCTTTTAAAAATTGTTTTTTCTAGAATTAGAGGAGTGAGGGAAATCTGTCATTCTATATTATTCTATTTGGTCTGAAATAGATGGTTTATAAAGTTGTGAAAGGAAAAGGAAAACCGATACTCATTCCGTTGTTGTTGTTGTAATTGTAACTGGTCATATTAGCAAAAATATTAAGACCCATGATGTGATATGAGATCAGAGAATATGATGTGGAGCCCAGCTTTGTTTGCTAGGACCATTAGAATGGAAAGAACAGTCTAGATCAGTGACCTTAATCGATGCTATACTTCTGAATCATCCAGAGCATTTAAAGTCATTTGGTCTCAAATGCAACAAAGCAGTCAGTAGATAATTCTGATGCTCCGTTAAGAAGTATTGAACTAAGTTGTGTTAAAAAAAAAAAAAAATGCCTTTTGACTATAGCATTATGAGGTAATCTGTTCCCGGGCATTTAAAGTTCTTCCTTTATCGTCTCATACCATTTTTCATATTCCATCTTGCATATCTCACTTAACACTACTACCAATACCACACACACACCCCCAACATCCAGAGAATGTCTTCCAGTGGGTATGCCTACATTTTGATGACCTTCAAAGCCTCATCAACACCTCAAATACCTAATGTAGTGCTGTCTAGGGAAGTGGTAACTGCTGTAGCTGGCTTGAAATTACCCTTCCCTCTGAGGAACTGAGTACGTCTGAGAAATGCAGGGCTTTGGGGGACCTCAGAGATCAACTAGGATCAACATTGCTTGGACGTCAAAAATGCTTACCAACCAGCATTCAGATGCAATCCAAGTGCTGGTTGTTGGGAAATGGCTCTTGGGGCAGGACTTGATCACAGAGGAGTGACTTGTCCTTGGGGCCCTCCTGGGTACCCTTGAAGCCTGTCCTCTCCACTCCCAGTCTGTTCCACTGAAAAGCAGCAACCAGAGATGGAACTGGGGAGACAGTTCGTTAGTTCACATAGGGCAAAGTTGCCATGAGGAGCTGGACTATAGAAGGCACACAGAGCCAAAAGTCCCATCTAGTCAAATTCCCTTAAGAAATCTGTAAGTTCCTCATCCTTTGAGGGAAATAGGGACTGATAGGAGACATCAGTAGAGAACATTAAACGTGCCTATTCAGTTACACCTTCACTGGTGGTTGAGTGGAATGGTAGGCCTCTGCTTTAGCAATTCTTGTTTGTTGTTCGTTTGATTTTTTGGTTTCTTGTTTGACAAGCACACTCACACTAGCATTTGGATCAGATAAATGTGTATGATGCAGTTATTGTCCATGGTCTGTGAGCAGATCTGCTTTGTTCGTTTTTGAGTTCTGCTTCATTTGGCTTGAGAAATTTTACAGTTTCACAATAAGACTTTTGAATCTAAAGTTCCTGTGGCATTTGGGTTTCTACAAAGTCATGTAGCAGCTTTCATTTTTTTTTTTTTTTTTTTTTTTTATAAAATATTTTTCTGGCCCTTTATCCACAAAAAACATGTGGTCTGCCTGCCTTCTAGTTGTTACCCAGAGCCTAATAGTAGGGTCTCTATGTAAATTTATGTGACATTTTCACTAGAAAATAGCTTAAAAAAATGAATGATATTTCTACAGTTTACTGTTTTTCACTTTAAGTACATTTTCTGACAATATGTCTTCTATTAATCATTTAAGCAATAGTGGGAGCCTTAAAGGAGTGTATTCAGAAGCAAGAACCCATAGTTCATTTAATGCTGTCTAAAAGAATTTCTTATTGATTGGCATCCTCTGTGGTTATGTGATGTAATATTTATAATATGTCACTCAGCCATACATCAAAACAAGTATGTCTGTTGTTTCATTTCCATGGGAGATGTTGATTTCAGAGAGGTCAGACCAGTTTTTGGTCACTTTGTGGCCAACCACTGGACCAGAAATGGGAAGTGACTAGATTTATGTAGTTACTGGAAATGGCTTCACAGATGCTTTCGTTTCTGCTGATTCTTTCCTCCCCTGCCCCCATATCACTCCTTTTCCTTCTTCACTTACCCACTGTGCACCCAGTTGGATTTTCTTGGCACACGTCCTCACGGTAAAACGGGCCCATTAAATCTGTGTGTGAGCACGAACATACTACCACGTGTTGATCAACGCCCTGGCCTGCTGGGCAGGAGCGGAGCTGTGCCTGACATTTCTCTTTGCCATTTATCACAGTTCATGGCTGAGAAATGGCCATTGCTATGTTATTATAGGAGCTTAAGCCTGCCCATACTTTGCTGTGTGGACACGCTGTGCTGCTATTTGGGGATGAATGTTGAATGGAGGTGAATGTGATAACCCACAGCCTTCAGGATTTGGGCAGGAAGAGAGTCATGAGGCAGAGCTGGCCTGGGAGACCCCCTTAAACTAAGGAACCAGTTGTGGCTCCTTTTAGATTTGAACAGTGGCCAAAACGGAATCAATTATGGGAAAGTGGGGTGCCCAGAAAGGTCTAGTTAGTCTTCCTTTGTAATTCTTTTCTCTCTTCTGACTGCTGGAAGGACAGTAAAGTCCAAGTAAACAATCCATAAGCGCTAGATAGAGCTCACTTAGCACCTAAGGGACTTGGTCTCATGGTCTCTTAGCTCTGCTTCTGTCACTAAACTTTTGCCATTTATTTTCCCCTTCCTCTCCAGTCTCTACATTGGACTCTCTTCCTCCCTCCTCCTCAGTGGGCCCCTCTGTAGTTCTTACATCTTCAAATTATTTAAAATGTGACACCCTTTCTTTGCTTCCTGTCAGGGAGCAGCCCTGGGCCCAGCCTGCCCAGCGTTGGTGGTAGCACTCAGTCAAGGGGAAGGAAGGAGGGACCCTCCACTGTCTGCTGACTGTCCTGGGTCGCCACCATTTCCCAGCCTCATAGGAGCTGTAAAACTTGTGGCTTACATAACCCAGCCCGCATTCTCCAGCTAATCTACAATCTGGGCTTTGAAGATCACAAGAAAGCAAAGGTCATGACCCAGAGATCAAAGTGACAGAAGCCCACAGAGTAATTGCTGGTTACCCTCTGTAGAGGGCCTTGGTCTGTCCTGTGGGTGTATTGTTTGCACAGAGACTTCAAACATGCTGTCTGTGAACTGTGAGGAAAATCAGCTGGCCTCTGCCGGTTGTCAGGCATTCATTAATGCTGTAGGTGAGCTCACCTCAGCTCATTAGAGTGAGATCATTGTCATCTCTCCAGCATCTGGAGTTATTCCACTCACAGTCTTTGTTCATTACTCTTTGGTCTTTATTGACTTTTTCTCACAGTCTTCTTTTACTGGGAGGTGTTGAGGGGGTGGTAATATAAGGAAATTGGAGTAATAAGAAAGGGAGAGATGGATGTATTTATTGTAAATTAACTTTGAGGCACCCAGAACGCAAGCAAGCTAAAGCTTGAAAAAGGGCCTTAGATATCATTTAACCCATTTCCTTCATGCACAGGTGAAGAAACAGAGACTCAAGTCAGGCAACAGAGACGGAACAAAGATCACAGAGCAGAGGGGTTCAGAAACTGGCCTCTTTCCTCTACCTTGTTTGTCCCTAAACTTTTCCTTATGAAGCCCTCTCATCTTTTAAGTTTTCCTCTCCACACTTTATAGCATTGGTCTCTTAAAGTTAAGTTACACTGAAGCCATTACTAACTTTTCCAAAATTAATTAGATGCACTTAGTTGTTGATCAGAGCTTTTGATCAGCATGAGGTAACCAGTGTTACCACACGGGGTTGATGTAATCCAGTTAAAAGCAAAGAGGCTTGATGTTCTGTTGGCATGTTTGCCCTGTTCTATTAAGCTCAGTGGAGAGCTGAAAACAGCTCGTGGCTCACCCTTTGCTGCCTTCAAGGTCCCAGGTAGGGCATCAGTAGTTTGCACCATGTCTCCCTACCCACCAGGCATGAGAGCAGGGAGGAGGCACGAAATAATTGGAAGAAGCATAGGAAACCATACACTGAAGAGGGTATGAAAACACTCCAGTGTCCCCACATCCATTTCCTTAGGATCTGGAAACATGGTATTTCTTGAGTAGAGTATCCTGGGAGAAGGAAAGATGGTAGCCCGCTCCATGAGCAACCAGACAATGGCAATGCATCTCACTTTCCTGTGGTTATGTGGTATTACTGGGGAACAGCCAGCAACCCTGGGGTAGCACTTGTGGGAAGGAGCATCCCCCCATCCCTTTGAAGTCCAGATGAAAAATGTCAGAGCATTGGGATTTGGGCAGAGAGGATTGATTTTGGAACAAAAAACAAAAAAAAAGGATAAACAAAAAAAAGCCCTTTTGCTGTTCCTTTCCACCTCCTACTGCTGCTTCAAGTCTCTCCTTGGAGGAGTCCCTTAAGAAAACGGAGCAGTCTGTAAGAAAAGAGATGCCCTGGAGAGCTCTACATGCGGGTCTCGCTTTTGTAGAATCTGAGACAGAGACAAATGGGTCTTTAAACACCTTCTGAGGATCCCCGCTCTCTTCTCAATAACCTCACCTTTCACATCACAGCCCCGAGTGGTCCTGACTTCCATCTCCCAGCCCCAGGGATTTTCACCCAGCCACCTTGGGAAGGTCAGGAAAATTGGAGTTGCCCTCTGGAGATAGGGACGTGAGCCTTAGAACTTAGACGGATCTCTTTTCATTAAGCAGTGTCCTGGCTTAACAAGCAGTTTTATAAATCTGAAGCTGTCTCCGGGTGTCACCAGATTTATAGACGGGGGTTTCTGCCATAAAGTGGTTTATGATGGCCGCCTTCTGTGTTATTAGTAGCTGTCTCTTCCTTCAACCATTGCTGTTTGATAATAGCCTTAAAACACCCAGAATTACTTACCTGCAAGCCCCATTCCCAATAGCCCCTGTTGACAGTCTGAATAAGTTTACTGCCCTTTTGTTGTACTTTACCTTCAAAACAAACTGATTGAACCATCAATAGCTCGTGGAAGCTGACAGAGGCATGTCATCTGGACTGGCCCTTGTGATTGCAGGTTATCTGGGGGAGTTAACCTTCCCGCATTGTTAACTGAAATGTTTTATGTACTATGCAACTTTAGGATACGGCTGTGATAACCCCAGTAACTAAGTAATACATCACAGTAAAGAGATTTTGGTGCAACAAATAACCCTGGATTAAATTTACAAGGGTTCAATTGATATTGTAAAAGCCTTCATTCTGTGGCTTCGGGAATCCTCTCTTGTATTTTTATGGCAAACTTGCATTATTCTCAGGATTGAAGCTGCAGCTTTTGACACTCTGACATGACCTAGAACAAAGGGAAATAGATCTCCCAAGACCAGGACGGGACAGGCAGGCAGACGTATCACTTGGCAGTAATGCTTAGAGTCAGTTTCAGACCACCAAGAGGAAGATGTGGTAGATGGTGGTCACTCTCCGGGCTCTGTGCACCGCAGACATTGAGACGTGGCAGACGCTCAGCTGAACTGGGAAGAGGACTCTGTGCCTCAGTACCAGCATCATAATTCTGAATCTGTTAGTCCTGTGGTGCCACTTCGTTGGGACAGTGGTTCTTAGTAGGGTTAGTGGCACCAGGGAACAGTACATTGGAGGGCCCACTCTAAACAGCGAATGAGCATCTCTGGGAGTGCAGTCCTGTGATCTGTTTTAACAAACCTCCAGGGGATGCCAATGCCCGCTTGATTTCGAGAACCACAGTGCTAAACTCCTCACGAGAGGACCTCAGGGACCTTGTCTGTTTTGTGTATTACCATCTTCTCAGACCCAGTGCAGTCCTGGTAGATGATAGCTGTTTACTCATTATTTGTTGGGTGAGTGGATATGTGTGTGAGTGAATGACAGGAGACTTCTCAAAGGGCAGAACGTTGGTACCTGGGGCTGCGTCTCAGGCCCACCTCTTTGGAGCCTGCCTTCCTAGTGTCTCAAACCTCTCTAAGCAGACTCCCTGGAAATCCCAGACTGGCCATCAGGATGGAAGTCAAATCACCTCTAGTTTTGGGGGTGACTGGCAGCCTATTTCATGGACTGCTTCTTCAATTGTCTAAGAAAAGTGCTCTGAAAACAGTAGCTCTTTGTCATCTAAAATTTTTAACTAGCTTAAAAGCCAGCACCTCTCTTCTTCTCCTTTGATTTCAGGGCTGTGATCCAAAGTGGGGCGAAATGACAATGTGCTGTCTGTTGTCATCGTGGTGCCTGCCAGTCCTGTGAAGACATCTTTCATTCCATCATTAAACAGTGGCTGATTTTCTAATACCAATGTTTTCTTCACCTGAATATTCATCTTTTCCCACCCTACACTTAGTGGGTGTCTTTACTCCTTTGAGCGTCACTCCTGACATATTGTTTCCGTCTGTACATGTCTTTATTTGAAAGAATCTGTTGTCATCAAGACTTTGCTGCTACAAGCAGGAGATAGAAGTTTTCTCTGCCATTGACTGAGGCCAGTGGGAGTTCTCCTGCAGCGTAGAAAGGCCTTTTGGGCTCCTTTGAGAACTTCTCTGATTTGGGGTAAGGTTAGGGGGTATCTGGGGAGAGAAGAAACTCAGGGAAAAAATAAATAGAAAAGAAGGTAATAGAATGAGGCCAGAGAGGCAACAGAAAGCAGTTAAATTTCTAGGACCTCAGATGTTGGGGGCTGGACATTTTTAGGGAGGAAAAATATACTTCAAAAGAATTTCAGAGTATTTTGATTTTAAAAATGAATAAAAGAAAGGTTATGGCTGGAGGCTTCTAAACTGTCTCCAGTATTTGAGTGATCACCTAAGTCTGGGTAAACATTGAGAAATCACTTGTGATATGAGGCCACTTATGAGGGTGGTTGCTGGTCTTGGTCATCCAAGACTCTGCTCAAGAGGGGAGCATGCTGCAGAGATCTCAAGTAACATTTGCACTGATAAAAAACTAAGTACTTCAGGTTGCCTGAGGGTTAGTTCTTTAAAGTCTGCTTGAGACTTCCTGTTCCTTCTTTTCCTCCTCTAGCCATTAGTTTTCAATTATTCACTGAGTAATGTTAGCTATCTTCCTCTGAGCTTCTAAAACTACTCTGTCCATAACCTCTATCTTGGCACTTAGCTCTGGTTTCTAATTCCTCTATGTAAGTCTATGTTCCATTACACTGATAACCCCTTCAAGAGCAGCTGCCATGCTGTGTCATGTCTGTGAAGCTAGTGCTCAAGAAATATCTGTGCAACTAACTTGAGCTAGAATTTTACTGAGTCAGTTCTAATGCAATTTTCCAAAAAAGTGAGAATGTGAACAACAAATTAGTCCCTGCCTTCAAGAAACTTAGAATTTAGGTGAGGACATCAACAAAACATTAAACAACGAAATGTGAGTGTGTATGGTGCTGACAGTATAGTCTGGGAGTACTGAGGAGGGAGAAGACAACATGGACTGGAGATATTGAATACAACTTCATGGGGATTTGGACTTGAAAGATGTGTGACTACTGAGGAGGCAGGGTGCAAGAGGGAAAGGACAGATTCCCATGGAGATAATCCATTGCTGTTCTCTCTAAGCAGGTCAGGGTCTAAACAATTTCTCATTTGATTGATAAACTACAAGAGCTTGATTGAAAACATCTGGGTTGGTAACTGTCACTGAGGAAGGTTTCTATACCTTTTTGTTTTTACTTACATGTTTATAGAATTATCCCTTGGCTGGGTGGCTCTTCTAGTCAACTTCACGTATACCTGCTTGAGGACAGTCCATCACATGAGAAGCCATAATGAATACCAAAGACTCTTTCCAGGGGAATGGAGCACATATATTGTTTGTTGGGTTATTAGTAACCCCTGGAAATGAATTCTCTTTGTTTCTTCTTAATAAAGAGAATCTTCCTAGTGTCAGCATGGAAGTAGCTAAGTGATGATGAGGAAAGAGAAGTCCTCAAGATCCCTGTTTGATTCCTCAAGAAGCCCTTCTCAGCTGTAGTGTTCATTACTACTCTCCTAAAGTCATATAGATATGATAACTTGTATCCTAGCTTATTGTCTTGGATAGCAAGGCAAAGACTTTTGTCTTAGTTTCAAATTAAAGATTTATTATTATCTCAGAAATGAAAGCGCTGTCAATGAGACATAGGAATGCAGTGATAGAAATGGTTCAGTCAGGTTGTAGGTTAACTTCACTAACCTGTGTGGCTAAGTAGCTGCCCATTTTCTTGAATGGAAGGAGGGAAATACATTGATGGGTTCTTACTGGCTAATCTGATGTGTGTGTGTCTGTGTGTGTCTTTCATTCAGTACAGCCATTAGTGCATTAGTGTATATTTTAATGTTTAATTGTGTGTGCCTAACAAATAACCATTTGAATTCCCTCAAAGAGTGATTGTGCACTCTTCGTGAAATAACAGAGGAGAATCAACAGCCAAGACCCACACTCCTGAAGATCTAATGGTGCAGATTCCTAAGCATCAGACAAATTTCATGGATCTTTGAAGGTCTCACCCTGAACTTCCTGAGTTGTTGTCTCTGACTTTTCTCTCCCAGATGCTTTGTTCTGCACAAACTGCCCAAACTGAAGTTTCTGGATGCCCAAAAAGTAACCAGAGAAGAAAGAGAAGAGGCTTTGGTCAGAGGGGCATTCATGAAGGTGGTGAAGCCCAAGGTAAGTCCCGTACTCCCTGTCTTCAAGGGATTTATACCTCACCAGTTGGTTGTCTTTCAGAGAATGGAGGGTATCCTTTTGTATATTTAGAATGCAGGAGGGATGTGCCAAGTATCCGCTGTTTCATGCATATACTGTTGGACAAACAAGAGGTAGGACTGGGTATAAGTTGGATCTTCCTGTAACCCAGGACAGGGGGACCATTTTGTGAGGTGATCTCACTCAGGTGGCTCTTTCACCATACACAGTCTAATGGTGATATTCCTGGAGGGCATTTCAGGCCTTCTTGAAGATGGTTCCTTTACAAGGTAGGTCTTCTCAGTAGGTCTGAAACTGAGAAAGGAGAAAGAAAGGCATTGACAGCAACTGTTCCTCAGGTGAGTAAGATTTCCCTAGTGCCTTAGGACGGTTCTTTCTCTTGTGAAAACTAAGGAAGGTCCACAGGTGACAGCTTGGCTGGTCTCCAGGGTGTCATTAGTAGGTAAGAAAAATTTTTTTCAGACTGGTGTGTGCTCCCACATGTGGCTTTCCAGGAACTCATAGCATTGGTATTGACTGACCTTTTCTTTACCAGCTGTATCCACATCGAGGTCATGGAAGTGAGCGTGGTGTCCTCTTAATGACAGCATTGGTGCGGGGTGGGGAGATGTGGATTTGGATCTTGGATTCAGACACAGGGAGATTTTTTTTTAAGACACAGACAGCTATCTTTTTGGGAGGAGGATTGGACACACTTTAGTAAAACCAGAGGCTGTAGATGGACTTGATGGCCCTCGTGACCTCTCTGGGGGCCTGCCACTGCCCTGTGGCTCTGTGAACCACATAGTCGCTGACTTTGGATTCCTAGCTTATGCGTTAAAAACACTGGCCCAGAAACTCTAGAGGCCTGCTTTGTCCCCACTTACTGACTTAGAGAGCTCTACACATACATTGGAAATGATTAAGGGGGAAAGAGAAGAAAACAAACAGAACTAAAACAGAAAAGCGAAGCCTCTTCCATCAACTTGCTCAGCTGGCAGCAGACCTTAGGCCACTTTCTTCCCCTGAATCCATGAGGGGCAACTTATTTCCTGTTATGCTGAATAAAATTGCTAACAGTTGTGGAAATAGATGATATGGAGGGTGTAATGCTGGCAGATAAATGTATTGTTACCTGTTTCAGCATGTGGGAAATTAATCGGGTGATTGTTTCATAGGTATTAGAGTGTTAACAGCTCTCCTTATCGAGGCTCAGGTTTGACATATGGCTCATGACTGCCTTTAGTTATTCCAGCTTTTGTCATTTTGTCCAAATGAGGTCAGTTATTTCCTGGCCTCCTTTCTGTTAAAGGATTTCAGAAATGAGCGGTGTCACCAAACCGAACAGAGTACAGCAAAGAAACTCTGTATCTTGTCTTGGGTTTCAGCCCATCCTGCCTATCTCACTCTCACATATATGTGCACTTTATATATTAGATTTGCATTTTGTCACTCTCATTGCCTTTCATATGAGGATCTCTACTTTGTCACCTGAAATCCAGAGGGGTTACTAAATATGATACCCGTCCTACCTGCGTGGGCTGTTTCGTATGTGCCCATAAGTAGGGAAGGAGATCTTTTTCTGACTGTGACCGCAAACTGGTGTGACTTTCCAGATTCTTTTTATACAGATTTGTGAATCCTACATGCCCTACAACGTAGAAGACAGGGAACACTGACTTTACAGATGAGATAACTCAGGCCCATAGATGCTGATTGGGCTACCCAAAGTCACCTGACATTGCTGGGCCTGGAGTTTTCCTTGTGTCTCTACAGAGCCCACATTACAACAACTGGATTCTTAGCTCTGTAACAGTAAGCACAGCATTTCCTCCCTGCATCTCTCAGTTCAAACAAAACCTCAGAGGAAGTTCTAAATGAAGAAAACAGGTAAAGCACGGCTGTTCTGTTGGAAACTGGAAGCCTCCCCTGCCTTTAAGAGCAAGTGGGAAAGACTCCTTAAAATCCACTGGTAGCTGGTTCCCTGAGTCATTAGCTACATCAGCAGGAAGGCTCTTTAAAGCTCCAAATTAGCTTCTAATCCGTTCTAGAATTAGCTCATGCTATGTGATTGACTAATGTTTTTTGCTAACCGTATTAACATTAAGAATAGCCATTGACTGAGAAGAGACAGAAGTTACTCTGATGAAGCATAGGGACTGTCAATTTTTACCTTTTTTTTGGTAGGGTCATATCATTTCCAAACTGGGAGGACATCAGAAATCACTTGGTCTGTGCTCTCATTGTTTGGACAGAAGAACTGAGAGAAGATATTGTTTGCTAAGGCCCCACAGCTCCATGAAGGCAGAAGTGGGGCCAGAACATGGATTCGGGACTTGGGTTAAATGTTCCATTTACACAGGACTGTGAAGTGCTGCAGAAGATATTCCTATTTTCCTGGCTTCCTCTCAGGTCTCTACTTCTCCTGAATGGCAGGCGATTCCCTTTTGTCTGTTGTTTTCTGGGACCTGCGCTGGTACTTCTCTTGCAGATAGAGGTCAAATGAGCTCCTTGCTGAATTAATAAATTGGTGTTAAAAAGGCTGTTTCTCGTCTGCTCACAGTATGTACAGACGTATGTTTGTTCCTCTGCAGGTGTGTATATACGCTGTCCGCCTCTGTGTTTATATACATATGTATGTTCTGGGAGGTATGTGTACACACAGAGCTGGCTTCTAAGTGAAGAGCAATTTCCTCTTCGTGAATTGCCAATGCTGTGCTGAGCACACTTGGTGAAGACCTATTTTTCATAACGGAATCGGAATCTCAAGTTGGCTTCTGTCCTTCCCGAGGCAGCGATGGCCTATTGTGCTTATTCAGCAGAATGCTCTGATAGATGATCAAGGGGGCCATGATTTGGGGAGCTGTTTCATTTTATTCCTGACATAAAGTATTTGGGAGAAGGGAAAATGCTTCTCCAATCACAGTCTTTGCCTTGGAGGTAGGGAAAGGGCAGTCTGGGTGTTCTCGGCTGACGCAAATGCAAAATCATCTAGGAACTAATAAACTCTCTATGTCACTAGGCTTGATTGGGTACCTGGCAGGCCCTGGCACTTGGGTGCAAGTTCTTGCTTGCTTTCTCTCAGGATGACACATTTCTCCTTCACTGCTGCTGTTTGGCTTTTGTGGTTAAAAGCTGCCTTCTGTCTGAGCTCTGATTGTGCTACAGAGATGCTGTCATTTATGAGGAAGTGAAGCTAATGCTACAATGGACTCTTGAATGTGCGTGGGCCATGGGGTTAGTTAATAGACCTATAACATCTGAGCTTTACTCATTTCCCAGAATTTTAAAGAACATATATATATCTATATATCTATATATATATCTTTGTCAAATATTAGCTGTTGAATCATGCTGTGAGGCCCCCAAAGAAAGGCTTCTGTTATAACCAGGCTGCAACCCCCTCATGGTATTAGGAAACGTTGATCAAAGCAGCAAAGAGGCCTGTCCAGGAGGGCGTGCGTGGCGGGCATGCCAGCCCTGCTCATCAGAGAGACGGTTCAAGAAACCGACAGTCAGAATTGCTTAATTATGTCCTGGCTTTGTAATTATTCGTCCCTGTTCTGGCAAAGAGCACAGTTGTCATTTCTTTGACATAATTATTCAAAGCTGAGCCCTCTTGTTTACAGGCATGTATAGGAAGTGGACTACCAACTGTTTAATCTTCAGAACCTATGGAAGTGAAGGGGACAGAAGCTTTAGGGTAGCTGGACTGAAAAACCACAGCCTGTATTAGAAAGTGCTTAGATATCTGGGTTTTTTGGCTTATAATTGTGGCCATTCTCTTATAGGTAAGATGCAGTAGTGGATATGTTCACGAGTGTTGATTTCTTCTTGAAAATACATCTGCATGTCTTCCTGTAGGCATGCCAGATTTCTTATTATTTCTTACTGTGTAGTTTGTGTATTTGTGCAGTTTTGCACAGTTTGTGTATTTGTGCGTACCTTCAGTTATTTGGTGGGGCTGTAACATGTGTGAGGCAGAGAGACAAGGGGGAGAGAAGAGGGAAAGTAGAGTAAGGGGGTGATGGAGATGTGATGTGTTAAAGGAATAAACTTCTGAGTAGGTGTACCTTCCAGCACTCTTTTCAATCTCATCCTCAAACTGAGAGGTGAATGTGTTAGACTGGGGCTCACGAGTACCTATGCACTTCTGCCTTTGACACTTAGAGTTGGCTTCTAACTCCCCTTGGAAGCTTTGATTTCTTCCGTAAGCGTTTATCTTTGGATTTTCACCAAAAAGGAATCCTAAGATAAAGACAAAGACAAGAATCAGAGGAATCCAGCACATTGTTGGGAGGAAACAGCTGCTTGTTCACAGAATGTTGGCTTCATGAGGGCAGGAACTCTGCCTGTCTTGTTTGTTCTCGTCTCTCCTGTAGATGGTTGGTAGCTGAGGCTCAGCCAATACTCAAGGAGAGAATAAAGCATTAGCAAAGCATATTGAAGATCCATCAGGAAAGGTGGCTCATATGGGTTTTTTTTTCGTTGCCTTCATATAGTCTTGGAAAAACAGGAAAGGGATCTGTGACTTACCAAAATGTATCAATTGAATCTCTGCATTTGCAGGGAGGGGAAACGAGCAAGCAAGTGATTCTGAGTTGCACCTTTGCTTTTCCAAAGAAAGGACCCCAGAATTACTTAGAGAGCAAAACTTAGAGCCACAGTAGGCCTGTTCTTGACTTTTTCATTTGGAAATCAATGCCAGGAGAAGCAAAGTTGTGATCTAAAGTTGCTCTCTGTCACTGCTCAAGTTGTTTTCTGCATTCTTCTCTCAGAATCCACCTGTTCACCCTAGGGTTTTTCAGACATAAAAGGTAGTTTTTCTCAGAAAACATGCTGGGACACTCCATACGTGTGTGTAGTTAAAGTAAGATTCTTCCTGTCTTAGCTGCATTTGTGTTTTTTTCTTGTACCATAGAGGAATACTGTCTAGTGGCTACTTTGGTTCACATAAGTGTTTTTATTCCCATTCTTTACAAATTGCTGCTTTGTCCTAAACCATAGTATATATGAGTTTCCTATCTTTGTTTCCCCATCTAGCTTAATTTCAAATATGTAAAAGGTTAGCAATAAGTATGTCTATTTTGATTACATTGGTTAATATTTACTTTATGGTATATTAAACTGCATTTTAGTTTGATTGACAATAAACCAGTATACCTTGAAAGTTGTTTAGCATGCCAAACATTCAGAGGAAAACTAAGTCAGATGATTTTCTAGATATTTCTAACTATCTGAACATGTTAGTGTTTTATGGTTCTTTTTCTGTTTCACACAGATGTTTCTTGCTAGAGATTCAGATTCTATTTTCAGTTACTTTATAGCAAATTTTGAAAGGAAAAAAAATTTTAATTAATTTCTTTTTTGGAAAAGCTTAGGCAGTGTGTTTAAAAACAACTCCAGAAGCCAGAAATTTGCAGTTTGTTTGTTTTTCATTCTTATGCCTGATTTCACAGTTTGCCACATTCATTTGAGGAGGAATCACTTAAGGATTTTGTATTTCTCCAGTTTTAGTGCCATGGCATCCTGTGTCTCCAGTAAATACTGAGAGGATTGCTCTTTGGAAGCAATTTCAGTTGCTTTTCATTGCCTTATATTTGTCTAGCAACCCTCTGAAGTCAGAGATAGACTATTGAAGAAAAGATGTGTCTCTGGAGTCCTGGAAAAGTCCTCTGAATGGAGAATTGAAATCTATAGTACAGAGAAAGAAAGTGAAACAGAACTTCCGGTGCTGGTGGCAGACTTTTATAAAACTCCCAGGAGCCCCTGGGATCTGGCCAGGTGTTGAGCACATAGTAGGTATCACTTCCGATTCAACCCAAGGACATGTGAGATATTGTTTTGTGCCTCTTAGAGTCCTTGGATTACACTACACTCCAGTGGCCAACTCCGCATTCTTCCTCTTTTGGCCTCTAAAAAATTCACTTTTGTTCAAAGATATCGGGACAGACATATGCCAAGAATATCACAGAAGTACATGGCACTTTGTAAGGAATTACCTAGGTATCGCCAGATACTTTGTCAGGTCTCTGGAAGCTAGTAATTAGGACAAGTGGGGTAGATTGTATTATTTGTCTGAAATTGTTCCATTCTCTCTGCCCTTGCCATGAATCTCCCTTTAGGGGAGGAGTATATTTCCCTTTTCCATTAACTCTGGCCTTGGCCATGTGACACCCTGGCCAGGGGGACGTGAGTGGAAGTGACAGCACGCCAGTCCTGCGCCAAGGCCTTCCGATGCACCATGTGTTTCCACTCACTCCTCTTGCATGTCTGCCATTTGCTATGAAAACAACACGAGACACACATTGAGCAGACCTGGATCTGACCTGAAGCCTGAGCAGAACCACCCCAGCCCACCACAAACCTCTGCACAAGAAGAGTAGCTTGCCATGAGCTACCAGGAGACTGAGTACTAACGTTGCTGCAGAAACCTGAGTAATTGGTAGGCCCTCCATCTCCACACTCAGCCTTCTGATTCTGCCCTGACCACTTAAACTAGGCCTCTTAACTAGGGCACAACCCTGGGTTTACAGAAGTTGATGACAACTTTGGGCACTATAGTACCAACTTCTGTGGGCTTGCTGGATGCTTAACTAATTTGGATCACAGGCCAGTCTAAGGATTGATTGGTTGCCTAGTGGTGCCTTTTTAAATGCATTAATATTCTCCTGATATGTAAGTAAAAATAACACCTTGTATGCACTGTCTACTTGATATTGTACCAGTGGTTTAATATTGTTATCTCCTTGATCTTGAATCTAAAAATGAGGAAACAGATGAATAGAGAACGTATCTCAACATTATCTAAAATGACAGAGCCCGGTGAAATCAGGTCCTGCCTGAAGTCACCTACCTCCCAAATCCCAAGCTCTTTCTCCTGTATACCTTAAAATACTTTAGTCAGATTAAAAAAGCTAGTCTCAGTTTATGCTCTGTTCACTGTGCACCTTAAATTTCATTAACCAGGCATGGAGAGACAATGGGAGGCAGGAATAAAAGAACTAGAAGATTCACCGTGGAAGGGAGCTAATGGTAGCTTTGTCATTTCTAATGTTGGCCTTGTGACCACAGCCTCAAACCCACTTTGGTGAAATCCATGGGCTAGAGAATTGCAGGAGTAACACTGTGGAAGACTGTTAGGTCAGGTTTGCAATTTGTCTTGAAGGTGAGGAGGGAGGTTGTCAGGGTTTGAAGTGTGAGGAAAATATGTTTGGGTCTGTGTTTGGGTCCTTGGGCATCTGGGAGAAAGAGAACGGGATTCTGTGCATACAATGTGTTTTGGAAATCTCTACAGAGGCAGCAGCTGGCCTGACACTTCCCAGCATTCAAAGCAGCCAGGTCAGTTGTTGGTGCCCAGGTGACCACAGTGGTCAGAAGACCAGAGCTGAGCACCCTCTCCCTAGGTCTGCAGGCAAGGGACAGGGTGGTGGAGGGAGGATAAAGCTGATGGCTTACAGAGACCCAGTCATAACTCCCCTGACCGTAGGTCCATGGCATTCTAAAATGGCTTTTGACATGTTCTTACCTACAGATTCTCTTTTATGGTATCAGTTGTCTTAGTATTAAGAAGTGAATTTAAGATATCTTTACTGAGCCATAAAAAATTTTCAATGCGGTGATCTCTGGTAATAATTAAGATGGAGCCTTAATAGCCAATTATGTCTACAAGCTCTACATTGCCAGCTTGACATTTTCTTGGTCTACTTTAGAGGGTGGTTTTTGGTATTTTGCTTCTTGCATAAGAGTTTTTAAAGTATTTTTAAAATTAAGTTTAAAAGAGAAGAGGAGGAGAGAAAATAAAGGTGCTTTCTTATGCAAATGGGTTCTCAGAGAATGAAGTTGGGGTGCTGCTTTAAAGTTCTTGTCTTTAAAACTGTGTACAGTTTCAGGACTTGCCAGGAAGCCACTCCCAGCAACAGGTGTGTTGGAGAACCTGAATAACACCTTATTCTTAATATTCTTTTCTCCACTTGCCTTCACCACTCACTAATTCTTTGCTTTGAGTCTGGTGATTCCTGCCCAGTGATAAAGAGGGCCGATTGAAAGTCCTGTGCGCACTTGTCTTGAATCAGAGAAAAACGGTCAGCAACTGAGGTCTGAATGAAACAAGGTTCATGAAAGTATCTGGTCTCTTCCCTCAGTCAGACCAGGGCTTTGCTCTCTATTCTTCTGAATTCTTCAGCTTCATAAAATTCTGCTTTGCTTAGAAATTCCCATTTGGGTCATGGGAGCATCGGGGGATAGGGATTGAGCCCTTGGGCAACTAGACATCCTAGAAGGTGTGGAAGTCTGAAGGATAGATGGGTCAGTGGGCAATTACACAGATGCCAAGCCTCTAAGGGAAAATCATGAACATTGTTCTGAAGCTAACTCTGATTACATGTTAACATTCTGTGCAATTTCATGGCTAAGAGAGAGGGAGAAAATGAGGATGGCATGGTCCCAATTTCTGCAATTGACTTTTGGTTATTTCCACACTGCCTGCAACTAATAGCAGATGTACTAGTTTGCTAAGGCTGCCATAGCAAACTACCACAGTCTGAATGGTTTAAACAGCCATCGATGTTCTCATAGTTCTGGAGGCTAGAAGTCTAAGATCAAGGTGTTGGCAACCTTGGTCTCTCCTTGTCTTACAGATGGCTGCCTCCTTTCTGTGTCCTCCAAGGTTATGTTTATATGCACATCTATCCCTGATATCTCTGTGTATGTCTAGATTTTCTCTTTTTGTAAGGACACTAGTCACATTGAATTAGGGGCCACCTTCATGCCTTGTTTTAGCTTAATCACCTCTTTAAAGATGCTCTCTCCAAAAGTAATCACGTTTTTGATATACTGAGGGTTAGGACTTGGACTAAGAATTTTTGGTGAGTAAGAGAAGATAAAATTCTGCCCATAACTGCAGAGAAGAAGCCTGAACTTTAAGAAGTTATGAAAGAAAACTCCTGCGAGCTTAGTGATAAAAGGGATAGGTAGTACTTCTTTTCATTATACCCAAAAGCTTAAGAAGCAAAGTAGTGGACTAGATGAAATGATCGGTTAACCTTTGATTAGTCAACTGGAACAGAGGTAAAAGTCTTTCCAAAGTTTGAAATGAAATTTGGTGTTTGTCTGAATGTGGCTAATTCTTAGATTTCAGGGTATCATCCAGGTGAGTATCAAGCAGGTATGCACAGGCATATCCCCATATTAGCAGACGCTCCAGTAAAGGCACGTCATGGAATTCCCTTCCTTCCTTCCTACAGTAAACTCAGTAAGGAATCCGATGCTCAGAGGAGAGTCTTCTCATTAGAAAAAAATTTCCTTTACTGCTACAGGTTCCTTTTGCCCTAAACGTCACTTGAGGAACCAAAAAAGTTGTTTGTTTTGTCATAAATGGGATTTCTGACACCTTCCCACTGCTCCTTGCCTGTTTCTCCAGAGAGTTTATTTCTCCCTGCCAAGACCTCCAGGGAAAACCAAATTCCCAAATAATTGTTGGATTAGCTTATGAGTTTGCTTCTGCTTCTGTGTTGTTTTGTCTACCTGTGGTCACAATGTCTTACTTCTGAGGCCCATGTACACCATGTGACTCCTTATATACATCATCATTGTCTCTCTGAGCAGAAGAGTAGTGTTTCACAAGCATGATAGGGCAGGTCTGCCCTTGGGGTCCCTGGAGGCAGGTGGTACAATTAGTTCTTTTATTTGCTTTTCTGCTCCTTACAGTAGAGTGTCTTAGATTAACAGACAGGGCACCATCAATAATGCACAGATGCTCTGTAATTGGGGCTTCCTTTGATGTTAATTTAGCTAAGTTCAGTGCTATTGTCGGTGATAGCAATTATGCTCAGCCTTTTCACCAAGGACATTTTAGGATAATTTTATTTTTCATGTGCATTTTAAAATATGGCAGTAAATTTTGAGCTACATTACCTGAATTAGAACTCTTTATTTCTTTTCAACGGTGAACTAATGCTCTCTGTCTAGGCTCCAAAGCTATATTTTTTTTCCTCTTTTTTTGAAGTGGGGGATTATAAGGCTTCTACTTCATGAAGCTTTTAACTCATGAAAAAAATTTAGAAGTGATTTGCTTGCTTTTTTGTTGGCATTTTTAATTGGCATGGAGACTACGATCTGATTTCTCTCTCTCTCCCATGTTTTATTTGTCCATTTGTATTCATTCATCCCCCAATACCCAGCCGGTCCTTTTGTTCTTGACATGATTCAAGGGGTTGCCTCCAGCTGTCCTTTTGGGAAGTCCTAAAATCTGAATTTATTATGGCTATTATATTCCATGGAAAACCTATGGCCCTTACTTTATTCATGAATTGTTGTCAAAGTTGCTATACCATGTTTCAGAATTGCATTTAGGTTTGCATTAAAGACCAAACTTCTACCTTCTACCATCTACTGGACCATTCATACAAAGAATGTATTCCTCCTTTGACATTTTTGTGAGGGTTAAATGAGTTGATGTGAGTGTGGAGCTAACACCATCTCTAGTTTGTAAAATCAGGGAGAACTAATGTTCTTAGATGTGTAATTTCAGAACATCTTTGCTTTATGGCATAGCTGTGTCATTGGTTTGTGTGAATGAACATGCAGAAGGTATTTTTGGCTTGAGGTTTGTTTGTTGACTTAGCCCTCATAACAAAATGTCATAGAATGGATGGCTTACACATCAGAACTTTATTTTCTCATAGTTCTGGAGCCAGAAGTCCAGATCGGAATGGGAGCATGGTCAAGTCCTGGTGAGCCTGTGTTCTCACAAGGGGTTGGTGGACGGGAAGGACTTTTAACTCTTTTTATACCATCACAGCCCTATTGGAACAGGGCCCCACTCTATGACTTCATTTAACCTTAATTACCTCCTAAATATCAAATCTCCAGATATGGTAATGTTAGTGGGTTAGGGTTCCAGTAGATGAATTTTAGGGGACATATTTGATTTCATAGAAGGCGTTATTGCCCCTGTATTCTTCGTAGCTTACTTGAATTTTCTGTATTTTATACTGATGGGTTACATATTGTTTTTTGACTTTGCTATGGAGCGAAATCCACATTCACTAAATGAAAAGCATATTGCAAATTTTCACTTTCAGTGCAGGATTTAAGAAATTACATTAGATATTCAACACTTTATTAAAAACTAGGCTCTGTGTTAGATGATTTTGCCTAATTGTAGCCTAATGTAAGTGGTCTGAGCATGTTTAAGGCAGGTGAGACTAAACTATTATATTTGGTAGCTTATGTGTATTAAACCACACATTTTTCTTGGAATATTTTCATGGGATTATCAGGGCATCACTCCATCCAAGTCAAGGAGGAAAATTTGTTCTTAAATGTCTCTAAGGCTTTTGCTAAGTACTTCCTGATATAGTGTCACTTTGAAAAGAAGGGACTATGGGACAACAAAGAAGGTCAGACCTTCTGTGCATCTTGAGGAGGCCCAGGCTCCCTGGGTTTGGAGGTCTCTCAGGCACCGCACAAGGTCTTTTTGGTTATAGTCATGGTACAGGGAGGGAGTCTGGGCCAAAAGAAGGTGCAAGAGGAGTGAGTATAGTGTGAAGGACAGAGGAGGTCCCACGGTCACTGGTAAGTCAGGAGGATAGAGGGGCAGTGGCCCTGAGTGGGCAGCTGTGGAGCACAGCAGTCTGTGCACAGCGATGAAATTGGGAAAAGGACACCTGATACAAAAATAAGCCTTTAAGCCCTTTTGTGTGGGTGACCTCAGACTCAACTCCCTTAATCCTCTTCTAATTCCCTTGGAGAATCTGGAAATCAAGGCCAACATTTCGATCCTGGAATCTGTCATTGAAGCCAGCCCCCTTCATGATAAAATGGAGCAAACCAGGGAGTGAAATGTGGGGACTCGTTACACATGTCCAAAGAATATTATCTCTTCTTTAGATGGGCTTTGAAAGCCCAAGGTTGAGATATTGGATCTCCGGTTAATTAAACAACCAAGAACTGTATTATACGAAGCCACTTTAAAAATATCTGTTTCAATTCAGTATTTTTTTTTTTTTTTTTAAGAGAGTCTGATTTCAACACTCATTCTAATTTTTAGTCATGGGATATTTTGGAAAGATTAAATTACAAATTATTTTTTTCTTCCTTGAGTTCAGAAAAGCCTCACTGCGCACTTGTGACTTCTTTACTTTGAGTTTGCAAAGGCCTAATCTGAACGCTACGAATCGAGTTTGCTTAGGTAACAATGAATAGGGATAAGTAAGACAACTAAAGAATGAAAAGCCTTGCCTCTGCTTTCCCTCCCCTTCTTTTGCACATTATATGACTAAATGTGCAACTTTGTTCACATAACTGCTACAAACAGTTCACTGTGTAGGCCAAACGCTCTCTAATGCAGTAAAATTAAGAAATAATATGCTTTGAAAGTGATTTATGAGTGTGGTTAAACTGCCAGATTTACAAAGAAATAGTTCAGATCTTGGGAAGCCTCAGGAGTCACGTCAAAAATGAATTTGACCATGATTTAAACTGCTACTTTTCTTACATGACATTTAATATGTGTACTTTGGAGGCCCATATGTCTTTAATAAAATAGCATTAAGTTTTAAATATGATATGAATGCAGCCAGTTTCTAAATTCATAACCTTTTCCACAACTCCAAAATGCTAACCAATAAGGGAGTCATACACGCAATAAAACATAAACCTTAGAAAATAGCTTTTTATTAAAATGGTTAGACAGTTGGCAGCTGGGTTGCAATGTAATAAATACTTACAGCGTTGTGGGTTTATCAGGCATTGTTTACCCGGCAAGCAACTGGGACCAGGCAACTAATTATAACCCCTGCACAAAAGCAGTTCATGCTGAGTCTGCCTCAAAAGGCAGATCATTTTATTGAGAACGCTGGACAAGTGGTCCAGAGATTTAGGTTCTAATCCTTCTCTCTGTTGTGAAGGAGTATGACTCTGGGCAAGTCACTCCATTTCTATAATTTTCTCAGTCTGTGTTATGAAGATAATAACATATCATGTAGGATTGTTGGAACAATAAGATATGAATGCATGCAAGGTATGTGACCCAGTCTTTAGCATGTAGTAGATGCTCAGTAAAGAAAACTAATCCTTTTGAAAAAAACCTCTTTAATTAGGCAACATCTTCAGGTCTTTTATACCAGTGACATTCTATCACTACTTTAGAATGGTCCTTAGAAAAGTTAAGCCACTTTACCAGAGATCAATGTAAGCTTCCCGGAGAATGAACTCAGGAAGTCCCTGCCTCACTCACTTCTCAAAGGCATGAACACATCAGAGATGACAGACATATTTGGCTCAGGAGGAGCTGGAGTGGCGGTGGTTGCCCCGTCACTTAGCCATTCTTGTAGATGGAAGTGAGGTGTGCAATGCAATCTCTTCCTGCCTTTTGGGTTTCTAGTTCAGAGAAAATGTAAGCTATTCTTGTAAGTCATACAGTATCACACGAAAGATCTTCAGAGTAGTACTGCTGCTGCTGAGTGTGTGTTGTATGCTGAGTGTGTATTTTGTGTGTGTGTGTGTGTGTGTGTTAGTATATCAACAGACCTCTCTGCAGAGCAGTTTTGGAATAGGGCTTTCCACTCTCCCTGTCTCCAGATTCTCACGTGTAACTGCTTGTCAGTGTCTCAAATCAAGCAGTTTGATGAGGTTCTGGCTGTTCGTGCTGCACGTTAGCACCTCCCACAGAACTGCCTTAGGAAGGAATTCCTGAATTTCCCAAAAGTAGAATTGTAAGTTGTATCTAAGCTTGGCCTTTGAATCTTAGTACTCCGACATATATGTAGTAATCAAAGATTAAAAAGCCCAAGGATGATTTTATTTTGTTTTATTTGTATATGTTTTTAAAAGCAATGTTATGATTCCACTAAGGGAAATTAACAAAGAAAATGTGTTTAATTATATTCCCTATATGCTCATTCTATGACTTTTCATTTGCTCTATTCCCTTCTAAACCTTATCCCTTTCTGTATGTATTTTTATGTGTGCTTAATACTCTACTTTTTATTTAATATTTTTATTGCACTACTGTGCTGTCTTCAAATTTATTCTTTTTATGGACTATAAAATTCTTCTTTAAATTGATATAAATACCAGCAATTACCAAACCATTTTCCCACTTTTTCAAAATTCTAGTCTTACGTATGAAATACTGCTATGTAGGGGTGTGTGTGTGTGAGAGAGAGAGAGAGAGAGAGAGAGAGAGAGAGAGAGAGAGAGAGAGAGAGAGAGAGAGAGAGAGAGAGAGAGAGAGAGAGAGAGAGAGAGAGAGAGAGAGAGAGAGAGAGAGAGAGAGAAACTTTAAATTATTTCCTTAGGATAGCTTTCCAGGATGGATTTATTAAATCACAGGATGTGAACGCATGAGTAGTTACAGGCTCCATATAAGAATCCCTAGGTGGCATGCTCTGGTGGCCTACCAGATAAGTCCACCATGACATAATACACATACATCCCAAGGATCAAGGTTCAAGAACCAGGACTGGGGGCAACAATCAAGGTGAACAATTATATGAAATACATAAAGTGCTTCTTCCTCCTCTCTCTTCCTGCCTGTCTGTACACTGCCTTCATTCCTGCCTGAACCTCTCCTTAAAACTAACAAACAAAAGCAATGTATGCCTAGGTGCCATTTTCAAGTTGGTAGTTCATCCTGAGTAAGTCATTGCATTTACCCAAGTTAGAGGAAGAATGTAGGTTAATAACACAACATTTCCAAGGCTCCTTTTGGGAAAGGGTTTCTCAGTGTCTGATTGGTTGGTGTGGTTTTGGGAGAAAGACTTAGAATCTATAGAAGTTCCCACAAAGCGTGTATTGACCTGCTAAGTTGTAGTCCTAGGGGACTGCTGGTTCCCTAGAGCATCCCCAAAATTATTAACAGCATGCAGTCCCGATCAGTGTGAATGTGCCTTTACTTTAAGACTCTTAGCTAAATCTTTGCATAATACCAATCATTCTACTTATAAAAGCACAAATATGTTATTGTTCTCAATAGGCAATTTAATGCAGCTTTGGGGAGGAAAAAAAGAGAAAAGAAGATTACAAGCTGGCTGATCTTGCTTTTATTTCTCTTAAATCTATCCACACTTCTCAGGGGTTGTACTTGTTTAAAGATTGTATGCAACTGTGCAGTCTGTGTGATTTGGAAAGCAAATCAAGCTAAATATGTAAGTTTTCAGTCTGTGCTCTTTTTAAAGGATTTCATACATTTATTTCAAATATACATTTTTTTTCCTGAGTAGCACTAAACCTGTAATCTTTTTCTTGTTACATTTCTTTTGGGGGGAGGGAGGCCGAGAAGGTGACTTAGTTTTGGAGTGGAAGGTTCTTATTAACATCTACCTCCTTCTTGTGAGGCATTATTCACAGCAGAGCTATTAAGGCTAATTATTTTCAGGTTTCTATCAAAGGGGAATATTTGAGCTGACAAAAAAAGGCATTTATTGGGAAGAAAAGTGGCCTGTTTAAATAAGAAAAGGATCATTATCATCTGCACCCTACCTCCCCCTCCCAGTTATTAATGTGTGTAAGAAGAAGGCCAGACTTCTCGGGAGTCTGTGAGAGAAGGTTCTAGGGGGCTGTGCTCACTGACATGCTGGTTACTCCAAGAAGGGATAACGCTTTATCCCTCCTTTTTCTGTAGCCCACCTGCATTGCTCTTTGATCTTGGAGCTGGTGTCAGTCTGCTATTGTCCTCCTTCTGTTGGGTGAAACTCCCTGACACTTGATATGGAATGGAAAAAATGTGTTGAGTTGCTGGGTGTATTAGTCAGGAGAAACTAAACTGCTGTAAACAGCCTCCAAGGTTTGGTGGCTTTACTTATTCTCAGTTCATGGATGATGTCTAGAAGAAGAGCTAGCAGTGCCCAGTCAGTCAGGGACCCCTATGCTCCTTCTGTCCAGTGACTCCGCTTTTCTCTTGGGCCTTGGAGTTCTTCACTGGGCTCAGCCAGTTAATGGAGCAAGAGTGAGAATGTGGAAGATTGTGCAGAATGAGATGGGGTCTGGCTGTGAGATGCCTCACATCACTAATGCCTCCATCCACTGGCTGCCACTCAGTCACAGGAACACTCATAGCTGCAAGGGAGTCTGGGACTTGCAGCTATTGTGGACTGAATTGTGTTTGCCCCAAATTCATGTTAAGCCCTCACCTTCAGAGCCTCAGAATGAGCATACTTGGAAATAAGGTCTTTAAGAAGTAAATGAATTACATTGAGGCTTTTAGGGTGAGTCTAATTGAGTATGACCAGTATCCTTATAAGAAGAGGAAATAAGGACACAGAGAGACACCGGGGATGTGTGTGTACAGAGGGATGACCATGTGAAGAAGTAGCAAGAAGGAAGCCAACCACAAACCAAGGAGAGAGGTCACAGGAGAAGCCAAACCTGCAGTCGTCTTGAGCTTAGGAACTCACTTAGTCTTACGAACTGAGAGAAACTGAATCCCTGTTGTTTAAGCCATTTAGTCTGTGGCATTTTGTTTTGGCAGCCCTGGTAAAGTCATGCAGGTTGTCTGGGTGCTGAAAAAGCAAAACAAGTATATTTGTTGAGCACTGAGTCAACCTTTGCCGCACGGAGCACTGGTTTTGCAGCAATCACAGTCAGACTGCTGGAAACTCCTAGGCAGGTTTCTTTCCCTTTAGGGCTCAGATTTCTCATCTGTAGGATAAATGAAAAGTCTTAGATGATTTCTGAGGTTCTCTATGTAGCTTTATGATACTTCCGTGTACATAGACCCTCAGCTAGACATCTGGATCAGGTATGAGTTCAACAGTGGTACCCGAAGCTTCTGACCTCTGAAATTTCAGGGGAGGTGACATTGTGGTTTATTGAAGAACCCAGGTTTGGGGCCTTAACAATCTGGATTCACGTCCTGGCTCTTCCACTTGCTACATGACTTTGGGCAAGTTAGTGCTTCATTACCTCATCTTTAAAATGTGCTTGATGAAATAAGGGTTGTCAGAGTAAAGGAAATGATGAATATAAAGTGCTCATCCCAGGGCCTACTGCAAAATAAAGGATCAACACAAGTTTCCTTTTCTTCCCCCTTTATCTTCTTTTTAATCTCATTTCAGAGTCCTGAATGTGAAGATGGAGAAAAATTCATTATGAAAATATTTTTTATGCATATCTCTCTTGATCCTCTCAAGAAAGGATCACATGCTAGAAGAAAGGCAAGATAGGTAGTACTTTGTTTTATAAATAAAGACTATTAAGATAAGAGAGTTTGTGGAACCCAGTGAGAGTATGCCAGAGAGACATGAAAATGAAATTAGAATTCAGGTCTCCTCTTGGCCCAGAATTTTGCTGTTAGGTAATACAAAACTTGATGGTGCCATGGATTTAGAATGAGAAGGCTTAATTCGGGAAGGAGAGTCTTAGTAACCACACCATAAAGTTGCCTCAGTGAGAACAAAATAGCAATGAGCTCCTGCAGAGGGAGCCACTGTGGAACTCAGGCCAATCTCACTTTCCAGAGTGGTCTACCATTTTGCAAGGGCCAGTCAGTGTAACTTCTGAGCTGTTTTGTAAACAGATATGTTTCACCACACACAAGTGTAAAAAGAGAAGCAGGTTGTGGTTAGGTACCAAATGATCCCAGATCTGCCCGATGGGGACTAAGGTGACTTGATCTGGTTTAGAACCACCATTTAATTTTCTTTTTACTCCATATCAAGTAGACTTCTTCCATACTTCTGCGGGGCAAGACATGGGTTTTGAATTATGTTTTTTCTTGAGTAACTAGCTTGCAACAGCTCACATCTTCAAGACAAAAATATTTGCTTTTTTAAACTGTAAAGGAAGGCCGTAAGGGCTGCGGTCCTTACCCTAAACTCTAGACTAAATAAGAAGGGTCAAGTTCATAGAGCAAGAGGGATGGTAGTGATGGTGGAGATGGGAGATGAGCACATTAATGTTCAGGTTCTATATACCATGCTTGATTTCAGCGCCAGGCCACTATATTTAGAATTCACGATGACCAGAAGTTTTTTTAAGAGAAAAATTGTATTTCACATCACTTTTATTCAAAATAAGCTTTACAGTAGGATGAAGTTTTAAGATGCACTACAGACAGCTGGAGATCTTCAAGCCTTAGGAAAATGACAGCGTATTCAGTCTTTTTGCTTTCTCTCCCCTGTAGGGCAGGTTATCTGTCTTTGTCATGGCTAATGGCAATTTATGCGATCCATGACCACTGGGAAGGAAAAATATTCATATTTTAAGAATATACTAAGACAGATCGCTTCTCAACCGGGACATGATCATGCTAGAAGGAAAGAAGTGGAGTTACCAAGGTCATAGTTTCTCAGTCTTTACTGAGAGGTTGTCATTTATTTATGGCCTTAAATTTGAGTTTCAAAATTAGGAGGAGTTCTTCTGAGTCATTTTAAGAAAGAGATGAGGCAAAAGAAACTGTTTAAGATCCTCTGCTTTTAAAAGTACCTTTTAACTTTGTCAGACAGGAATGGCATTATCACTGAACCACTGTAGAGATCTTGATGGAAAGAAACATGGATGAAGCCTCAAGCTTAGGAGCATTTTAAGGCCAACTATGAAAATGAAATATCCCAAACCTAAGATTGGTGTTATTAAACTATAAGATGCTTTAGGTTGTTGATTAGGACATGCACTTTGATATACTTGTGTATATGCAGTTATACAGCATGTACTCAAACATCTGCCTCCCATTGTAATGCTAGTGCTTTTGTAGGCTAAGCAAAGACATTTCATAGTAGTTGTGTGGGGCATCAGAGTTTTTCAGTTCTTGAGAATCCCCCTGGGGCTGTTCATTCATTGGAAGGAGAGTAATCAGCACTAGGTGATTGAGGGCACTTGTCAAGGCTGTGTGAAAGTTTATGCATACAGGTATCTCTCTCTTCTCACATCAAACTGCCAAAAAGAGATGTCAGATGCATCCTATTGTGGAAAAAAACCTTTTTGCCCATTTTCCAAGTTTCTGCCTACTTGTCTAAGCCCCAGTTTTTTGTTTAATTCTTTATCTGTCCATTCATCCGTCCATCCATCCATGTTGTTTACTAAGTTTATTAGGCTTCTTGGAAGACTTTGGGACATAAAAGGAATGAAAATGAGTCTCAATCTTCCCAAGGAATACTTTCTAGAGAACAAGGATGTAAGTCTTTACTTTATCTTACTACACTGATCTCTTCTACAGTGCTTAGGTGCCTACAAATTTTTCTTCCTTTGGATTCTTGATTATGTATAAGGATCATGTAGATGGAATAGTTTAAATAACTTTACCTGTGTGTCATAAGCTTATTCCCTTTATGTTAAACATATTCTGACTATTAAAGTCAGATGCACAGAATTTTTCAAAGGGAGTTTTAGATTGATTTTTTATTTTAAATTTATCTCTGGAAGGGTGAATCATAGAGTTAGGCTGGTAGTTCTGTGTATTTCTGTATTAGTGGCAGGATATGTCTCCTGCTCACCCGTTGCTATCCATGTGGGCTCTACAGAGGAAGAGATAATACAGCCCAGGCCAGAGGAGTGGGTCTTTCAGGTCTTCAGGGTAAGAAGAGGCCTTAATAACAAGCCCTTCATGATTTTCAATATTAAAGTCCTCATTGAGTTGGGGCAGAAGAGAAAAAGATTTTGGGACTTCCATTAGACAGATACCAGAAAAAACAATATTCTGCAGAAAAACAAGGAAAAAGCAACATTACACATCAAAATAGGTAAGCCAAAGGGAAGGCCCTGAAAACTATGGGAAGGAAGGAAGGAAATAAACAATGTGAATACAATTATTTCATCCCAGACATCAGAATATACAGAGACCAGGATGGGACTCAAGTCTAGAATCATTTGGTAATGATGGAGATGCTATGGATAAGTCATCTTCTATCAGATTTTATAATTAGAGGAAGGAAGGAAAAGGACCTGAATTCATCCTGATGATCCCTTTTAGTTGGATTTTGCCACACCTGGTAGGAATTTTCTGAACATCACAGTCTTCTTTCTGGGGCACCTGTTGTTACATGATACTAGTTCTGAGTTTTGCTTTGTGACTTCTGACCTCATTTCCCCTGTTCTTCAATATCTCTTTCAGTTCATCTATGTCTGTGTCTTGAGTTTTTCTTTTTCTTCTTCCTCTTCCTCTCCTTATAGTAAAATAGTTATGCTATCATTATAATTCTCCCCACCTTTCAAGGCCCAATTCAGACATTGTCCTCTTTGAAACCCCCTCATGAAATTGGGGCTTCAGTAATTCCCATACCCCAATGCTTCCCTTTAACTACTCACTTTAAAAAAACATTATTTTTTCTAATATGTGTGCATTCAACTCATTTTATCAACTGGAGGTAGGGAACTATCGAGTATCTACTCTGTTATGCCCCATGGTACCAAACTTAGAGATACTACTACACTATCCTTGGTATTTACTACCTTCCACTACATTGAGCAACACTGAGATGATCACTTTTTTCTCAGGGTCATTCACCAGGGAAGACTCAGTGTACACCAGTGATATTCTGAAAATGTTTATATGAAACCAGTGTTGGGTCAAAGAGAAATCCCATAATTTATTTGGTTGCTTGCTAGAGGTCACATCACAAGGCCACTGTCCACATATTAGCTTTGTCTCAGGAGCTGACTCATGTTTTTCATATAAATCATAGAGAGTTACTCATTATAAACACCTTGTAAAACTCAAAAGGCTTTATGGCTGTTATTAGCTACTGCGCTTGTGATTTACTAGCTAATTCAGGTCAATGTGTAGATGAGTGTGCCCAGGGCACCATTTGTTCAATCTACATAAGTCAAAGAACAGAGTAGCCTATGCTTTCAGAAGGCAATGCCTCTTCCTAAGTCCTGTGGAGAGTCAGAATATGCTTATGTTTTGAGTGAGCAAGTTAGCTATCACTCCTCTCAGGATAGGCTCCGTCTTCATCCCTGATACCCTCCTCCAGAAACCGTTGGTGGAAAGAATGACTGTGGCAATCAGCTTACTTTCAGTAATTTCACTAAAGCCTTCCTAATTGGAGGCAGAGAAGAAAATAAAGCTGAGAGAGAAATATCTGGAATGGTCTTAGAATGATACCTGTATGCTTCCCACTATATTGAGCATCAGATTCCATATCTACTTCCAGTTTTTTAGTATTCACACTCCACACAGTTTTTAATAAAAAGATCACTATTAGATTGTTTTTATAAAGTCATATATAGTAATGAATTATATAGAGGATAGTGTGTTTTACATATGTATATATCTTTATTTGTGTGTTATGTTCATCCTATTAATTGTCTAAGTTAGAACTAAAGAAATCCATGTATATACATGATATTCTGATATTTGGGATCTGAAACCAAGGATTAAACTAGGTACAACTTAGATATTAATTTTGTCATTACTTAGAAGGAAGAAAGATTATGTATAGAAATAACACCTGTATATGAAGCATGTGTGTATAAATGGATGCTTACCAAATGAGTACATTTATGTGTTCTGAATATTTACATATATAGCTATATATACATGTTACATAATGTGCATATTAAAGTCTTATTCTGTTATATAGATTCTGCTTTGACTGGCTCACATTTAATAGACCACCTTCCCTTTCTTTTAAAGATTTCATTGACATCATACTAGAGGACCCAGTAGCATGGAAATGAGATAGTTCTTTGTGCTTCTAAATCCTAGTCCTGTAGCCTCCAACTGTTAACTTGACTGAGCAGCGATTTGCATTGCATCCCTTTCTCATCCTGGCCTTCCCTGCTTGTCACTCTGGAACAACCTGTCCAAAATGAGGAATTTTATTTCTTAAATGTTTGCAAGTTTCTCTGGTCTCATTCATGGAAGTCAGAAACAAAGAGTTTCAATCTGTTAGAGTTAGTGCCTTTACTCATGGGTTTCTGGTGTGATGAATCAGAGTAGGCTGTCTTTGCCCTTGTGGCTTAGAGAAGCTCAGTCTAACCTGTCTGTGGCTCACCTAGAAGTGGTTTTGCAAACATGTATTAAGAGGTTACGGAGAACAAAGCTGAAGGAGATCAAACTTATTAGAAATTGGAGAAACAAATTGTTCTAAGAACTACTGACCACTTTGCACCTGTTATAGGAGAACACTTAAAAACTCAGATAATGGCAAATGTTGGCGGGGGATGTGAGATTATAGGAAACTTCATGTGCTGTTGGTAAGAGTACACCGCTGAGTGCAGGATGTCCTATTGAGTTGAATTAATATACTCATACCCTCTAATCCAGCAGTTCCATTCTAGGATATGTTTTCCAATGAAATTCTTACATAGGACCATAAGAAGATGTGTATGAGGATTTTCATTACAATATTATTTCTGGTGGTGGAGTGTTGAAGGGACTTTTGAATTGCAAGCTAAACACTGGGAGGTCAGGAGTTAAAATGTGGTAGATGCCTACTTTGGCTACTGTTCAGCAGAAGCAAGTGTTCATTCAGTCGATGCTTGGCAACTTGGGCTAGAATGTGTCAACTATATCTTCTGTATTCTTGATGCTCTGACATCTGGGTCTAGCTACCAAGAAAAGACTGCCACTCCCAGGGTTAGACAATCGTAGAGATTTCAGATAACTCATTAGGAGCAGCCTTTTCATGTGAAAGCCCTACTCTGAACCACCTCCTCTGTCTGGTTTTTACACTTTAGGAGGCACAATATTCCTTTGCCTTAATTATCTCAGAGCAAGGTATTAGACAATTCCGGATAACCCCTGCATCCTAGAACCTGCTGAAAGCAACCCAAACCTGCTTCCCTTGCCTCACCCTTCCTTCCCACAAAAAACACAGTAAGCCTATTCTACTTTCCCCCTCTCCTTCTGCTTCCTGACCTACCCCAGTCTGACCCTACCTGGGTTTTGTGCCCCTTCTTCTTGGGAACTATCTTTTCAATGGCAGTCATATTCTGAAGTCTTGGCCTTACCCTACCTGAATAATAATAAAATCTATATTTTAGAACATTCATATTAAAAATCATGTTTCATGTGAAAACTAAGAAACAAAATTAAATATGTACACAGTACTATTTAAATATTTTTAAATTCATGGAAACAAAACCACAAGCATTTTGTAAGGACTCATTTTGTCATTAGGGTGGGTGTCTAAGATGGGAAAAGAATTAAAATAGGATATAAAGAGGGATATTTATTTATGCATAAATAAAAAAAGGAGCCCTAGAATTTGGGAGAACAAATCAAATGCATTCTCTGATGTCTGTGAGCTTTCAAGTGAAGACATAAACACAGAACCTTATCTCACAACATTAGACAATACATTCCATGGGCCCAGTACCTCCTCTGGACTGTGCATGCTATAGGAATCCAGAGGTGAGCAAAGTTTCCTGGAAATTGAATGTTTGCCACCAGTCCCCTTCAGGTCCATTATTTCAGCATTTTCCCAACTCTGTTCTAGCGAAGACTGGTTTTTGAGATTCTGCACCTAACATTTCCTATAATTAAATAAGGAGGGAAATGTTGTTTCCTCTGCCTATTGGGAGAGATCTAACCTACAGTGGGATATCATTAAAAGTTCTATGGAGTCTCCTGCGTAAGAAGCTGGTTGAACTTTGTTTAACCCTGTGTTTCTCAAACTCATTTGACCTTGGAAACCTGTCTTGTGCTGAAGCCTTTATATCTAGCAGAGGGCTTGGCATTTGGTAGGCTCCCAAGTAACCTTTATGAACTGACAGAACATGTGGATAAACAGTTCAGGAAAGGGAAAACTTGGTAGAAGAGATATTCTTGACTTTGACTCTTTCTTAGCATCTAGAGGACTCAACTAAAATGTTCATTTTTTCCTAATCAGAAAGCTTATCAGTTCAAGTCATAGCTTTTAATAACTGCGGCCTTTGGCAAGTCCTTTAAATTCTTCCAGTTCCACCTTCTTATCTGCTCAGTGCAGGTTACTTAACAAGTTCATAGGTGTGTGGTGGGGGTTAGAAATAATATATGTAAAACGTCTGGCACATAGTAGTAGCTTAATGAAAATTAAGTATTGTTTCATTAGCAGCATAATTATTAATCTTTCTTCTATTTTTTAAAATTTAACTAAAGTAACATTGCCTTTGACGTTGTATAGGTTTAAGATGTGCATCATTAAAAATCAGCATCTGCATATACTACTATAACTGCCAATTCTATCCTTCACCATATGCTTGATCCCTTTTACCCAATTTGTCTACCCCCCTTCCTACATCCCTTCTGGTAACCACTAGTATGATCTTGAAGATTAAAATCTGTTTTTGTTTTATTTGGTTCTTTCATTTGGTTTTTCTATACGCCATATATGAGTGAACTCATATGGTGTTTGTCTTTTTCCTTCTGATTTATCTCACTAAGAATATTTATTATTATTATACCCTTTAGGTTCATCCATGTTGTTGCAAATGGCAGGATTTAAAATTTTTATGAAGACTAATAGCAAACATATTTACTACTGACTGAATGAACATAGACGTGGCTCACTCAAGGTCACATAGCTCTCATAACTTTTAGCAGAGCTAAACTAGATTCTACTTTCCTTAGGTCTTGATTCAGTGTCAATTACACTGGACCAAGGATCCTTTTGACTATTGCACAACACAGAGAGCTAGAACAAAGCCTTTGGGTATGCTGAATGGACCACTTCATTGTGGCACTGGAAAGAGATGTGTAATGTGATTCAGAGGCCGTGGGTTTGCCACTGGGATTGTGGTGTCAGTTGTGTTCTGCATCCTTGTTAATAACTTAGAAAAGGTTGTAAAGAATATGGTAATTAAATCTGTATATTACCCTAAATGGAGAGGTATTACAAATCCTACCAATGACAGAGACATGACATAAAGGGACCTGGAGCTGTCAGGCATATGGACAGGAAATCGCTAGATGAGATTCAGCTGCAGTAAATGCCTCCTAATACATCTGGGGACAAATAATCTGAAACACAGATATTCAATGGGAGGAAGATATTTGGAAAGCAGTAAATGCTGAAGGGGACCTGGGGGATAGTGGACAGCAAATTAGATATGGGTTTTCATTGTGTTAGGCCAACAGAAATTGGTAATGCAATCTTGTACTGTATTTCCCATAGTCCCCTGGAGCAGCTGGGAGGAGAAAGCCTTTTTTTTCTAGCCAAGAACGAGTCTGCTTGCTCTGTGCATGTACTCCTGAAGAATAACTGGCTGGCGCTGGGTTGGAGGCAGCATCACTTTACTGGCCCAGCGGTGGTGAAATTTTCCTTCTTCTTAGCTCTACCCTTACCATATGTCTGTGGAGACCAGTTCACTGCCCTGTCACCCACTGGCTCATTGATGTGTTTTCTAGGGGGTAGCCAAGGAAGGACACTTCTGTTGGGAAATCCCTCTGAGCTTCAGGGAGGACTTGACTCCAAGTGTTCATTTTCATGTAACCAAAGCATCTGCCATCCTTCCTGATAATCTGGCTCATTCCTCCTTCCCACCAAATCTCGCCCCACATAAACGTTTTCACCAGAAGCTCACCTGTCTATAGTCAGAAGAATGTATAAGAAAACACAGTGTCTACCCTTAACAGCTGTTCCCATACATAGGGGTCAATAAGTGACTCATTCTACTCCTCCTCTTTGGTTTCATGATGCCCACCCCCCTTTATTTTTATCTCCTCAAGTTTAAAGACTGCCCTTGACATGTATTAAACTAAATTTTCCTTCTGCAGACCAAATGAATTAGGTATTCTGATTTTCTTCTACTCCTACTCTCACCCCCAGGCAAGCTCCAACTCTGCCTGATTGGAGAGCCATTCATTGCTGGTGGGACCACTGAGTGGAGTAAGTTGAATGAGACGCCCTTGTAAACCTTTGTAGAATGAGTCCTATTCTTACCAACCCACACTTTCCGCCTTTCCCTGTCTGGGAAATCCTTACCTTTCAGGAAATCCTTCAGGGACAGCTTGAGAGTGTCCATGCCAATGGGGCTGGTAGAATGCAGCTGTAGCCTAGTACAAGTCTGAAGTCATTTGCAAGGCTGCCACACTTTACTGCCTCTTCTTCAATAAGCCTGGCTTCCTCCACTCAGAATGTGCTTCCTCAGACACTTCATCTGGGTTTGCATGCAGAGGCATTTCGTTTCAGGCTGCCCTTATCACTCAACACTCATTAAATAAGTGACCGTGTTTAAAATCATTTCTTGAATATTTTTAAGTATTCTGTTCAGTGCATTTTTATTGATTGCTTTCTCTGTACCTACTGCTCTGCTAAGCCCTGTGTTTGGAACGGGGTGGGGAATATGGTTGAGGGCGTTTTACTCTCATGGAGGGTCCTGAATAAAGAGTATGACTCTGGAAGAAGTTGAACTTTCAGTCCTGATGGGTCATGAGTATAAATGGATGGCAGATGCCAGCACCGTGATTTATGAGTGATGCTGCCAGCCAAAGGAAGTCAGGAGCGCTTTGGAACTGCAGCCCGCTGTGTCCAGGGCATCTTAGTATATTTAGCAAATGAGATTGCAAACCACAGAAAAAAAGGCTGAGTGGGCGGAGAGGAAGAACATTCTCTGGCCAGAAACTTGCTGAACTTGGAGGGCCAGGGACCGGAGGCTTTGCAGAGGTGGGGAGAGATGTGCTTTGGCTTGCCCTAGACAAATAAATCACCACCGAAAAGATATACCAAAGGCCAATTATATGGAGTGTTTTCTTGGAAAATCATCTCCCAGGCCCTGTAAATCATCCCCAGCATTGGCGGGCATTCAGCTCCGCCTAGGGGGTGGGTAGTGTGCCTGTGCACCCCAGTGTCAGGTGACGGAATTGCATAGGAATGATCATGTGATAGCAGGAGAAAACATCAGCATTAGCAACTTCCTTCATCCAGTGAAGCAGCATAGAGGAGAATTATTTGCTCTGCCCTGATGAGTGTAGGAGAGGATCCTCAGCCAGGTTTTGCCACTTACTTGCTCAGTGACCTTCAAACCCTCTACTAAGTACAGTGGAAAATGAGTTATCTCTAAAGTTCTCAGAGGCTTTGACATTAATTCTATGCCCTCATGTTCTTTATAACTTCCATATTGGAAGATGTTTGCATCTCTTACTCTTTCCTAATGATTGTTCCAAAGGAGACCAAAGTGCCAATCTACCTTGAAAATCCAGTCATACGGGTCATATTAGGGGGTGGAATGGGGATTCATACTGTTAGCTCATCTGAGCAACCCTAGAAAGAGCTGGGAACTTTTAACCTGTAAAAGAAAGAACTGAAGTGGTTACTAGAGAGACTATGTTAAATATATGAAGGGCTTTAAGTAGAAGCGGACATCAGTACTGTCCTATTCCAGAGGCCAGAAACAGGAGTAATGAGCAGAAGATACAGGAGCTCAACTCAAGCCCGACAGGAAAGGAAAGATAAACCAGTCTTTACTGTGCCACTGCTCTATGATGCAGACTTCAGTTTGTCCCATATTTGAGAGTATGGAAAGAACTCTTTAACCATCAGAGCTGTTCAATTGTGGCAACTAAGACTGATGGAGAAGAAAGTGAGCTCTCCCTGCTGTAGTGTATCAGAGGCTACATGAAGGGTCACAACAGAAAGGACACTCTCTTCTCCTTCCCTAGCCATTTTCTCTCTCTGAATGGTGCATGGCTGCATGGTCAGAGTACTCCCTACAAAGCTTTGTTTTCTGACTCAGGACAGGTTTGTTTTTCTCCAGGAGGGTTCTATCAAAATTTGTTTATTCTATCATGAGACTTTGAAGGTAGTGATTGTATTATTTGCCAACAAGCAAGAAGGACCAAAGTGAATAGAATGTGAGTTTGGAACTGACACACAATTTCTGAAGAGGAAGTCAGGCAGGAGGGAAGCAGAGGCCCGCAGAAGGGGAGTCTCCTGGGTGCTCAACTTAATTTCTCATTATTTTGTAGATAGCCAGTCGATACCTCATGGGTTTGTTGTTGTGAGTTTACTTAAACCTTTTTGGAATATATTGGTCATTTTATCCTATACCAGCTTTAGGGGCAATGAGTTTACATGGTCAATAAGATCATTTTTCTATTTTCTTAAAATTTATTCTTTTGCTCAAGCTTCGAGACTCTCCTGCTCCTCCCATAAAGTGTTTTTATTTATCCTCATTGTTATTCTATTGATACTGATAGAATCCTTTCTTAGTCTTTGACCTTCTTTCTAGACAAAAGTTTTCCTAATTGTCCTCAGTTTAATATGACAATTCTTCTGTCCCTGTGGTTAACCCAAAACACACAAATATTTATTAGCTTCCTACTTTATGGGGATCATTGAATGAGACACTGGGGCTAACACTGAAGAAGATAACTTTCTTTGCTGTTCTTTATACAGAATTATAGTAGAACTAAAGGAGATTTAATGTGTATTGTGCTATATCGTTGGCACTGAGGATGTGTACCACACACACTGGTCATTATTAATGAAGTTAACTTTTCTCTCCCTCCTGTGATGGAAGAAAACCCTGAGATTCTGAGGATTTTAGTGAATCACCCAAATTCCTACAACCAGTGAGTGGTAGAGCTAGGATCTGAACCCTGGTTTCTCTGACTCCAAATCTGCATTCTTTCCACTGTGTGACCGCCGCCCCCCCCCCCACCTTTGTTCCATTGTCATTGAAAATGAAAGGAAACACCTGTGATTTGAGAATGGGTTGGAGAAGTTAAATGCACTGGTAAAAACTGAAGACATCTTATAATAAAACAGAGATGAAGCAGGAAGCTTACCAGTGTCCAGGGATTCCCAGCAACCACTTCTGGTGGGAATCTGAGCTCTCAGTATGCACCATCAGAGTTATGGCTCTGTCTGGTCCGGACATAAAATGGCAGAGTTGAGGCAAGGCTCCAGTTCAGTCATCCTTGTCTGTTATGTTTGGAGACAACAGCTCTGCATGAACCCATTAACTTGGAGATTTCGACCAGAGCCTTTTCCTTCCCCAACCACTGGGGGAGAATGCACCATTTTGCTCTGAGATGATCAGCTTTCCATATGCATGAAACAACCACAGCTTGCTTGCCCATCTTTCATCACCTAAATGAGGGCAGTTAATGTTTAAGAGTAGAGAATAGGGAACATAATGATGGATAAATTATAAGTTTGGGAATATGAAAAGTCAAACTGTGTAAATATGTATTTTAAACCACAAACAGAATGTTAATGCATCTTTCCCATTAACTCACTAACTGAAATTACAGAGTGAAATGTGAGCCAACGCCCACGGGTTGGTTATGATGTTTTCATATTTAGAACAGTAAATGATAAATGTCCTTCCCTCAGACAAAGAAGCGATTGACACAGCTTTTCAGCTTAGTCGCTGACAATGTTGGCAATGGAAAATAAACTGAATATTGGGGGAGGAGAAAGGTCTGGAGATACCTGAGTAAGTGGAACATGGCTCCTGCTAGGTCTCCCTGCATTAAAGGGAGGAGCCTGTTTTCTTAAGAATTAGCTCAGTCTTTGTATGGGTTGGTGCTGGTAGCTAAAGAGAAGCCAGGTTTGCTTCAGCTAGGCTTGGTTTCAGAATCTAGGGTTTATTTAGCAGCCATTTCATTGTGAGATTGCTCAGGGCAACAATGTAACATAGAGTTAAGAAGAGAGGGAGAAACTGGAAACTTTGTGTACCATGATGGGGACACAGAATGCTATAAAAAAGCAGCATGGTAGTTTCTCCATAGAATTGCTGTATGATCCAGCAATCCAAAGAATTAAATCAAAGCCTCAAAAAATATCTGTACCTTCATGTTCCTACCTGCATTTTTCCTAATAACCAAAAAAGGTAAAAGCAATTCAGCTGTTTATCAGTGGATGAATGAGTGATAAAGCGTGGTATGTGCATGTGTTGGAATGCTATTCAGCCTAAAAAAGGAAGAGATTCTGAGACATGTTATCACAGGAATGAACCTTAAAGACATTAGGCTAAGTGAAATAGGACAGTCACAAAATAACAACCCGTAAGTGCATGAGATCGTACCTAGAATAGTCAGCTTCACAGAAGCAGAAAGTAGACTAGTGTTTGGCAAGGACTTCGGGAAAAAGGGAAGAGAACTGTTGTTTCATGGATATAGATTTTCAGTTTTCGAAGATGAAAGGAGTTCTGGTGATTGGTTATAAATCAGTGTGAAGGAATGTGCTTTACCCTATTGAAATGTGCACTCAAATTGCTTAAAAATGATACATTTTATGTTTTTATTTTATCGTAATTAAAATTTAAAAAGGAAAGGGGGAAAGAGAAGTTTAGAGTGGGTCTTGGGAGGGAGAGGGAACTGTGCTGAAATCCTGACACTGTCATTGACAGGCTGTAGGCCCAGGGACAGGCATTTAAATGACCTGTCAGCCTCCAAATGGTGATGCTATAACAGCACCTCCTTTGTATGGCTATGGTGCAAATTAAATGAAATAATGTTTGCTATACTGTCATTAGGAATCTGGAATTTATCAAAGATCTGTAATAGATGTTAGCTGTTGTTACTCCTTCTCTTCTGCACCTGGGAGAGGGGACTTTGTAGATGTAAACACCAAATGAGGCGATTCCGTCTCAGATGTTCTGAAACTCTGCTCCCCTTCCTCCATTTGCCCTGGTTTTCTCTATCTACATCCTGCTCATTTTCTGAAATCCAGACTACCCCATCCCTCTCATGAAACTTACTGTCACTGCTCCATCCCCTGTTCATTTACTGGCTCGAACAACCACACAGCTCTTTATCAGTCCATTTAACACATCTTTACTTGAGAGCTTATTAGGAGCCAGAATTTTGGGGACACTGTGAGAATGAAAACTCATTTTTTAACTTCAAGTGGATTAGTCGAGTTGTTTGAACTTTTTTGGGGGGTGGCACTTAATCCTCATGTTTGTTGTATGTGTCCTTATGTGAAAGGCTGTGTTCACGGCAACGTTATACCTTCTTTGAAGGTAAGATTTCTGTCTTATTTTTTTTGTCTCCATCAAAGTACTTATCCTGACCTTAGGTGTGAAGAAACATAGCCCTACAGATGTTTTGGAGTTAAGCAGTCCCAGAGAGGAACACTATCCCCTTGTGAGCTCAGAAGAATCCTAGTCCCAGGTAGAACAGCTGACTCAGTCACCCCTCTCAACCTTCTTGCCGTCATCAAAGTGCAAGCTATGACACTTCTTCCTAAAGAAATGCAGATTAAGTTGGCAAAAGACAGAGTCAGACAGTAGTGAAATACCATTCATACCCACCAATCTGAAGAAATTAATAATCATACCAGGCATGGGCAAGGCTGCGCAGGCAGAGGACAACTTATGTGTTACTGGAATTGTTTTTTGGTATGTGGTCTTCCACTTGGTATCACTTAAGAAAAGGGGAAATGGCGCTCTAAAAATTTGATTTCTAGATGCCAAACCTAAAATTGCACTCATCTATGTCCAGCAAGGCAAACTATGTGTGTAGGACTATGTACTGTCATACATGGGTAACAGCAAAAAAGTAGAAAGAGCTTGTAGTAAATTGAGTGTATGCCCTCCCCACCCCCAAATATCTATGTTCACCTGGAACTTCAGACTGTGACTTTATTTGAAATAAAAGTCTTTGTAGCTATAATTGAGGGAACAATAAAGGTAAGATTATTCTGGATTAGGGTGGATCTTAAATCCAGTGAGTGTCTTTATAAGAGAAAGAAGGAGAGGGTGACTTGGATACAGAAACATGTCGAGGAGATGACCATGTAAAGACGGAGGCAGAGACAGTGATCCTGCCACCAGCCTAGGAATGCTTGGACCAACGGAAGTTCTAGTCACTGGCAATTGACTCTCGATTTGTCGCCTAGAGTCTTCAGATGGAGCACAGTTCTGCTGACCGTTTGATTTCAGATTTCTGTCTTCAAAAACTGAAAAGGAATAAGTTTCTATTGTTCATGACATCTCCTGTGTGGTTCTTTGTTTAGGCATCACTAGATAATTAATACAGAGGTCACCCACCCCTCAGTAGGAGCGCAAGAAAATAAATGTAACTTATTCATTTAACAGCTTAGTAGACCACAATAAATGAACAGATTCTCAATTTCAAAATATGATATTGAGTTAAAACTCTTCGGAGAAATAGACTTCAGTATGATACCACTGTCTAAATAAATGTAATAGTACATGTTACTTGTGGCTACATATGATATAAAATTATTCAAACAAGCATGAGATGTATGCAAGCCCCAGATAATGGATGACTCTCTGAAGGGAGAAAAGTAGATAAATGAGCCACAGGGCTTTAGTTTTACTGCAAGTATTTTCCAGAGAGAAGGGGTTATTCACATTGGTTTAAAAGCAGAGGCTACAAAAGACATCTTCCATATATATTTTGTATCTGAAAATGATTTTACATTTAAATATTTTTGAAGAATGACAAAGCTAAGAAATATGTGACAGGTAGTTTGAATATATACAAGATGTCAAGTTCTTACCTTTTAAGAATACCAGATTTTGAGACCCCGAGAGTTTATTGTGAATTTTAATCTAGTGATGGCAGGTTAGGTAGGTGGTAGGAACAAATTAGAGAGGACAGGATTTGCTGCCACCATTTACTTGCTGTGTGACTTTGAAGAAATTAGTAAACTGTATGAACTCACATTCCTCACTTTAAAATACTATCTTGCAAGTTCTCGATAAATGTTAATATCCTTCACTGAGGTATTAAGCCTACCTTAGACTGACCCTGAATTTGTCCGTAGTGTGTTTTCTGAAGGAAGTGTGTGCATGTGTGCATGTGTGCGTGTGTGTAAATTACCCATGGTCTTCTCTCTGGATGGATCTTGGTTTCTAGTCATTTTTCTTCATAAAGATTAATCTCTTTCCCTTCCCTCCATGAAGGACCATAAAGTAGACAGGGTGTCCTGGGGAAGGTGTGAGGTCAGAGTCAAGTGGAAGGTTACTCTGGACATTTGTGTCTCTCATTCCTCCTTAGCACAGTGGCCTTGTAACTGACTCCCAGTAGCCTAGAGGACTCACCTGCTCATCCCACCCAGGGGCTGCTTCTTGGTGCTCCCTCCTTGTCATGTGCCTCCCCTCCCCGCTGCACCACCTCCTTGGTGTATCTAGGCCTCAAGCCAAGCCACTTAGAACATATTTCAGGCATGTGGAGAGTTGGCATTTCTGGGCCCTGTGGCACAATTTGGCCATATGCAGGTGGTCAAGGGTCATTTTTCCCTGAAGGTTAAACAGTGACCTTGGTCAATGTTTAGCTGGTGTTCGCTTAAATGATTTCCTTTGGTTAATGAGTCATGTGGCAAATTAGTCGAGGACTTTCACACCCTGCAGCTAAGTTGGGTTGGTAAGAACTGGTCATCCTAAGTTATAGAGACTATAAAGTAAGGAATCTTCTTAGCATACCTTTCTGGTTCTTAGATCCTCATTACAAAAGTAAATTAGTGGGATAAGGACTATACTATTTGGAGAACCACCAGATTTTTGCCTGGAAATCTGCTTTTCTGAATTTCCTCAACATCTCTCCTTCCCACTTCAGGAAGTCCTGTCTCTCTTCTTTCCTTTTTCCCTACAGTCCTGTTGTTCCCTGAGAACCCCCACCCCACAACACTGCCACAGGAGATTCACAGGGGTGCCACTGGATACTTTAGATGTTTGAAGGCAACACAGCAGCATGAGACATCTGTCCAACACCATGTGGAATACCAATTCAAGTGGTATTCTTTCGTTTATCAGAATGTACATGAAATCTATTTATGGTGTTGTGTATATCCACAGTTCATTCCTCTTTATTGCTGAGTAGAGTTCCATTGCATAGATATAGCAGCACTTGTTCATCCATTCATAAGTTGTGGATCATTTAGGTTGGTTTAGAGATACTGGTGATTATGAATGATGTTGCTATTAGCATTTGTGTACAGTTTTTTGTGAACATGAACTTTGTTTATGAACATGCATTTTCATTTCTTTTGGGCATATATTTGGGAGTAGACTTGCTGAGTCTCATAGTAAACGTTCGTTTAACTCTACAAGAAATTGGCCAATTCTTTTCCAAAGTGGCTGGCCAGCACTTTTTGTATTGCAGCTAGCAATGTGTGAAGGTTCCAGTTTTTCTGCATACGTACCAAAACTTGATATTGTCAGAATTTGTCTCTTTTAACTTTTCCACTTCAATAAGTAATATTTTATTGTGATTGTAATTTTCATTTCCCTCATGACTAATGATGTTGACCACCTTTTCATGTGCTTATTGCAATGCATGCATCTTCTTTGCTTAAGTATCTATTCAAGTCTTCAGCCCATTTTAATGAGATAATTTGATTTCCTTATTTTTGAGAGTTCTTAAAGATTAAAGCAAAAATCAATAAATTAAAAATGATAAATAGCGAAAAAAATCAATAATAGCAAAATCCTGTTCCTTGGAAACAACAATTACAGTGATAAATCTCAAGTCAGAATGACCAAGATAAAAAAGATATAAATGACCAGAATCAGGAATGAAAAAGGACATCAGTGATATAGATATTACAGACTTGGTCCAATTTATCAAGGTTTTCTTTCAATAATCATACTTTTGGTACCATATCTAAGAAATCTTTGGTTAACACAAGATCACAAAGATGTTCTGTGTTTTCTTGTAGAAGTTTTATAGTTATAGATTTTACATGTAAGTCTGATCCATTTTTAGTTATTATTTGATGCAGCACAAAGTATTGGTCAAAATTGATTGTTTGCATATAGATATTCAGTTGTTTCAGCTTTGTTTATTGAAATATATTCTTTTTCCTTTTCATTACCTTTGCACTTTTGTCATAATAATTGGTCCTATACATGGAATCTGTCTCTAGATTTGATTCTCTTACTGACTTATGTATCTATTCCTTCACAATTGTTACACTGTCAGTCATGATTATAATAGCTTTATAGAGTGTCTTGAAATGAGAGAGTATAAGTCCTCTAACTTTGTTCTTTTTTTTTTTTTTAATGGCTCTTCTAGTTACTTTGCCTTTCCCTATACATTCTAGTATTACTGATAGCTAGACAACACTTTACTGGGGCTTTGGCTAGAATTATGTCAAATGTACAAAGCATTTGGGGGAGAATCAATATCTTAACTATGAATTCTAAATCCACAAACATGATACCTCCATTCATTTAGATCTTTGATTTCTTTTATTAGCGTTTTATACTTTATAGGATGTAAATCTTTACTCATATTTTGTTAGATTTATACATAAATATTTTATGTGTTTTATATTATTCAAAAATCATTATTTCTTAAATTTTCAATTGTTCTTGCTTATTTATAGAAATACAGTTTTTTGTGGGACTTTGCAAAGCTCACTCATTTCTAGTAGCATTTCAGGGAATTATTTGGGATTATCTATATAGACCATCTTTTCATCTGTGAATAGAAATGGTTCAGTTTCCTACTTCAAATCTGTATTTTTTAAATTTATATATATTGCCTATTTCACAGTACTTTATTACATGATTCTACAGTACTATGTAGAATAGGAATAATATGAGCAGGTATCTTTGTCTTGTTCTCAATCTTAATGGGAAAGCATTTAGTCTGTTGCAACTAAATATGGAGTTAGCTGTAGATATTTTATAATCCCCTTATAAACTTGAGAAATTTCCCTCAATATCTAATTTGCCGAAGGTTTTCCTCATAACTTATGGTTTATTTTGTCATATCTTTTCCTGTTGAGGAAAGTGTACACTTTACTTTCTTAATTAGTATATATGGAGAATTACACTGATTTTTTAAAAAAATGTTGAAGCAGCCTTTCATTCCTAGGATGTAAGTCACTTGTTCATGATACACTATATTTTAATATATTGTTGAATTTATTTGCTAATATTTGTTGAGAATTTTTCAATCTGTGTTCATAATGGATATAATATATTATTTTCATCTGGTTTTCATGTCAGGATAATAACATAAAATGAATTGAGAAGTATCTCCTCTTCTGTTTTATGAATGAGTTTCTGTAGAAATGCTATTACTCTCTGCCTACATGTTTGGTAAAATTCACTAGAGATTACTTAGACCTGTAGTTTTGTCATCATAGTTGTTGTTAAAGATTCATGCATTCAGTTACATTGATTAATATAGGTCTATTTAAGTTATGCATTTCTTTTTTGGATAAGCTTTGGTAATTTTTATCTTCAAAGGAATGACAATTTCATTAATTTGTTGAATTATGGAGCCTAATGTTTATAATATTCTCTTATATCCTTATAATATCTGTGATATCAATATCATCAATGTCCTCTTTCATTCCTGATTCTGGTAATTTATATCTTTTTTAGTGTGTTCAGCCTGACGAGGTTTATCACCGTATTGCTCTTTCTAAGGAACAGGATTTTGCTACTATTGATATTTTTCATTATTTATCTTTTTTAATTTATTGATTTTTGCTTTAATATTTATTAGTTTCTTTCTTCTCTTGACTCTGAATTTAATTTGCTCTTATTTTTCCTCATTCTTTAAGGTTATTAATACCCTTAAGGTTACTAGCGACCAGTTTAGTTGAATAATTTGTTACTTTTCTTCCTCTCTAAGTATTTGGTCTAATAAATTTCCCTCTGATCATTGCTTTTAGTTAGAATCACACAAATTTTTATTTGTTTTTTAAATTTTCATTCAAATTTCCCTTATGACTTCTTTGACCCCTGTGTTCTTTATACCTGTGCTGCTTTATTCCCATATATTTAACTATATTAGATTTTTTTTTAATTCATTGCTAATTTAATTTTGTATGGTCAGACAACACCTTGGTATGACTTAGATTTTTTTAAACTTGGTGAGGTTTATTTATGGGTCAGCATATGGTTATTTTAGTGATGGCTCCATGTGTATTTCTGCTCTTATTACACATAGAGCTTCATAGCATCAGTTAGGCCCGGTTGGTAGACACTGTTGTTAAAGAGTCTTCTATGTCCTTGCTGATTTTGTCTACTTATTTTGTGGACTACTAAGAGGAGAGCGATGAAATATCAAACAGCAATTGTGGATTTTTCCTTTCACTTCTGTCAGTTTTGCTTCAACTATTTTGAAACTTTGTTAAGACTCTAATGTTATAGGATTTGTATGTCATCTTGACCTCTTTAACTTGTACTATCTTTCTTTATCTTGGAAATAGTCTTTGTTCTACAACAGGTGGGACTTGTTCATTGATGATCTTTCTCCCAACTGAAGGAGACCTCTCTTAATCTGGGCCCCAGGATTGTTTCTTATCTCTCCTCCAGTAGCAGAGGGTCTTTATTCATTTATTTTTCCTCATATACAATAGGTGTCTATCTGTCCCTCCTGTATTATAGAGTTTGCTGCATAACCCTCGTAATTTAAGGTTTTTGTTCTTTTAGGGGCAGTGTCATTGTAAGGAGCACTGTGACACACAAGGAGGTTTCTGGGGAAGATCAGTATGAATTCCTGTTGTGTTTGCAACTCCCAAAGGAGTTTTCTTTAATCTAAGCCCATACTTGGCCTTTTAATAATCCACTGAAAGTTTTAACTTATTCTTACCCACTCATGTGGAAGCCTCTTTCTTTGTAGTTCTATGATTTGTTGAAGAGTGTCATTTTGAAAATGATCCATATTTTTCTTGACACATAAGTGATATTTTTTCTAGGTTTTTATATTCTAGGTGGAAACCAAAATTTCTAGTAATTCATTTTTATTTTATGAAATTATTAGCCCATAATAAATTAGAAATTTAATTCAAAATGACAAAATATCTCCTTTACTACAGATTATTTAAGAAGCACTGGTCTATACTTTTCTGAATCCATTAATATTTTCATCATTTTTGGTATAATTATGTTTTTAGCTAACTGGTAGTAACTCTGACTTTACCAGGTGTCCTAGTATGGTAAAAATTTTATGGCTACATCTATACATATCCTTTATCTTTCCATTTAAAATAATGATTTATTTAAGTTAAATTCATATAAAATGAAATTAATCATTTTAAAGTGGGTAAGTTAGTGCATTTAATACTTTCACAGAGTTGGGTAACGACCATTTCAGTCTAGTTTCAAACATTTCCATCGTTTTAAAATAAAACCCCTTACTCATTAAATAGTGTCTTCTCCCTCCCACCTTTCTCGTTTCTGGAAACTTATCAATTTGTATTCCATTGCTATGGATTTATCTTTTCTGGATGCTTCTTATAAATGGAGTCTTACAATATGTGTCCTTTTGTGATTTATTCCATAGCATTTTTTTTTAGTTTCATCCTCATTGTAGCATGTATCACACTTCATTCCTTTTATCCACTTAAATGCATATACCACAATTTGTTTATCCACTCATCTGTTTCTGGACATTTGGGTTGTTTCTATCTCTTGGCTGTTGCGAGAGTACTGTGCATGTTTTGTTGGAGCATCATTTTCTATTCTTTGGGTATATATTCTGAGGAGTGGAATTGCAGTGCTATATGATAATTCTATGTTTAACTTTTCGAGGAACCCAGTACCCCCCGATTTGATTTTACACATTTAAATCATACAACTATTTGAGTTTCAGTCTTCCCAGAGGCCCCTGATATTTTGTTTACTGAAGTGAGAAAAGCGTGATGATCATCAGGTGATTATTCTCGTTTACTAGCCATCTTAATTGCTCTGAGGATGATTTTTTTGGTTTCCTTTAAGAACTTCTCCAGTAATTTCAGGTCCTTCCTGGATAGAAGATATCATGTGTTACAATACCACTCAGTGTAACAGGTTCGTTTTAAAAAACCAATCTCTCCTGAAATCTTTCCCATTCCGAGGAGGTATTAGTGAGAGAGGTTCTCCATCATCCAAGTGTTAGGTCACCTGACCTTTCATGTTCTTTTGATCCTGAAATTCTTTCTCTGTCACTGTAGGTATGCCATATGGAAATGTGAAGGTTTGCCTGTACAGGTCTTGAATAAGGGCAGCAAAATGGAATCAGTTTCACTCCCACATGTTTCCTGAGGCCAGTAAACATGTTTACAGTCATTTTGGTTGTGTTAGCTCTTTGCAATGGTGTGAGAATAAGTCCAGGTCCTTTTCCCAGACTGTAGGGGATGGTCATATTAGTCTTTTGATATTCAGGCCAAATTACTGTGCATTTCCCATTACAGTTTTAACCAAAGTATCCACCGTAGGTTACAGACTTCATGCTATTTTCTTCTTCCAAATATGGGTGGCATTTCTTTCAGGATCTTTTTCCCCCCAAGTGTAATTGTTTAATTTCTGCCTAAACCACAACACAAGAACCGTGCACACAAGGACCACAATTCTTTTACCCTCTGTAGCATCACCAGAGATGGCATTGTACTTGACTGTGTCACCTATTCCTTTCTGTTGCCCCCGATCTCAGCATGCCCTTCTTTACTTTGCTGTGTGTTGGTGGGTGGATACTGCCTTGACCTCCCAGGCTCTATCGCTCTCTGCCTTCTGGTTGGAAAAGACAGTGAGCAGTAATGTCAGATCAGAGGCTAGAGAAAAAAGATGAAGGTTTGTATCTCCCATCCCTACCCTGTAGGTGTGTGGTCTGGCTGTGTCCATCCAGGGCTTTGGTTCACATTCAGTAGTCCGTCTCTTATATTCACAATTCCACATCTCTCAAGTGTCTCAGGGATGGATTTCTGTTGTCACCCAGGGGTTTCAGTGTCCCTATGGGTTTCCTTTGTCTTACCCACACACCTATAAAGAATTTCTACCTTTAAATACCCCAGGTGACTGTTCCTTGCCTTTTATTTCTTACCTAATTCCTTCTAGGATCACAAATGCGGGCTGACTTTTTGAATAGTTGAGTGGATGAGTGGAAAGTTGAGGGATTGTGTTTCTGGGTTACTCATCTGTGTGAGATCCTGCATTGATTTTACATTTCAGTGGAAGACCCGACCTTATCTGACCTCTTTGGTTTCCCTTCTTAATCTCTTCCAATCATACTGAATTCCTTGCTGCTTCTAGAATATACCAAGAAAGCTCCTATCCTGAGCCTTTTGCTCTGAGCTTTTCCTCTGCCTGGGAGTTTCTCGTTTCAGACTTGCAGTTGACTAGGACACTCCCGCAACTCACCCTAACACACACACACACACACACACACACACACACACACACACACACACTCTTTCTTTAGGTCTTTGCTCAATCTTTTCTTTTCTGTGAGGCTTCCCCGAACCACTCTACTTAATACTGCAAATCACCCCTACCAATATCTACCTTGGCAGTCAAGGACCCCCTTCTACCCTGTTATATTTATTTTCCCTTCCAGAACACATACCACTTTTTAGAAAGTACTTTCAACTTATTAGTGATAAGCTAGTATTTAATACTAAGTAGTAATACCTTATCACTTACTGAAAAGTACTTATCCATTGTCCCTTTGCTAGAGTTTAGGCTCCATAAAGGCAGGATTTTTGTTGCTTCTTTTCCCTCTAGATAGAACACCATCTGTCAGAAAAATGTCAAGTTCCTAGTAAGTCTCTGTAATTGGTTGAATAGTGACCCCCTCCTCAAAGATACATTCACCTAAAATCTGCAAATGGGACCTTATTTTGGAAAATGGGTCTTTGCAGGTGTCATTAAGGAGTACCAAAATGAAATTATCCTGGGTTAGGATGAACCCGAAATTCAGTGACGAGTTCTGACAAGAGAAGGCAAGGGGAAACAGACATGGAAACACCAAGAAGGCCATAGGAAGAGGAAAGCAAAGACTGGGGTTATGTAGCCCCCAGCCAAGGATTGCCTGGAACCATCAGAAGCCAGAAGAGCAAGGAAGAATTTTCTCTTAGAACTAATGAAGTATAGTCCTATTCCATCCAGATCTGTGAAAGAGTACATATCTGTTTTTTTAATCACCAACTTTATGGTGAATTTTTATAGCACCCCTGGGAAACAATACAGTGCCCTATAAGCATTTGTTGAATGAAAAAATGAATAGGTGAAGTCTAGCCTTGTTGACATTGACGTGACCTCCACTTGAAATAATTCCTGTTTGCAACAGTTATCAGTGCCTGTGAATAACTGTGAACATAAATGACCTTTAAAAGGTATTTCAATTTTGTCTATGTACACTTTTGCAGTACAAGCTTAAACATCCTGAATATTTTCATCTGCTAAAGGTCTTACATAGCCCCAAATAATTGCATTCACTCTAAGCCTGTCAATAGCTTACCGAGACTGAATTCACAAACTATTTGTTCTTCAGTCAGTGGATGGGAACCCCTATTGGTCTCTAGCTATAAAATATCCTGTGTCATTTCCCCATTTCCATCCTGAGTCCCTCCTGCTGTACTTAAGCTAATTCTCTGTTATTGTGTCTTTGGATGAGCCAGTCATAATCATCCATGTGATCTCCCTTCATACACTTGACAAGGGTTATTTAGTCTCCCCCAGGCCCACTCTTGCTGCGTGCTGGGTTTGTGATGCAGTGAGGTACTAACTACCGGTTCCTTGTAGGAGATGGAAGGTAAATCAAATTGAAAACACCCTTCCTGTGTAGTGTATCTTCCAAATGTCCTCAGGTCTCTATTACATCTTCTAGAGGCTGCCAGATTCTCTGCGGGACAAGAGGAAGCTGAAGCAGCTTCTCTGTAGCGACAGAAGGTGCCATTAGCAGAAATACATCATCTCCCAGTGGTGTTAGCAATCGCAGAGTCCTGGTCATGTCCATTCTTTTGCCAGAGTGAGGAGAGAGTCCTCAGAGGCAGAGGCTGCTGGTAACAGAGCCTCCATCATTCTAAAATATCCCCTCTGGAGTCCCAGAGCAGCTATTTCTACCCGGACGCAGCGAGAGCTTCAGAGAGCTTATTTCAATCATTGGTCTTTCATAAGAGCCTCATTGCTTCCCAGATTCTGGGCCTTCTCTAATGGCAGGGATGGAGCAGGCTGGAGTGGGGGGTGTGGGTAGAGGCCCATAGGTGGCTCATCAGTTGCCCTGGCTGAGCTACATCAGCCCTTCCAGGCATTGCTCGTTAGACTTTTTTTTGAAGGAAAGCTAGCTTAGAGCAGGGTTTCTCGGACTGTGGCTTGCAGGCCTTGCTAAAGCAACTTTCTGGGCCCCACTCCCAAAATTTCTCATTTAGTAGGGCTGTGTGGGCCTGTGAATTTGCATTTCTCAAAGTTCACGGGTGATGTTGTGGTGGCTGACCCAGGGACCACAATTTGAGGCATTAACTTAGAGGCAAATATAATGTTACTGGGTCTGTGCCACCTAGTCGTGGCCTTGCCAAGCAAGGCAGTTTGGGCCTGTTGGGGGTGGGCCAGAACCTTGCTCTCACTCTGTCTCCAGAATACAATAAAAGTATCTCTTGATTCTCTAAAACCTACCTGTTGGTCGCCAACATCTCACCTGAGGAAGGGAGACTTTCCTCCAAGCTCTCGTTCTCACTGATGTCTGTCAAAACCATGTCCTCCCCTTGCCCGTCGGCTCTAGGGGTGAGAACAGCTTCTCCCATTGCTAGTCCCGGGGAACTTCAGCACATGCCTTTATAGTTCCCCTGACTCCGTCCTTGGAGGAGCCCTTTCTTTGCAAAGTTTCTTCATTTGAAGGATTTGTGTTGAATCTTTTTTTTTTTTTTCTGGGACTCTGCCGTGGGATATTTCTTCTCTCATGGGAAAAGAATATTTTCTAGGCAGAGACTGAGCCAGAATCATTAAGTCTTTATCCCAAAAGAAGTCTTGTCACCCACAGTATAAGGCAGAATTACTGCTGAGTCTAAAAAAATTGGGAGAAGTAAGAAATTTGTACTCAATGGAAATATGGCAGCTTTATCTCTGCTTATTTCAGGCTTGGGGAAATATAGCTTCTCGGTGTCTCATCACTAGGCCCTAGGAGGGAGAGAGCTTGCTTGCAGCCTGGGAGGTGTTCTTGAGTGATGCAGTCTCTGATCCAACTGATCAAAATGTCTGTCAGAAAGGAAGTCACTGGTTACTTACCTTGGGCCTTAACCTCATTGTTAGTACCTCCCTGACCAGAATAGATGTAGACATCTCTGGAGATGGGACTTTGATGGGATTTATTTCTCTGTTATAAATATCTGTAATATGAAACAATCATCAAATCAGAAAACCTTAAAACTACCTGGAAAATAATAGGGTAGGGTAAACAGATCTTTGTTGTATTTGGGTGTGCATGAGATGTGCTTGCACACACACACCCTACATAATTAGAGAAAAATTACCCTGATATTAATCATATTTATCACTTACATGCTATCATAATTACAAGTGATTTTTTTTTTTTTTTTTTGGCAGGGGAGTATTTTCTATTTTTTATTCAATACTGTATTTTTGTTACTAGAAAAGAGAGGTGAGGTGTAGTAAATAGAGCCTAATGCCCTGTCATCTGTTTAGCATCAATCCAAGTCCTACTTAACTCACCACACAGATCAGGTTCTCCCTCCTCCATGAAGCCTTTTTTGGGACCAACCCTTTGCTCTAACTCTTGAAAGTGCTCCTAATGAGTTATTGTACTTATTTCAAGTATGTTCATCTTGTTTCTGCAGTTGTTTTATGTATTATGTAAAGCAGTTACCCTTTTAAAAATTTTCTCTCTGTTCCCCACAAGGTCAAGTGTAACTGAGCACATTGTAGATACTTGTTGATCAATAGGCAGCATATAACTGAAAGAAAAGATGTGAAATATGAAAAATGTCCAAAATGCCATCTTCCCATTCTGATACACCTCAGTCCTCATTCACCTGGGCTGCAGTCCACCCTCTGCAGGACTCCAGATTACTGTCATTGCTGTGGGACCTGGGTCTCCTGAACTCTCTGTCTGTCTGGCCACAGGCTGCCTCTTTCTCCCGTCTTTCCAAAATGCTGACTACTTTGAGTCAGGCCTCAGGAAGACTTTTAACAACTTTCAGTGTCATTGTAAAGACCTTCATCTTTGTTGGATAGCTTTTGGTTGCTGACAAAAGAAATGTTCATTCTATCCCCATGAGAAATCTCTTCCAGGAATATAGAACAAAATCAATCAAGTCTTCCTCCTATCTATGGATGGATACCATCAATTCTTTCCCCGTCTTGTGGAAGAGGAGTCATTTTTTCTTTCTTTTATCTTGCAGGGTCAACCTCTCCCTCATAACCCAATCTTTCCCATCAGATTTTTGAGAATGCTCAATTCTCTCCCTTTAAAACAAGAACAACTCTTATTTGCAGTCCTCTACAGCCTTTTCTCTTCTCTTTAGTGTCAAACTTTTCAAAAGATTTATCTATTCCCATAGTCTCCTTAGCCCAGTCTAGATGATTGTGAATTTTGAACCCTTTTGGCATAATCCCCCAGTGACACTAAGTTGCTAGATCCAATGGACTTTTCAGTGGGTATCTTGCTTGACCTGTTAGCTGTACTAAAAACTGTTGTTCCACCTTCTTTTTGAATCACTGACTCTCCAAAGCTTTCGCTATTTTTCCAATCACCTCCCTGGTCACTCTTAGATCATCTCTGAACGGGATCATCCATGTTTACCGAGTCAAAAATGTTGAACTGCCTCAGGGCTTAGTCCAGGGGCCTCTCAGTGTGAGCTTGCTTTCTTGGCATTCTCTGCCATATCCATAGTTTAACTAATACCTGTTTGCCCTCAGGAATGTGTCCTCTAAGCTCCACAAAGGTGTCTCTGCCTTCTTGATATGTCTTTTCATTCAACAGCTAGTACTGCTTCAGAGACCTCTGAGATGTCAGTGAACGATACTGCCACCCACCACTGTAGGTGTGCAAATAGGAAACCTAAGAGTTGACTCATCCTTCCCAATATTCTGCCAGTTTTACTCCCTTATCACACTATTTTTAAGGAAGGCAAGCAGACAGGATGAAGGCAGGCAGAAGAAAAGAAGGAAGAAGTAGGAAGAAGCATTTTCATTTAGTCATTCATTTTAGTTGTTCCCCCTGGTCCCAGGCTGTAAACTCAGTCCTCGGGTTATATTTGAACTGTTCCCGAGGCACGGGCTTCACACCTGAGCTGCCAGGCCAGGCCCCTAACCACTTCTGAAAACTATCCACTCACATCATCATCTAGTTCGAGCCATACCGTGTTTGTGGTTTGTATTTAAAAAATTCTGGACAATTTACTAGGTTCCAAACTAGTCAACCTTTGTCAGCTTTTGACACCTTGTGGTCTATTCCACATCCTTTAATAATTCTTAGCAAGATACAAACAAGTCAAATCACTTTTCTGTTTCACTTATTTTATTACCTTATTCTTGCTTTAGGATAAAGACACCACATTCCCTAACATGGTCATGGCCTGTCACTTTGCATACCCTATCTCTACTTCCAACTCTCCAATTCCATGTTATACCATCACTCTGCCTCATGTACTCCTAATCCTCCACTCTCCCCCACCACACATACTCGTCTTCTCCTTGATTCCTTTAAAGAACCATTGTTCATCCACCCGTGGGCCTTGACCCTTCCTGCTCTCTACCTAAGTCACTTGGAATTCCCGCTTAGTCACCTCATGACCTGTCATTCTGAACTTATATTATCACGTCCAAGACAAGACCAGATCTTACATTTTTTTTATGGATCCTCAAGGTAACGTGTACCTCTCCTTCTTAGTCTTTGTTGCCTCTGCAATTTAATGTGTCTTCATGTGTTACTTTGCTTACCCATTTCCTGAAATCTTTAAATTTCCAGGAGAGGAGTCATCATTTTCTTTGCTCATCTTATACCCTCCACTCCAACCAATGCTTGGAGCACAGTAGGGACTCGCTATTTTTTTTTTATGGAATGATGAAAAGACTTTAGGAGAGAACAGTGAAATCCATTCATTTGGGCCATGAAAACTTGATGGAGCAAGTCACCACACCTAAATGTTCAAACCCCAGTCCACCACGTTAGAACTGGGAAAGTTCATTTGAAAGTCATGTTTCAGGCTTCTAGCATAAATTATATGCAGTTGTGCAAACATGTCAGAGTTTAGTAAATTGAATTTGTTTAATGTAAACAACTTTTGACCAAAATAATAACACAGCTTTACAAAAAGACATTAGGCACCCACTTTTGAAGAGTTTGTATAATTTAACACACAAGAAAACTTTACTGTAATTATATGCAGGCGTATACAAAGGATAAATGTTATTTACTTGCTCCAACCTCCATAAAATAAACCTCCAACCAAGCTTCAGCTTGCTGCAGGAGTCCTAAGTCAGCGATCACCCCGCCCCCTGAAGCGGCGAGGGCTTTGTGTGCTCTCTTCTTTTCTGCGTGTCAAAATTAGCCATTTAAATTAGAACCACGTTGGAAATGTGGGTGCCGCCAACGCAGTGGCACCGGGACAGGGAGCACTTAAAAGTGGCCTCCCGAAGTTGATTAAAACCTTACCTGTCAAACCCAGTATGGCTACATTTGAAAATCTTTAATGTAATTAAGAGAAGCACATTATGGGAGGTCAAGTGACTTTCTTTTTGAATTCCACTTCTAATCTGTCGTCAAATGGATGGAAATTGCTGGCCAAGGGAGTTAATGAAAGCTGCATGAGCGAGCACAGGGAAGGGGGAGGAGGAGCTTGGCAGGCCTGCAGGAGCTGGCGGCAGGAGGGCCAGAGTGGGGCTCTATCTCCTGGTAGCTGTGAGGAATGGATCTGAGGGAGACCCACAGAGCACCTTGCCTTTGGCCTGGAGGCTTGGGTGGGAGCTCACTCAGCACCTCTCTCTCAGCACACCAGACCTGCAGGATAAGGGTCTGTACCACTCCTGGCTTATCGCTAAGTGAGATCTGTGGCCAGGACTGCAAAGGCCTGGGCAGAGTGAGGCTGGCGCCGGCCCTCATCACCCTTCACTCAGAGCCGTCTGATTAGCATCACAGTTGAGCTGGTGTCTTGTGCAGATCTCCCAAAATGCTGGCGGGGCACTTCCACCCAGCGCCTCTAGCTGTCCAGCCTCTGACCCCAGGCCTGTCACTGCTCTACAGCCTTCAGCATGTCAGATCCGGGGCCGACTCCAGAGGCCTGGGCATTGCCCTGAGTTTCTTCTTGGGCATGTGGATTCCTGGTCCACTAAGCCCATCTCTCAGTGCCCTGGGTGTGCCCTGGCTCCTGGAGACCCCCTAGCATCATGATGCCAGAATGCTGCCTTTCAGAGATTAATTTACTGAGTGCTGTGCTGTGTGTTCTAGCCTGAGGGTGCTGTTGACAGAAGGCAGAATTTTCCTCCTCTGTTTGCTGTCTCCTTCTTTGTTTTTTTGCATAGCATTTGTGTACATTAGCAGAGGTTTCTGTGTTTGAAAAAGGATTACATTCATCAGAATGTTGCCACTGCAGATTTACCCCCTTCCTTGGAGACTGACATGAGAACAAGCAACACATCTTATCGACACAGGGTACTACTGGGAGAGAGAAGACTGCAACCAGACAGGCCCCTCCACTCCTCCTTCCCAGCTTGAGTATGGGCGGAACATCTCAGTGCTAAGGAAAGAGTCTAAATCTGTAAGCATGGAAACATCTTCAGTACTCCATGAAAGAGATGGGCCATCTCTCGTGTGGGGTCGTGCTTCTGAGTTATTTGGAGCAGAGTGGACAGTGTAGGCCAAGTTGAAATACAGAGCCAAGAATCAGGAGCATCTCACAGTGTCTGGAAAGATACAAGATTTACCTCCCAGGCTCTTAATAAGGATCCAGGCTCTCCTGTGTAGGGAGATGGCAGATGCAGTTGAGGGACTGGGGTGTAGAGGGACACAGCATTTATAAAAAGGGTCTCTAGAGAAGCCTCCTTCTTTACTGAGTTTAAATTTTCTTGATTTAGAGAATGTTTAGCCATTGCCCCATGTGAAAAATGGAAGGCATGGGTGGAAGAGATGAAGGAGTGGGAAAATCAGCACACAAGTAGTTTCAAATCAGAGCAGAGCATCCCTGCAAGTCATTTCCCAGAGGTTCTCTTTTCCTGCTGTGCTGCTCTTTCTTGACCAGTAAAGAGTTCCCTTTCTAATCCTCCTCTGCACCCCATTTCTCCTCCATAACAGAAAGAGCAGGTTTCTAGAAGACAGGTGAGATGCATCTCCAGGTAAAAACCGTCCCAAGGCAGTGACGAGGGGGCCGTCCCAGCCTCCATGGAATGCTGTGTTTCTCTCCCATCACAAGTTCACAGGTAAAAGTGAAAAGTTACCCTGGGCTTCTCTTCCAAAGAGTTGTCTGCTTGCCATGGCAACCCTTTCCTGGGGTCTCTGGCTGTCAAGAACAGGGTGCAAAGTTCACAGAACTGTGCATTGTGCCCTCCTCTCTTCATGTTCTGTTTTTTTTGAAGGGATCGAGGCTGGTTTGCAGCACTATTTAAAGCGAAGATGCCAAATGAAAAGTTCCTCATTTTAAGTTGGTGCTTATACAAAGCTGCTTTGTGGTTTTTTTCGGCCTGTCAGACTTGTCAGGCCTAGTAAGAAAAAGTATATTGTTTCCAGCACTTGGATTCCTTTCTCCCTGACATCTGCCACTCTGTAAAGATGATAAATTCCTGCCTCATTAGCCAAGGGTGTGGGATTACAGGCTGACAACACATTAATCACCAGCCTCTGTGGCAGGCTGACTAGCAATAGGCATTGTTAACAAAACTTTTCTAATATGTCACTCTTCTCTATGACAGCCTGTAATCAATCATTGTGATTGACGGCGCTGATAGATTACACTATTTATACTTTGTGTAATGAAAGATAGTGTTTCCACCTACTGTCATTTCTGGGCTAGTGGTAGGGGATCAATGAATAGAAACAAACATAACAACAGGGCAAGCCCTTATTCCCCCCCCCAACCACCCCCCAAAATATCCACAGAAATACTCCACCTTCCCAAGTCCCAAGTCTGGCTTCCACCTTTGGAAAGGAAAACGGCAGTGTGCTGGCACGTTGGCAGCAGCTCTGGGATGGAGGCTGGTGGCGGTAGCACCTGAAAGACTGAGGTAGTTTGGATTTTCACAGAAAGCTCTCTGCAGTGGATCTGGTCCCCAGTCTTGAAAGGTCAAGTTTGCACAGATAGCAGATTCCCCCTGCAGCCTGTGTCCTTGCCCTCATCAGCGTACGTGTGTGCAGCTGAGTATTCAGCTCCTCCTCCCCTGCCAGATGAGAGATGATTTAGATGTTGATAAAATATTTGTTCTTTCCTGGCTCTGAGGGCAAATATTTTCCTTTTTTCCCATAATTGTACAGTGCTGTGAAAGTCAACAGCACCCGGTGCAAGTATAAAACCAATACGCGGGAGAAGCCCTTGGCTGAGGGCCTTTGCTGGGACTTGCAGTCCCCCCCTGGAAGCTCAGAAAATTGCAAATAGGATAAGAATGGATCAGTGGAGCTAAAATGTATTCTTTCACGTACGGGGTATTTTTAGAGGGTTCTTTCAATAATTTTTATTTTGGTCTGGAAAGAATCTGTAAAGGATATGGGCTATTTTTGACTTGCTTGAAGCTATCATTTCAACAGAGTGGCAAATGAGGACGACCCTGGACTGGCAGGCACAGGGGCAGAGTGGCTGTTCTGGAGGGGATGTGCTTGCCGGCCAACTAAGCCACAAATGCCCGTTTTAGTGCCTCCGTTTTTAAAATGATGGTTTGATTTACTTTTCCTTGCTAGTAATGAAGCGCAGGCAAATTCTCCTTGATTAGGTTTATTTAAGGTTCATAAATATAAATTGCCGGTTGTCTTGTTAGTTCGGCATAGGTCTTTGATGGCCAGCCTTCCCTTTAAATGAGTGTTTGATGTGTCTCTGAATGTCTATGTGGAGGGAGGGGAGGGGGAGTAGAAAGGAAGCAAGGAATTGTCCTCCTCCTCCTGAGTATTACAGTGTCAGTAGACATTCTACACTTCAGTCGTCTTGCCAGTTGGCAAAGCAAAAGGAACCTGAGACTGACCTGAGCAAAACTGCTTTAGAGGAGGGTGAGATGATGGGAGGAGGTGCGGGAGCCAGTGGGGCTAAACTTTAATCTCTCTGTGAAGTTTGAGTGAGCCCAGGATGATTAATGAGAGAGCACACCATCTGATTAAGCCCCTCCGTGTCATAGGACATGATTAGTAGGTGACAGAGACGGTAACAGTATCCAGCCAAACCCTTGTTTCTTTCACGGCTCCGGCTGTTATATGATTAATGTCCCCAAGGGCTATCTTAGGGTCAGGCAGGGGAACCTGTCAGAACAGGTGGAAGTGACAAAATGGGCAGAAACTCCTTAGGGGAGACGGGAGTGGTGAGGGAGAGAATGGAGGGGGCAGGGCGGCCAGATGGAGCCGGTGACCTTTCTCTGATCTGAGCAGGCTCAGAGAGCATCATGGGAATGGAAACGAGGAAGAATCACAAAACTGCAGATGTTTCCCAGGTCCTGGATGCAGCAAGTGCTGCCAGCTTGGATGTGTGGAAAGCACAGTGTGACATGGCGAGTTATCACTGGTGGTTTACTTACTGAGATGGGATGGGATAGGGCCGCTGTGGGCCCCGAGGGATGTTAGTGTGGGGTGCCCACCTGTGTTCCTTCAGAGGTAATAGGAAAGTGTTCCAGTCAGCGAGGGGATTAGTATAAATCAAACAGGTAGAGCTAGTATTTCAATTTACTGCTTTGGGGAGCTAATACATTTAAACTATCTAACATGCTCTACTTGGAAAAGAAAAAAATAGAGGGTTAGAATAGATTGACAGAATTATAACTTAGGTCTAAAGTGAACTGTAGACATCTTTAACCCAGATTACATATAAACTGAGGTCTGGAGAAGGTGAATGACTTGCCCTATGTCAAGACTAGAGCTTCGGTCTTCATATTCCCAGTTTCATATAACAAACCCTTGATGAATCTGCTGATAAGAAATCTCAGACCTTTTTATTAGATCTGAGTTTCCAGGCAAAACTTTGGATTTTACTTCCTTTATCATAGGCCCACCTTTCACTCCCAAAAGCACTTAGACCTCTAGGTCAAAGGTCCAAGCCCCAGTTGGCATGCAATCTCACTGAGTCCCCTTGGGTAAATAGCCTTCCCAGATGTCATCTTTGAGGGAAGACTGTGCTCTTATGGCAGCCATTTTGATAAGATTTGTGGAGGTGACCATTTTGACATGAAAGAAAATCTAGATTTTATTGAAGCTCATCTGGAAGTCTAGTTTCTCTCCTTCTACCTTTGAGAGCTGTTCCGTGACTGTAATGGGTCTCATAGAATTTCCATTTTCAATCATTGTCCTGAGGGCTCCTGAGCTGTCATGTTCCCTCTTTGCTATACACACTGATAACTCTTGCTTGCATGTTCACATAACGGTAATAATAACTCAACTAGCACTTAGATTTGCACTAACCAGTTCCCTGCATCTGCTTGATTTCCAGTGCAGTTTACAAATTGAGACTCTGCTTAGTAGGAAAAAGATTGCCTTTTGGCATGGTTTTATCCTTAAAAATATGCAGAGACAATCTTCAATGAATTGCAAACTTAGTAGTGAAGCTACATTCAATGTCATGATCATAAAGGTGGGAAAAGAAAGAATGGAGAATGTATTGGATTTTACTTTGTTATGTAAGCAAGGGAATAGGTTGAATAGGAGACCCAAATAAGGCCACTAATGATCAGTCTCCCAAAAATTGCTCAACAAGTGATGTTTAAGGATAAGTGGTTTATCCTTAACTCTTCATGTTGTCAGACAAACCCTACAGAAGATCTACTCCATATAAAGGTGAAGTACAAAGGACACTGAAAACTTCGGAGTTTACAGACTCCCAAAGACAGCATTATGGATCAGGTGACTTCTAGGGAAATTCCTCTTGGAGATGGCCTCTCCCCAGGCTGTGATTCTGCAACATAAGCTTTGGGGGATCATTTATAGATAAATAAATGCTCATTACTTTTAGAACTCTGGTACGTGATTTCTGCCACAGATTTTCCTCCAGCATCATACATCCTTACAGAGAGTAAGCAGGCCAAGCAGAAGTGAAATGAAGTCAAAAACCATCACTGAAAGAGGGATTATTTTGGCCTTTGAGGGATGCATACAGATGACTGAGTCATTCCCATGACCTATGGAAATCATTTAGGACCAAATCTTTCTATGAGCTTATAGAAATCTTCGGCAGACATGACATGATAAAAGGCCCAGAATTTCCTGTTGCATTCAATATGTTGACAAGAATTCTCTTATGGCATGATGGTAGTGTTGGGGTGGTGATATCTTTTAGTATAAAATAAGTCAACTGCCTTAATGAATAATGAAGTTTTGTGCCTTTCTCCTTTTGCTGTGTAAGTTGAGACACTCATAACCTACACACACACTGGAAAAAAAAATCTTTTCAAGATGTTGACCCATTCCCTTTGAGTGCAATGCTTTATGGTGGAGGGCTTTTATGAGTGATCTGTGGTGCTATGCAAGTGGCTCCATGGTTTGCCTTTGGTAGACATCAGTGATATTTTGGGTTCTCCCCATGACCCAGTGGTAAGGTTTGGTAATAATTTTATGAGAGAGGACACAAGAAACTACTTAGTGCTAATAAAGTGCTATAGTTTGTGAATGATGTACATTCATGTAAAATAGAGCAGATTCAGTGTCTGCCTTCTTCTGTAATGTCCTGAGCAGGGAGAAAGGGGTGTAAGGTAATTACTTCAGAAAGAATGGCATCTCACTGTACGTGATCCCCTGGCAGTAGGTCGGGCTCAGTAAAATCATCCATCATGTGTTTGGGCAGAAAAATGTTTGAGAATCATATTTGGATGTACTTACTGTGTTAATGTTATCACCCAACAAGAGTAAGTGACAAATAGCTTAATGTAGAACAGCAACTATTCTGGATATCAGATCTTTCCTAACTTAAAACAAAGATGAGCTGCAGTTAAAATTCAGGAAATGCTAACCTTTGTTCATTTGACGCTGGCATATATACAAGATTTTACCTTTTCATGAAGAATGAAAACACATGAGAAATACAGAGTACTGGAGATTCTCACTTACCTGAAGGAGACTGACAAGTTTGTGGCCCCGTCAGCCTGAATCCCAAGCCCAGGATACTGACCCCTCTTATCTACTTTTAGGTGAAAAACACATCACACTCATGTCTTTACTATCCTGTTATTTTATTATATTTTTGAAAACTTTCTGCAATGCATTATTTCTGTGTGGTTGTTTAAAGAATCCAAACCATAAATCAGCCTATGTAAGTAACACCTTTTTTTTTGTTTTTTTTTTTTGGAGTGATTTTCTTTTTTTGCAGTTTGGAGCTGGAGGCAAATCTAGGTCTCCCTGGTGCCCTGGTAACTGCAGCCCCTCTTTTAGCATTTTTTCAAAGGGCACAGGCCAATCTGCCCATAATGAGCTTGGAAAGTGAGGATGAAGTTCCTGATAATATGACACAAATTTCTTTACTTTTGCTCCTTATTTCATCTTAATTAGTCCCTGTAGAAAGGATTGATTTTTGAGAGGCTTGTAGCGAACATCTGTTGGTATTCCTGGGGTCATTCTTAGCCTGTCCTGTGTTTGACATTTCTTGTAAAAGAGGAGGCATTTGTTCATATTGACATTAGCTGCCTCTGTATCTCTCGGTGGCACAGATGGTCTGTGAATAAAGACATCAAGCTAATAGGCAAGATGACAAGCTTCAACAGAGCTGGGGCTCCTCACCCTTAAATGGCAGGGCAGCATAGATTGCATTTGCTGCTGAGGCCGGGGTCTGCGGGTAGCAAAGCATATGGAATAAGTTAAAAGTGAAGAGGGATCCTGGAAAATGACTAGAAATCTCTCCCTGAGACAATAACGTTTTTTAAATTATTATTATTATTATTGGTTCATACAGTATCTCCAGCTTCCAAGTCATGCAGAGTCAGGGAAGAGAGGCAGAAACTGGATTTTCTGCCCTTCCAGCCACCATATATTTCTCTCCTCTGAACTGGCCCTGCAGCTACTAATGGAGGTTTGCAAATTTCAGAAGGGAGCTGTTTTCACTTTATGGGTGAAATATATTCACACATCTTCCATCAGAGGATAGTAACTCTCAAGTCCAGAAGCTGGATATTTTCCCCTTGTGAAAACATATTTTCCCAGAGGACCTACAGGAAAGAAGCACTCTGGAACCTTGTGCTTCTGTTTATTCCAGAGGTTCTGGGCTTTCTCCCAAATGCACATCCTAGTTTATTATAATAAGTTATCATGGCTCTGGCATATGCATAGTCATCTGAATTTATTTACGTTCATCTATATTTTAATCTTGAACCTCTGATTAATAGGACTAGGCGGTTTCTCAGTCAGTTCTTTCCAGTGTCAGATGTCACACATCTGAAGGGTAGCCTCTTGGTTTTAGTGTTAGGTAGACAAGACTCCCATTAGTTTAGGTTTCTTTATCAGTGTCTTTGTATCATTTCAGCTTTTATCTCCCCAGAGGCCAGAAACCCATCCTCTTCTGTTCATTCTCATGATAGTAACCACCCTGAACTCAATTACTTTAGCAGCTTTTCTTGTCTTCTCCTGGATTCTCTTTAGCTCGATTAAACATTATCTTCTCTATTTTCCATTTGTGGATGACGTGTCTGTGAATATGCACTGATTTTTCATTTTTATACCCTGCTTTAGTTCATAGATGATTTGAGGTGACTGATAAGGATAGAAACTGAAAACAAAATCCAAAGCCAGGAGTCCAAGGGAAAATATCTAAAAAGGGGTTAAGAACAGGCTAAATGCTTTTCTACAATACAAAGCCCAAGACAGTACCTTCTGCTCTTGTTAGGTTGGTATATATAGATCTGGATTATTTGAGCTTAAACATACCAAAGACTTAAATCCAGACTAATGTTTTTGTGTGAAGGGAAAAATGTTAACTGTGGAACTGGGTAGGTAAATAAAAATATAATTCATTGCTTGCTTGAGTATTCTTTCTGTCTTAGAAATGAGTTGTCATTGAAATTTTAGTATATGTCCCTTGCCTTTCCCACTCATAAGATCTTGCCACCTCACGTAAATGGAGTATTATCTGGGAGTCTTACTAGAGAGTAGAGGAAATATGAAAAGGAGGAAATCAGGAGAGAACAGAGATGAGTGGAAAGAAAGAGGTGAAGAGGAGGAGGGAATCCTCTAATTAGCCTAGATAATGGTAAGATTAATGAGATGCTCTAGTTAATGAGGCAATTAGCTAGCAGAGTTGTTCAGTCTTTCCAATGAATGTATGTGGGCTTGAGGCGCCATTGTAAGAAGCTGAATCAGATATTTAAAGATGAAAGAGAATTGGCTTTCCAAAAGACTGAGGCCAGAAACAATTGACTCACAATTGCCTGAAATTTGTTTGATGCAGGTCAGATGGGGACATGACCCTGCCTTGGTTTCTCTTTGGGTACTGTGTCTTGACTTCATATTTCAACTCCCCTAACCCCTGACTGAGTTGCCATAAAATACATGGAACCCTCACCCCTTGATTCATTCTCCCATTCCAACTCTTTTTTTTTCCTCTCTGTCACTGAGAAATCCTTATTCCTGCTTCCTTCTTTGTGGTGTATTTCTCAAAGATGGGGAACATGTCTCCATCATAAGATTTGTAACTCTTCTTTGGATAGATTCATGTCTTTCTTTTAGACTGGGAGCTCCTAACAATGGAAATTAGTGTCCTTTATATTATTTTAGAGCTTCTCAAAAGGAGCAAATGATTCTTCTCTCTCTATCTCCTTTTCTCCTCTGAACCCAGCCATGGTTTCTATCAAAGATCCTGCATCTCTTCATCCCATAAATATTTACTAAGACCTATTGCATTCAGGGTACTGTTCTAGCACCAGAGACATGGGGTGAGCAGATACCGAGTTCTGGCCTAATGAGCTTACATTCTGGGGTGGGAGAATCCAGAGAGATAGATATTAAACAGGTAAACATATGTCAAGCAGGATAATATGGATGAGAGACGGAAAAGTGATGCCTTTTCATGGATGGTGAACAGAAGTGGCCTTTAGGAGAAGGTAACATTTGATGGCAGGAACTACATCAATGATTATTTGAGCAGACGGATAAGAATTCCAGGCATAGGAATAGCAAGCACATTTCCTGTATTCTCTGGTAGTGTGTAAGGGGTGTGTGCACCCAGAAGCAGCATCCCAGGGGCCCAGAGACACCTGATCAGCTTACATTTCACAATCTGATGCTTCAGTGTCTGCTGTGACAAGATTGTCTCTGGTTTGGGTGGTGTGCAAGTTTAATGGTACTAGAAGCCCATTTTAACCCTTGCCATCTTCAGGTCTCTTCCTTCCTCTGCCCACCTGTCTGTGGAGCAATTTAGGGCTTGAGAACCAGATGGTCTGGGTTAACGTCCGGCCGCTGCCACTTAATATTACTTCACCTCTTCGTGTATTCTCACCTGTAAAGTAAAGTTAACAATTGTTGCCAACTCCAGGATTATGGGAAAATGTTTGGAAGGATTTAACCTGTCCAGAGTGCTGCAACACAAGCGTTAGCTGCCATTTTTGTTATTGTTGATTTGTCTTAAAAAAATGTTTAAAAAATCTCCTATATTGTGCAGACATTCTCCTCCCTGGAACAACTAACCCTCTTGCTCATCTGCAGAATGAGGTAGCCCAGCATGAACTAGGTTCCTAAAGGTGTTTACCAGTCTCCCCTTTCTGGATTCTCCTCTGAGATACACAAGCACCCTCCTACCACAAGACTGCAAAACTGAGTCTGTACTTCGAGGCCATTTCTTCTTCCGAGTTCATGGAGACTAGTCTTTTCTCCTCAACTGGAAGGTCCTTCAGGGGAGGGGTGAACACTCTCTTTAATGTCTCCTGAATCATCCAAGACAGATCTGAACGTACGCCCAGATCTGTGGTTATTTGGGGCAGGCACGGGGTGGGGGGCAGAAAGATCTTTATACTTGGCTTTTGTCATTATATTCTTTCCTCTTGTTCCGCACTCATCAGTCATTCTCCATGTTATCCTCTGGTGGAGGCAGCAAAGTGTGGTGACAGAGAGTTCAGTCCTGGGATCTAGAACACCTGGTCCTACACTCTACAGGCTCTGTGACTTTGGGGAAAATTATGATCTCTGTATTATTAAGAGGGTTAACACGTTAGGTGATACACTTAGCAAAGTGATGAGTAGCCTGTAGGTGTTGGCCATTGGTATTATTGCTTACTATTAACGCTATTAACATTCTTTCCATTTGTTTTATATATATATATATATATATACAAAAGTTCCAGAAGTCAGACAGGTTAGAGTAGTTCTGGTTTCTCTGAAGATATAACCAAGAAGGCACTTTTTCCCTAAAAGATGAATATGAGGCAGTATTCTATTATATACAAGAAACTGGTACTTAGATGAAGTTGTAGATTCTGGATGCGGCAGATGACAATGACTCTAGTCATGCCTCCTGGTCTAATTAACTATTTCAGTGTACTGTCACCTCCATGATTGTAAGTTTCTTAAGGACACTTTACCATCTTCCTATGCACTTTAATTTCTGTGTCACATAAGGGGATCCAGCAAATATTTGCACAACTAATAAATAGGTGAAGAGATGAGTGACTGAGTGGCTGGATGGGTGAATGGAAGAATGAATAAGAAATGAACCTTTTCTCTGTCATCATCATCATCATCATCAACATCACCACCACCAAAGAAACAAGAGTCATTTTTAATTTTTCATCCTCCCACCTCATGTTTCCCCCTCCACACTATCTTTTTAATTTTCCTTTCTCACTTCCTTTCCTCTGCCTTTCTCTTTCATTCTTTCTTGTCTTCCTCTCTTCCTGTATCACCTCTCCCATTGACTCTGAACTCAATTATGCCCCTCTTTATGTACTGTTATCCCTAGGTACTCCCCAAATCCCTCAGACCCCAAATCTAGAGCATTCACAGTGTGGTATCCAAGTAAAAGGAGTTGAGTATTCTTCGTGTTTGTTTCCAGGATGACCCAGAATGTCATGCTGAAGTAGCAAGACCATAAACTCATCTTCCTTCACTTTGACACCCTCTGTGTCAATGTTTTGCTAACAGTCTTTGCCAAGTGTATCATGGCTGAAATTGATGCTGTAGCAAACATGAAACGCACACCTTTTCTCAGGCTGCTGCTCTCTGCTCTATACTTACTGCCGTTTAAATGTCACTGCTATTGAACAAACAGTGGAGTAATGTGTTGGGAAGACAGTTAATGCTATATTTTGGAAAGTTCTTATCAAAATGCTCTGGCAAGCTACTTGCCCTTGATAAAAAGAATCCTGGTCTTCCTGGCAAAACTCGATAGTAATTAAACCAGGCCAAACTCTTGGGACCGAAACTTCTGTGGGACTTCTAGAATTCACCTCCTTAGGCCACAGAATAAATGGAGGTTGGATCAATGTCCTCAGAATCAGCAAGGCTAGGTAGTTTAAATTCTTTTCAGAAATTGACAGTAACCTTTGCCTCCATCTCAGAGAACCCTCAGTTTGAGGGCCTCAGTTTCACCAATGGGAAGTGAACTTCCATGCTCTGTTAGCTCCCTTCTCGAGTAAACTCATCAAACGTCCCTGAATCACCTCTCTCTGGAGAGGTGGGATTGCCTATTCCTTCTCTTACATTTTTGATTGACTGCGGTTCTCATGCAATAATTTTTCCTTTTGGTTTTTACTTAAAATTGTAGATAAATCATAAATAAATTCTGTATGCATCTGCCTCTTTTTTTATTTTCATGAAAACATGTCTTTGTTCACTGCTCTATAGCTAAAGGATTTTAGAATTACTGATAGGTTCTTTTAGATGAACAGAGAAATTTGTTGACGCTAAGGGTCTACTCATGCTGTGTGTCCTTCATCTCTCCCTTTACCTACCTGTTGTTTCTCATCCCTTACCTTCTTCCCTCCTCTCCATACCCTTCCTCTGCTACTTGTTGTCTTTGTTTCTTTCCACTTCACCTCCATATTTTTTTTCCATCTTAAGATGCATTTTTCTCTTTCTGATGCTCTCATGCAAGGGATCTCTATATTGCTGACCAACCTATTGGAGTGGCTGCTTTTCATTCAGGTTTTCCTCTAAGCCATTTAGCTATGAACAGAGATGTGGACTTACATGTTAAAAAAAAAAAAAGAAAGAACCATGAGTGTTGTAGTTATAACAAGCTCTCTGCATGGAAAAAGAAAAAAATTATCCTGGCCTAAAGGCACTCAACATCCTTCCTGATACCTTTGGCAACCAAAAACCATCCTAAACAGATTGTGCTGAAAGTTGGATTCTCCCAGACCAGTCACCTGGATGAATGTTTCCAAGAAATGGAATCCGGGAAGCGGATTCTTACTCTTCAGGCTACTTGTTCATAAAGCCAATCACATAGACACAAAGTTATTTGCTCACATAGGAAATGCCAAGTACATGCCTCACTATGCAGGCACCATTAGCACTGACATTTGTTGACGGGGACATCAGGTTTCTGTATGCCTCCCTCATTGTTGTGGCTTGTGCTTGTTAGAATAAGTTCATTTTTTTAAATACTGTTTTCCTAAACAGTCTTAATAAGTGCAGTATCTTGTTCTCTAAAATGAAATACCATTTCAAAAACTAGATGTGTATATACACATAGGCATATATACACCTGCACACTCACACAGATACACACAGCAGAAGCACTCAACCACTTGCATTCCACCAGTTTGGTGTGCTCACCAACAAGTGCCATTTTTCCATGGAGCATACTGGCTGACATGCAGTTTACCTGCCTACACACAACTAGTAGTTCCCTGCTCATTCAATCAGGTACTTTAGTTCCCACCTGGTCAACTCTGCATTTGCCACGAGTCAGCTGGGTCTATTCCCAAACCTACTTATGTTAGTTGTGCTTATATTGTCATAATGTAGTTCAACTAAATGTTTTAAAACCAATAAAATATGAGATTTCAGGATTTTTTTTTTTTACATGAAAAACGAAGGTGAATATTTATTTTCTAAAGACTCAATGAGGTTTACTTGAAAAATACAATCAGTTAAGTATGGACAAGGCAGCTACAATAGCTTGGGAGAAAAAGAATCATAAAATTCTAGAAGAGTCTGTGTCTGGCAAGAATTCTTAAGTTCTATTTGCCCTCTAAAGAAAACAAAACAGGAAACTTTAGAAGCTCTGTAATGAGATTGGCTTGCACAAAACAGTGCCTGCTAAACTTTAGTCAACAGACCCCTATGCAAAATTAAGGGCCTAAGTCTGCATCCAAAGATCAACAACTTAGTTTGATTTATATGACTTAAAGTAGAATAAAATGTTTAAGTACAGTAAAACATTTTAACCACTTTATTTTGAATTAGTTAAGCAACTGTTGGCTCAGGTCACAGCATATAAAGTGTTTCTGCTCTAATATATGCCCTTAAAATTGAGGTCTGGTAGTTGTATTGGGAGGACAAAGGATAGAATTGGCAAATAAAATAAATTAATTCTCCAACAATTTGCAAGCTTTGTTTTTGCCATGGAGCTCTGAATCTAGATGGTAAGAGGAAAAGCAGACATTTTCATGGATTTGTAATATGGAGGAAAATGAGGGTTTCCAGAATCCTAGGATAGTTTCAAAGTCTGCCACTGCATTCCTGATGTAGTGCACACCACTGGCATTCCATAGCCGCTGGGGCAGCACAGATGGAAAACACTGAGTTGTTGGTATGGATGGGGACAATGAAGAGCAGTAGGCTGAAGTTCTGTCAACGCTTCCCAGGTCAAGAAAATTGGCCAGCTCAGGAATCTGGCCACTGACGTCAGCCTAGACAGCTCTCTTGTCAACAAAGAGAACTCCCTGGTGCAGAAATTAAAAGCAAACTTTGCTCTTGACTCTGAGAATGTGTGGGCAGTGGTAGCTCAGTGAGAAAGGCCAGGTGCCAAATGAACGCAAAGTCAAGTCAATCCCTTGGCTTTAATCATGGAGATGATTGATGTTTATGCTTCTTGATGTGAAAAAACAAAAACAAAAACAAAAAAAAAAACATGCAAAGAAATATATCCCTGAACTTCTCCCATCTCTGAAGATGCCCCAAGACTAGATTTAGAGTTACTGCAAGTGACACTCCCTACATGGCCAGATACTCTGGATTGTGCACATAATTTCCCTTTGTCTATCAGGTACTCATTAAAGGTGTGTAACCCAGGAGTAGGTCCAGTTCCATACAGTGTGAATTAATTGTCTAGAGGAGCTCTTGTGTGTGTTCCAGGGAGCATCTGCTATATTCTAACATCTAGGAGAGATTACTCAGTGACCGTCAACTGAAAACCTAAGTAAAAAACAAAAACTAAAAATCTCTATCACAATATTACAGTAAAAGCATGATAAACAATATAAATATAATTTGAAAAATATCGATGAATCTCCACATTCCCCCACTCTTCCTTTTACCACCTCCCCTGGGGCAGGCCACTCTGTTCTCAAGAATCATTCCATTCTTCAAGCATAAGTGGCAACAGTGCCACTCAATTCACAGTTGGGTCCTGGTCTGGGCTGATGTGCTCTCCACTTCTGTCTCATCTTTGGGCTGATTCCCTTTACTTTTCTCAAGCTCCCAGTTTTGCCAATGATGCTTCTTCATCCTGGAAGCCCTACACTCAGCATGCCAGAACTTTTGCCTTCTCAAAATCAGACTCACCACCAGACCTTACTGTCCTACTTCTATTCAGGCTATTGCCTAAATCACCACTTGTAGTGGAGAGAATACCATTTGTAGTACCTACTGAAAAATGGTTCAGAGACTTAACATTTGGGTCCTAAAATAGACCTTGTGTTAGGGGGATCTTGCATCAAGATTGGGCATATTATTCTCAGCTCTGTCCCTCTCTCCCTGGGAATGCATATGCCACAATGCTGTGTTGGTCAGAGTGGGTTCTAAGAACTATCCAATGCCATTACTCTAGCCTAGCCCCAGATCATATTGTAAAATGAGGTTCATTTGTTGGTCTTCCTTCTTTACAGGTGGGCACCCTTTAGTGTCGTGCCCCATGGTCCTTCTCCTTACCATTGGATATCTATTTCTTACCGTCCCCCAGTACTTATACCTATATGCACACATATACCCAAACACACACCCATTCACTGGTATACTTGCTAATGATCTAAGAAGTATGCTAGTAGGAAGTAGTATTAAGTAGAACTTAATAGTAGGGACTCTTGATCAGACTACTTTGGTTCAATTCCTTTTTCTACTTCTTTTAAGTTAAACCATTTTAATTTACTCATTCTTTGGTTTTTACTTTTCAAATTTTTTTGAAGGAACATTGCATCAAAATAGTATATAGGCATTGTTGTGGCAGAGCCTCCAGACAGCGAGAAGACTGATAGTCGGGCACTCAAAGGTAAAAAAAGCACTTTATTAAAAGCACAGTGCTGGCCCAGGGGTGTTGTTACCCAAAGCTGAGCAACAGGGGGTTTTGGGGTTTATACTCTGAGGTAAAGATTTATCTCCTTGGCTATGTGTGGTTTCTGCTGACAATTCTTATCAGTTATGTACAGCTGCAGAGTAGGGAGGCAATGCTTGTTTGTCCTTGGTCATGTACATAGCTATAAATCTGTAGTACAGTGGAAAATTCCTGGCAGACTAACTTTTGTATTGGGGTCAGGGAAAAAGTCTTCTACCACAGTATAAGGTGTGTATCATTGTAAATCAACACCTGTATGTAAGATATTACATTCACTATCACCATTTCAATTCTTCCTTCACCAGCAGCTGATTCCCTCCAACCAATTTGCCCACTCCTTCTCTCTCTTTCCCTCCTGCAGCCACTAATTTTTTTTGTTGCCTAAGGGTCTATTTTGGTTTGATTTGGTTAGTTTGTTTGCTTGGTTTATTTATATACACATATGAGTGATAACATATGATGTCTTTCTCCTTCTAGCTAATCTTACTAGTTGTAATTCCCTCTAGGTCCATCTATATTGCTGCAAATATCAGAATTTCTTCTTTTTTTGATAGCTGAGTAGTACTCCTTGTTCTACTTCTAAATAGCCTTTTTACCCTGGTTAAAGTACATAACACATTTGATGTTAGTTTCTTGTAAAATAGCACAATAAATGTACCTACCTCATAAGATTATTGTGAGGAATGAATATCTGCACTTTGAAAAGTGCCTGGTCTTTAGTGAACACTTGAAAATAGATGTAGCTATTATCAGTTTATCTGAACACCAGTTTCTGATACAACCAAATTTTTTTAATAGGACATTTCTCAGAAATATTGTAAATGAGTAGATGTAAAAACAAACAAAAATCCTACCACAGGTTTTTGGGTGATTAACTAGCTGCACACCTGTTGTCCACTTTGACTCATCCAGAATACTTTTGTTTATACATTTAGCCATGAATATTCATAAATTATTACATTTTTCTAGCCCATTAAGTTATTAGTAAGAGACCCCTTTTGGGCAGGCTGTTTGTGCAGAATCTCACCTCTGTTACTGAGTAATTCTGTGTATTTAAAATGTTTTAGAATTTCTTGTATCTCGAAATTTTAATTGGGGATGATAGCAGGTTCTGATAACTAGTAAATGGAGACTGATCATTTGTTATCCTGTGTTTTGGTAAGTAGACTTTTTTTTTTCTTTAATTCTCTGGTTAGAAGCTGCTGCTGAGTGAAACTAAGCCAGGCTCTGTCTCCCATGTGGGTTGTTAGAGGGCGTATTGGTTCTAGGTAAGGGCTTCATGGCTACTGTGATAATCTACCCACCTTCCTTCCTCTGTCCTCTACCCAGACTCGCCTGTCTTATATAATCCAAATGGAGTCCACTTCACAGGGCCTGGCTTTCATCATGTTGTTTTTCACCGGAAAAACAGCTTAGGCCACCCCTTCCCGACCGAAAAGGCCTGTTCATGGACCCACACCACCTGGTACAGCCATTTTCTACCACCCTCTCATACTCTCCATGAGGTAGTCAAATTGAAATCCTCCTGCTTGTCATGGATGCTCTCCGCTTTCCTCTTTGTGTCCTATGCATCCCAACTACCCAATTTCTAGTGTGCCCTCCTGACCAGCAGGTCATGATCCTATTCATTTTTCAAGACTCAGTGAAAAGCCACCTCCCCCATGAATCTCTCTAATTCCTCTCAACCAAATGTAATCACCCGCAAAGTACCAAAGTCACTTTTCTCCCCTCATATACATATCATGTATCATTTGTAGTGTTGGGTTTAAGTATATTTTTAAAGATGATTTTTATGCTTAAATTTTGCCCATATCTCTATCACTTTAGGAGAAAGAAATTCTTAGAAATATTTAAGGTCTTTGATTCACAGTGTCAAATTGTCTTTTAGGCAATATCAGTTCATTTATCCTCTTATTCAACATTGTCTGTATCAATATCCATTTTATTCATATTTCCCTAACCATAGGCATTATTATTTCCCCCATCTTTGATAATGTTGATAGTCTCGAAAAGAAAATCCTTTCATTTTAATTTGTGTTGCTTTGCTCTGATTTCTAGTGAAGTTGAACATTTCAGAAATGTGTTTATTAGCTATGTGCATTCTCTTTGAAGTGTCTGTTGACAGGGTACTTGACACTATATGCTAGTATTCTGTGCGTTATCAGTTACTAAGGAATCATAAGATAAACAGCATACTTTCACCCTTGGCCACTGTGCCTAGCACATGATGGGTACATGGTAAACATTTGTTAAAAGATTAGGAGAGTGGATATATATTAGTGATTGTTAGTGTTCCACAACTTAAAATATGTAGACTTTCCTTATATCTCTAATCCAGTTCAAGATATAAATCTTGAATGCAACATTTAGGGTGATCACAAAGGTACCTCTCACTTCATAAGCCTTCCATTTGTGAAGTTGGTTGAGAAAGGTCCAAGGTTAGATTTTCAAATATGAAAAAGAACTGGAGTAGGAATATGTTTGTATTGAGGGGTGGGGTGGGGAGAGTCTCTAATTATGAAGCATAATGCGCTCTGCTGTTCACTCCTAACAGAGATAGTGATCTCTGAGCCTAAGAAGTAGCAAGGCTAGACAGGGCAGACCTCTGCTTTGAGAAATACCTGATTTCAACTGAGAAAGCATAGTGACAAATTTGAGGACTGATGCCTCACTGTTAGAAGTGAGTCTGACTGAGTGTCAGCTCATTTCCCTATAGAAACTGAAATCCAATAAAAGCTGGTTTATCTAGCACTCTATGAAGCAGAACTTTTTTATAATACCATATTCATAGGCGTGACCCTGAGGCCCTGCAAGATAATATTCAAGGTCACATTAGAATTAAGGGTCTTACAGATTACACTTTCATTCTTTTGAAAATTGGTAATTTTGTGGCATATTTGGTTAAATTTTGCACTCACCAGGATGCCTTGGTCACCAAAGGCAAAGATTTCTGCAGGATGGGAAAGTTTGGGGTGTGTGTGTGCGTGTGTGTGTGTGTGTGTAGGCGAGCATACAAGTGTGAGCCCTGGAGGCTGGTGATAGAACAATGAACTCTGGAGTCAAGTAGGAGAGTGACACTTACGGCGTCATGGCCATTCGTCAAGACTCTGAGGTTTCCCTAGCCCACAAACACCTTCGAAGGCTCACTTCAGCAGCTCCATGCTAGGAGTGTTACTCAGTCTCATTTCATGAAAGAAATATGGGTTGGATTCTTTTTTGCTGTTTGTTTCTTAAGTAAAGAAAGCACTAAGTGGTTGCTTCCTTGTGGCAGGTAGCACCCTGCCGACCAGATCCTGTTGACAGATAATCGCCTGACAGTCAGGCCTTTGAAGTTAAGCTTCACTTAGGCAGAAAGAAAGTTTCCCTGTGCCTCCTTAGTAGTCCTGGGTGGTCTTGTCTGTTTTCTTTCCCCAGAGCCTTGATCAGGAAACCAGTGGGTTCAGGGTCCTGGGTGGTGTCTGGGGTCAGCAAACCCCAGACAGCTCCCCACAAGTGGGCAGGACAAGGAGGGTCCTGCAAACTCAGCTGAAAACAAACAAGTGCTAAATTAAAAAGAATGTTAAATACTGATCAGCTGCTTGGCTTCTGACAGCAGATTTAATTCTTCCCTCCTCTCACCTGATGGAGCTTCGGAGCTTCGCCTGCAGGGTTTGCATCAATTATCTGTCGACATGTGGGAAATGATTGATGAGCTGCCTGCGGTACTGGAGTACACTTTGTCAACCACTCATCATTTATACATCTTATCTCTGCCAGAACAAAAGATAGGACAGCCCTGCACTGAAGTTGGGGATGGAAGGGGAGAAATGACAATAGGAGGTGAGGGAGGCAAGTCAGGCAAAGCTTTTGGGTGCCTGTAGGGATGAACTGGGTGATGAGGCCCATGGCTGTCAACTCCAAAATGCCTGGCCAGCCAACTCTGCTCTGCCACAGTCTCTGGTTTTGCCAGAACTCCCTGTCCCGCTCCAGCAGGGCCTGGGACTCAGGAAACTGTGTGCTATCTTAATTACAGCACCCTCTCAAGGGGATGAGGAGTCTTACAGCCATAGCAGCCGCTGACCCTCTGCTTCAGTCAGTCACTCAGAAGACAGGGTTTGTAACCATGCCTGAGAGGTGAACCATGGCCCGGTACATCCAGTCTCTGTGAAAATGTCAGGTGGCTGCCTAGGGATCAGCTGGTTTTAGAGAGATTGGTATATCTAGTGATGATGGAACTGGATAGTGGAATGTATAGTGACTTTCCTTTTGTTTTGGATTTTTTTAGTCTTATCTATAAGGCTGACATGTGACCCAAGTGTTTTGACTGAGATTGAGACAAAAATTTGATAATGCTGGCTCCTTTTCTGTTACTTCTCTGTGGCCTTACTCTTAGATCGGAGACCCATGCTGAGACATGAATAAAAAGTATCAGCTCACAAAGGTCTTTATGTCTGTGCCCGTCTTCTTTTTCTCCCACTGTCACTATTAGAGCCAGAGACCCAGAGAGTGACCTCACAGTCATTTCTAGGCAATAACTGCTGAAAATAGTAATTCTATTATGGGTTGATCTCTATTAATTCTCTCTCTATTAAAGACATACCATTTATTGATTTCTTTTTTCTCTGAAAGAAAGGGTACTGACAAATATAAAGTCAAATGACCTTGTTATATAATTTGAGTGTTAGGCCCAACAGATTCCTCAGTAATTGGTCAGGAGTAGAGAGGAATTAAGGTAGCAAATTTCAACTTTATAATGATTTTCCTTCAATAAAATTTGATATACTACTGTAACTTGTTAAATGATTAGTAAGAATAAAAATTAACATACCTTTTAATGAATTCTGAAAGCAAGTCATAGAACTGTGAGACAAAAACCATGTCTGAAGTGACATGGGAATCTACAGAAGAAAAATGAGAAATTGAAAAAAAGATAGCAGAAGACCAAAAGTCACCATAGCCAGGAGAACAACTCAATGACTTCTGAAAGTTTTAAAGCATTAATCAGATTTTCAGTGATACCATTGATAAAGGCTTCTCTCCAGATAGTCTCAAGAGTTAATGAATGAGATAACAGTGATAGGTAAACAATCATCATGACATCAAGTTTTTTTATGAAACTTTTATTGAAAGTAAATTATTCCATACAGAGGGGCCCTCTTGACCCAGTGGACAGAGGTGGCCACTGAAGACTCCCCTGTGCCCACAAATGTTCTGGTGATGATGAACCATCTGCAGCAAAGACTAGTTGATGGAGCCTTTGCCTAGACTTCCATTAACCCTGACACTTTAAACTGAAGAGTATTTATCATAAAACCATAAAATCAAGGCTAGGCACACTCATTTTGACACAAGTGCATGAACATTCCACCCCTGGAAGCACGCCTGTGACACCTTAGAAGCAAGTATTTTAGACTTTGGTAGTAACCTCATGCACCACAATGATTGAGATTTTGGTTTTTTGTGCTTTTGATAGCTAGACATGTCATCTACCTTGGTAAATAGTACTCTACTTAGCATTAACCTTGAAAATTTTGCAAGGTTTATTTTCCCATTAACTTCTTCAGGGATGTAAGCACAGGTGAACAAGGGTGCCTCTGCCAATCCTATCGGACTGGACTTA